>OY728139.1:1445724405-1446324405 GCA_963277665.1 Viscum album | reverse complement strand
ATTACTTCGTAACATTGGCATGATCACAAAAGATCAAGTCTCGAAAGACCGATTAGTTTAGTAGCCTTGGAAACACTAGATACATTCGTAAACGTTACATTACATCATAAAGTGAAAAACTACAATAACAAAGTCTCCATAGTCCACACTCATATCCTCTTCTGACTATCCCTGCAGGTCATTCATAAAATACTTCTTCACATCCTGGAAAACATTAAAACATTGAAAGGGGTGAGCTCAGATGCTCAGTAAGGATAACAATAATGCGGAAGCTTTCATAAATAAACATTAACATTTAAGGCAATGTATAACTAAAACAAAATCCTTTTAAACATGAACTTCAACATAATATGGCAAAAGTAAAATGAGATAATTCCATTCTCTTCTTCACATGGATATTCTACTGGTCGAATAATCACATGCAATATCAATAACCACTTTCATAATGATGGAATGCATAATGCCAGACTATCATAACCACGTAGTCAAGGCCTCGTGCCAAGACCACAAATAAGATTTTGTCAAGGCCTTGTGCCAAGACACTAGTTTGTCTCATGAGACCTGCCGATGCATCGAGGAGCTATAGCGGGCTCCACCCGTCACTTATTAAGTCCAATGCATTCCTCATATGAATAGGTTTAAACATATCATAAACCATAACATAATCGTATCACATAAAACATGCATAAAGGAAACATAACATTTCCATATTTCAATCACAAGATATCAATACAACACATTGATATAATAAAAATTCTTTCAAAACCATTTTCAATACCAAAATAAAAGAATGTTAAAACATTGTATTTATTTTTCTTTTTTTAAAAAAGGTATGGCTTGTAAAGGAAGCCGAAACTCAAATAATGTTCACGGCGGCGGAGAAGTCGTTGTCGCCGCATAAGTACGGAAAGAAAAACATTCCCTTTTTGTCGTTTAGTAAAATGCTTCGTATAAAAAGATTCCTTTTGAATAAACTTAAAAGTCAAAGGGGTTTATACACCGTATAAAAGAAAGTTGTGTATAAAACCAAATATGCCTCAATGAAAGGAGATTGAGACGAAGTCCTTAAAAAGATCATTTTTAAAATAAAATAGATATATTATGTGTATTCACTATAGGTACACATAAAGAAAGTAAAAATACAAAATAAGACATAATAATATCATGACATAATTTGAAAGTAGGAGATTAACCCAAAGAATGGAAGTTGGGTTAAGAAGTTCCCTTACCTTGTGTCCGACTTGACTCAACCGTTCTTTAACCTCCTGAATAATAAACTAGAGTTAATATCTACCTTATTAAGAACCATTTTCAATTTCATTATCCTTTTTATATCACTTATTACAATGTTATGAACATTATGTAATTATTTAAGTTAATAACGGTCGTTTTGTCGATCTTTGGTACATGAGTCAACAATAAACTTCTTATAATTATAAGTTGTTCATGTGGTGAAATATCCATTATATCCAGAATTATATTAATGATGTAGATATCATATATATCATATATATACAGTATATACATTCATTTATAATATTACGTAACATTTAGAGGTAAGAAATGAAATGCACCGTTCATGGAGACGGTAAGCCGTACGTACGCATGAACGCTACTTTCATTTCAATTTCATATTTAATGGAATGAAATCATAATGATATAAATGTATAATATAATTCCAGTATAATATAGTGTATAATACCATTTACTCCATCCTTTATACATCCCACACATGGCATTAACGATTCAAATCACTTTGAGGGGGCGGTAGTCCGCACTTCCTAAAATGAAATTATCGCGTTTTACCCATAATGGAAATCATAAAGTATGCCATAAATGAGAAATACAGAAGCATAAGTAAAACAAAAACATATAATATATCATATATAAAAATAGTGACATCTTAATGGCCACCTTTGAAGGTGTTATATGAGTGTTGAACAATCATCGTTTCGTGAGGCAGAAATTCGCCATCCACAGAAACCGTATGTTCTTTAACCATTAGATGTAGGTGTGTGTAAGTGTAGCTAAAATACTTATTATAAAAACATCCTAGTATATTGAGGATACTGGTGTTTTTACAAAATAAATGAATAAAAAGAGTTTAGGGGTTGGAGAAGAAAAATAAACCAAAACAACATTAGAGAAGACATTACCTCCAAATCGGGTAACTCTTTTTGATTTGAGCCAAAGGCTTACTTGGGAAGAGTTCTGCCCAAAGTGAGGCTTCTAGGAGTAAGGGAGGAATGTTGGGAGAGTATTTGGGCAGAGGTTGGCCGAGACAAATGGCTTGAAAGTGTAAATGAGGTGGGAGAGGTGGGGGCCTTTTATAAGTGGAGAGGAGGGGCACTTTTGGAAAGTAATGAAATGTTACATTATTTCAAAATGCTTTTCGGATTCTAAAGGTCCCACATCTATATAATTCGAGGCTAAGGTGATAAGGTTTCGAAATATCTTCATCCAATAGGCTTTGGACAAGTGTAAGCCTCGGATTTTGCATTATCTTCTCATTTTATTTAAATCGTCAAATAATGATGTCATTGCTGCATCATTATTATGTCATAAATACTTTAATTTATTTAATGTCTAAAAATTATAAAACAAATACTATGATGTAGGAAATCTTTTTATCTTTCCAATGACTATTTATAATCAAAATTTGGACTTGTATAACCCCAATTAAAAATTGTTTTAGTAGAACAATTTATGTTAGTGTCATTTTCACTTTAACATTAAATAAAAAGTAATTTATGTTATTTCCCAACAAAAGTGGATCCATGGGGTCCCCAAGTTAGGCCATGGCTTGTCTTGGTCGGCCATGACTCAACCAATGAGGTTGGGACATGTGTCTAGGTCATTTCATATTATTAATGTATTATTTATACCTTAAACTACACTAATTACCACTAATCGCGATTAAGAACTTAAAAGTTACTATTCACCAAAAAATTATTTTGATCTCATTGAACCACATTTTACTTCTTAATGACAACCATGTATGTCGGATTTTTGAAAATCAAATCACAGAAGTTGTAATATTTCATTTAAACGAAAAATCAGTTATTTAACTACCACTTAGTGGTTTCACTATTCATCAAAAATTGAAGTTTTTCAGAATAAGGCCAAAATTTCACCCTAAGCTATAATTGATATTCCGAATTCAAAAATGATGTCTATTTTACAAAATTCCAAACATATAAGTTGTATTAATTAATTTCATAATTAATTCCCGCTGTTACAACAAATAGCGTGTTTTTAAGAAACAATTTATATCAAAAGTTTGGCAATTGTTTATGTCCAATTTCAATGTTAAATTAATTCTAATGACCACCATTGGATAAAATGGTAAAAATATATTCTAATTATACTCTAAAACCACTCAATAGTATAATTTATCACTATGAATTATTTTGATTAATAAAGTTGTTTTAAGTATTTTTCACTATTCATAAAAATTTAGAAGTTCTCAGAAAAATACCAAAAACTCAACATAGGCTAATTTCAATATTACGAATACAAAAATGAAGTCCATTTTGAAATATAAAATTTCTATAATTTTAAAAAGTGGTTATTACTATTCATAACGGCTATTTTGATTAGTTGCGGTGTGTTAGAACTCGAACTTGCGTACAATGCAAGCTATTGCATTATTGAATGAGAAGCGTATCGTGGAAGCTCGGGGTGTTACATTCTCCCCTCCTTCAATAAATTGCGTCCTCGCAATTTGAAATTTTTCTTGGAAAATAAAAGGTTGAAAAGAGAAAATACCTTTGAGGAAAACCCACATCGGAAATAAGGTTAATAAAATTTAGCCTTAATAAGAGGGAAAATGGAAATAAGAAAGTCACCACCAAATTATGATCTCGATAAGGAGAACATTGGTGGCAATTAAAGACATATAATTGGAGGAAAAACGTAAATATTTGTAGGGAGTGATTGAGGTCATCAATCACAATCAACTGTCAAATTGAGGGCCTCAAAGCCTTCAATCTATGTTGATTTAAAAATATCATCAGTTCAACAAGACATAAGGTATTAGGGTAACAAATTTTTTTGTTTTAATATCCCTTTACTAAAGTTTAAGAATTAATTTATTCATTGAATAAGAGATAGGTATATATATATTTATGCTTGACAATTAGTGTTTCAACCTTCAACTCATCTTTCACTCAAAAAGATAATAGAACTCAAAAATATTATTATTATCCTAATTGTATAAGGTTCCAAATGTTAACACATACCATTTAGATTAGTAAAATTATATTGTAATAACCAGGGAATTCCTGTAGGCTAGTGGTAGGAAATAAAGGCATGTCGTACTATGATTGTGGGTTTGATTCCTGCAGCTTGGTCCGACGCAACGGGTTATGCCCCACCCTGCAGGTTGTCCTTTTCCTAAAACTATAGTATTATAATATTCAAAAATAATCTTCATAAATTTTTAACCTTAAACAATACTATCCAAAGATCAACTTAATCCACTCCAACCTTTATAGTTATTCAAAATACCTCTGTCCAGACATTCTCTAAAAGGTCTCTTAATTCCAAAATCAATTTATCAGATTCCCCAAACAAAGAAAAGTTTCTCTTATTGTCACATACTAAAAATATGATTACCTTAATCATATTAAAACCTTACTGAAATCAACAAGTACTGAAGTACAATCCTTATATATATATCACATTATTCTAAAAACCAGAATATAATCCATGAGTCCAAAAGCACCAATACATTAGTTATTCCGCTTCAACTGTAGTCACAGCATAAGATTGGCCTTGATCCCTTGGCCTTTTCTGAGGTAAGTTTCCCTGACGCTTAAGACATTCATTTGCATAATGACCCATTTCTCTAAAATTGTAGCATTCAACTTTGACAGCCTCTTTCTTTCCCTTGCAATCACGAGCCTGGTGACCCTTTTCTCCACATTTATAACAAACTCCCATTCCTTTTAGGCAAGTACCAGGGTGATTCTTCCCACAATTATCACATAATGGAAAATCCTTCTTTCCCTTTTTCCCTTTATCTGTCTCTTGTTCCACCGTTCTCTTCTTCTCTTGCTTTACTTTGTTGTCATAAGACTTAGAGAATTCCTTTTCTGTCTTGATAGCACATGAGACAATATCTTCGTATGATGAAAAGGATTGTGATACCAAAGCTCGACGGAGAAATGGTTTTAACCCATCAAAGAAACGATCAATCTTACTCCTTGGGTTACGTATATAATCGGCAGCATGCCTCGCTAACCTTGTAAAGTTAGCCTCATACTTTGCGACATTCTCATCCTCCTTCTGCCTCAAACTCAGAAATTGCCTTTCCATATCTGCTCGATGGCCACGAGGAAAGTATTTTTCTAAGAAAAGATCTTTGAACTCCATCCATTCCATATTCGATACGTCATCATCTTCCTTTGTGTTTCGAATCAGCGACCACCACTGATCGGCATCTCCAGTGAGGCGGTAAACTGCCATGACAACCTTCTCCCTTTCACTACTCCCCAAAGCCTAAAATATTTTCTCTAGGGAATTTATCCATTGCTCGGCTACTAAGGGATTTGTACTCCCATTAAAGGTTGGTGGTTGTTGCCTCATGAAACGATCTAGCATTGATCCTCCACGTTGCGGATCAGGGTGCTCCATACGAGTAAGGTTATTATTCATAACCTGAGTGAGTTGTCCCAGTATGGTAATAAGTTGATCAGCACCAGTTGTATCTCCAGATCCACAATAATTATCTTGGTCAGGAGGGCAATCCCTACACGGAGTTCGTGCATTGATACGGTTTCCATTCCTTCCACTAGGCGCCATTTCTAAACAATGGCATAAACTAGATTAGTTTATGAATCAAAATACATAATTCCATACTTATAAAACACTTAACATAAATTGAACTATTTATGGATATAATCCATAATCATAAAAAGAAATGTTTTCTTTGAGAAAGTATATACTCATAACCCTTCATAGTGGTTTGTAAATAAAATGAGAATTATCCTAAGCATATCCCCCGGGAGTGTCGTAACAAAGAGTGCAGCAAGGCCCGTTGTCGTGCACCAGTTCCCGTTCGAGTCTAGCTCAAAGCGGTGTTTTTGGGTTTTACCCCTAGGTACATCTGTGCCAGAGCTGCCTCTACCTGCTCGTATCCAGACAGGGATGTATTGCTTGGAAAACTCATATCATCTCTATAATACCAAAATTCTAGGAAGTTCTTCTATACTAATCCTCGAAGCCTATCTTTGGGCTATGCGTTCTAATCAGAGTTTATCTACATCTAGCTTCCAAGGTTAGTACTAAACTGCCTCTGATACCAACTGTAACGCCCCGACCCCAGCTACCCAGAGTCGGTGCATTACTTCGTAACATTGGCATGATCACAAAAGATCAAGTCTCGAAAGACCGATTAGTTTAGTAGCCTTGGAAACACTAGATACATTCGTAAACGTTACATTACATCATAAAGTGAAAAACTACAATAACAAAGTCTCCATAGTCCACACTCATATCCTCTTCTGACTATCCCTGCAGGTCATTCATAAAATACTTCTTCACATCCTGGAAAACATTAAAACATTGAAAGGGGTGAGCTCAGATGCTCAGTAAGGATAACAATAATGCGGAAGCTTTCATAAATAAACATTAACATTTAAGGCAATGTATAACTAAAACAAAATCCTTTTAAACATGAACTTCAACATAATATGGCAAAAGTAAAATGAGATAATTCCATTCTCTTCTTCACATGGATATTCTACTGGTCGAATAATCACATGCAATATCAATAACCACTTTCATAATGATGGAATGCATAATGCCAGACTATCATAACCACGTAGTCAAGGCCTCGTGCCAAGACCACAAATAAGATTTTGTCAAGGCCTTGTGCCAAGACACTAGTTTGTCTCATGAGACCTGCCGATGCATCGAGGAGCTATAGCGGGCTCCACCCGTCACTTATTAAGTCCAATGCATTCCTCATATGAATAGGTTTAAACATATCATAAACCATAACATAATCGTATCACATAAAACATGCATAAAGGAAACATAACATTTCCATATTTCAATCACAAGATATCAATACAACACATTGATATAATAAAAATTCTTTCAAAACCATTTTCAATACCAAAATAAAAGAATGTTAAAACATTGTATTTATTTTTCTTTTTTTAAAAAAGGTATGGCTTGTAAAGGAAGCCGAAACTCAAATAATGTTCACGGCGGCGGAGAAGTCGTTGTCGCCGCATAAGTACGGAAAGAAAAACATTCCCTTTTTGTCGTTTAGTAAAATGCTTCGTATAAAAAGATTCCTTTTGAATAAACTTAAAAGTCAAAGGGGTTTATACACCGTATAAAAGAAAGTTGTGTATAAAACCAAATATGCCTCAATGAAAGGAGATTGAGACGAAGTCCTTAAAAAGATCATTTTTAAAATAAAATAGATATATTATGTGTATTCACTATAGGTACACATAAAGAAAGTAAAAATACAAAATAAGACATAATAATATCATGACATAATTTGAAAGTAGGAGATTAACCCAAAGAATGGAAGTTGGGTTAAGAAGTTCCCTTACCTTGTGTCCGACTTGACTCAACCGTTCTTTAACCTCCTGAATAATAAACTAGAGTTAATATCTACCTTATTAAGAACCATTTTCAATTTCATTATCCTTTTTATATCACTTATTACAATGTTATGAACATTATGTAATTATTTAAGTTAATAACGGTCGTTTTGTCGATCTTTGGTACATGAGTCAACAATAAACTTCTTATAATTATAAGTTGTTCATGTGGTGAAATATCCATTATATCCAGAATTATATTAATGATGTAGATATCATATATATCATATATATACAGTATATACATTCATTTATAATATTACGTAACATTTAGAGGTAAGAAATGAAATGCACCGTTCATGGAGACGGTAAGCCGTACGTACGCATGAACGCTACTTTCATTTCAATTTCATATTTAATGGAATGAAATCATAATGATATAAATGTATAATATAATTCCAGTATAATATAGTGTATAATACCATTTACTCCATCCTTTATACATCCCACACATGGCATTAACGATTCAAATCACTTTGAGGGGGCGGTAGTCCGCACTTCCTAAAATGAAATTATCGCGTTTTACCCATAATGGAAATCATAAAGTATGCCATAAATGAGAAATACAGAAGCATAAGTAAAACAAAAACATATAATATATCATATATAAAAATAGTGACATCTTAATGGCCACCTTTGAAGGTGTTATATGAGTGTTGAACAATCATCGTTTCGTGAGGCAGAAATTCGCCATCCACAGAAACCGTATGTTCTTTAACCATTAGATGTAGGTGTGTGTAAGTGTAGCTAAAATCCTTATTATAACAACATCCTAGTATATTGAGGATACTGGTGTTTTTACAAAATAAATGAATAAAAAGAGTTTAGGGGTTGGAGAAGAAAAATAAACCAAAACAACATTAGAGAAGACATTACCTCCAAATCGGGTAACTCTTTTTGATTTGAGCCAAAGGCTTACTTGGGAAGAGTTCTGCCCAAAGTGAGGCTTCTAGGAGTAAGGGAGGAATGTTGGGAGAGTATTTGGGCAGAGGTTGGCCGAGACAAATGGCTTGAAAGTGTAAATGAGGTGGGAGAGGTGGGGGCCTTTTATAAGTGGAGAGGAGGGGCACTTTTGGAAAGTAATGAAATGTTACATTATTTCAAAATGCTTTTCGGATTCTAAAGGTCCCACATCTATATAATTCGAGGCTAAGGTGATAAGGTTTCGAAATATCTTCATCCAATAGGCTTTGGACAAGTGTAAGCCTCGGATTTTGCATTATCTTCTCATTTTATTTAAATCGTCAAATAATGATGTCATTGCTGCATCATTATTATGTCATAAATACTTTAATTTATTTAATGTCTAAAAATTATAAAACAAATACTATGATGTATGAAATCTTTTTAGCTTTCCAATGACTATTTATAATCAAAATTTGGACTTGTATAACCCCAATTAAAAATTGTTTTAGTAGAACAATTTATGTTAGTGTCATTTTCACTTTAACATTAAATAAAAAGTAATTTATGTTATTTCCCAACAAAAGTGGATCCATGGGGTCCCCAAGTTAGGCCATGGCTTGTCTTGGTCGGCCATGACTCAACCAATGAGGTTGGGACATGTGTCTAGGTCATTTCATATTATTAATGTATTATTTATACCTTAAACTACACTAATTACCACTAATCGCGATTAAGAACTTAAAAGTTACTATTCACCAAAAAATTATTTTGATCTCATTGAACCACATTTTACTTCTTAATGACAACCATGTATGTCGGATTTTTGAAAATCAAATCACAGAAGTTGTAATATTTCATTTAAACGAAAAATCAGTTATTTAACTACCACTTAGTGGTTTCACTATTCATCAAAAATTGAAGTTTTTCAGAATAAGGCCAAAATTTCACCCTAAGCTATAATTGATATTCCGAATTCAAAAATGATGTCTATTTTACAAAATTCCAAACATATAAGTTGTATTAATTAATTTCATAATTAATTCCCGCTGTTACAACAAATAGCGTGTTTTTAAGAAACAATTTATATCAAAAGTTTGGCAATTGTTTATGTCCAATTTCAATGTTAAATTAATTCTAATGACCACCATTGGATAAAATGGTAAAAATATATTCTAATTATACTCTAAAACCACTCAATAGTATAATTTATCACTATGAATTATTTTGATTAATAAAGTTGTTTTAAGTATTTTTCACTATTCATAAAAATTTAGAAGTTCTCAGAAAAATACCAAAAACTCAACATAGGCTAATTTCAATATTACGAATACAAAAATGAAGTCCATTTTGAAATATAAAATTTCTATAATTTTAAAAAGTGGTTATTACTATTCATAACGGCTATTTTGATTAGTTGCGGTGTGTTAGAACTCGAACTTGCGTACAATGCAAGCTATTGCATTATTGAATGAGAAGCGTATCGTGGAAGCTCGGGGTGTTACATCAGATCTTCCAGAATCTCTAATTTGATCTACCCACCAAAATAATATTATATTTTCTAAAAATCCTAATCATATTTATCAGGAGTCTACACTTAGTGCACTTAATTGACATTAACATTTTCTTCCAACATTAACTATTATTCAATATAATTGTGTTAGCTTTTTCATCTTTTAATTTATTCTAAAAAATATATTTTTAAAATAAATAGTGGTAATTCTCACATCAAAAGAGTGGTATGTATTTATTTCAAGACATGGATGATAGAAAGAACATTTTTTATTCTTATCATCGTTACTTCTCCCCAAAAAATGTATCAAAATGTTATATAAATAACTTTATTAAATTTAAATTTTCTATATCCAATATATTGTTCCATCTCTTTTTATCCATTCTCCCACGCTTGAATTAAACATAGATCTTAAAACATCTTTTCTAGAAAAGTAGATTGGGATATTTAGTAAGTAATTTTAATTCTTAACAATTATATTCATGGTTTTTAAGGGATAAATTTATTGAATATCTATGTAGGCTTATAAATTGGTATTATTGAAAAGGGGGATTAAAATAAAAATAATTACTTAGTCATTTAAGCACAAAGGAATTTATTTCTCCTTGTTTTTGACTAGATTACTCAACATGTTCTGGTAATGCAAGTACATCTTAGTTCACTCAAGAAAAAAATTAGTTGTATAGAATATTTCAATGTCATTTTTAATCCTTTAAAGTATTTATAATGATAAATGATAGTATATCATGAAAATATATTAAAAAATCAATTTTATTTTTATGAATTTCCATCATATAGAATTTGAAAATATTCCCAATTAAACATTCATATAAGTTTAGATCATGGGTCAAATATGTTTCTCAAAATTAGAGATGAAAAGTTTAAAAGGTTATTCCAATTATACTCATAGGTTTCTAAATCCTACTATAACTAAAAATATATAAATGAAAAAATTTAAAAATAGATAAAAATTTGAAAAATAAAAGCCAAAATTTTAAAATTTTCTAAACAAAATGACATTAACAACAAGGTACCCTCTCCTATAAAAAATAACATAGTTTTATCAATGCATTGAAATATATTTACAATGTATACAGATTTTATATACAATCTCAAAAACATCTATGTGTTAAGAAAGGAATAAACAAATGTACTTTAGTGATAAATTGGTTGGAGTGGTGTGATCTCAACCTCTTATATCATGTCCTCATAAATATTATTTATCCATTTCTCAATAACATTTAATGGTTCATAATCTCCTTCATTTATAATCCACAAAAAAATGAATATACATGAGTAACATTAAATGATCCTTCCTATCTAGAATGAAGTTTACATGGAAATAGTTTTATTCAATAGTTATATATAAAAACTATGTCACCAAAACATAAATACTCTTGTGTAATTATATTATCATGAGACACACATTTCATTTCTTTATAAATCATCGAATTTTAAAAATAATATTATCAAATTTCATATAACAATTAAATATTCAATATACTCTCTTTTTTATCTTGATCTTGGTCAAAATTCAAATCTCTTATATCTATATTGGATTTGTGTTCCATTTCCATGAGAAAGTGATAGATTTACCCATAAATTAGTCTATATGGGATCAATTTGTTAAGGGTTTTACATGCTATCATAAAATACCATAAGTTTTCTTCCAACCATTGGCTTTAATCCATCTTGTTTTTATTTACAGTCTTATCCAAAACTATCCTTATCTGCTATTTGGAAACTCCATATCATCCATTGGTCTTTGGATGATAGGATGTTAATGTTTTATGATAAACCAAAAACATTCTCATTAAATATTTCATTATATTCTTGAAAAAATGAGTATGTTGATCATTGATAATGGCTTTTGACACTCCAATTTTATAGAAGATATTAGTTTTTACAAAAGTACAAACAAAATTACCATTATCAGTTTAGGTTTCCTTGGCTTCCACTAATTTCAAATGATAATCCACTATAAGAAATATATAAAAATTTCCAAATAATATAGGAAAGGTCCCTATATAATTTATTGCACATATATAAATGTTTTTTAAAAAATATAATTCTTTATTTGGTTATTTATTTTTCCTAAGAAATATTTTATGGAAACTTACATTTTTAGATATTATGAAAAAATCATGCATATCCATGGACAAAGTGGGCCAATAGCTTCTAGGATTTGAAAGTTTTTCTTACTATTATTTTAGGTCTAAGTTTTACACCAAAATATTTATTATGAAGAAAATAAAAATTCAATTCAATTTCACTTGTAGGAAACTATATTATTATAAGTTGGTCCTTATAAATTTTCAACATATAAGTATATTCTCAACTATAAAATATTGATTTATAATTAATTAATTGAATTTTTTGGGTTTAAATGATATGGTAACTTGGAATTTTCAATATAATTTACCATTTCTATATACTATGACACTTAACCATCATTCATGTAGAGGTTATTCCCACAAATGAGTTCTTATACTAGTTTTTTTATTTAATTTAGGCTATGGCCATGTTAGGAAGTATACTTAAGTGATATACCATATGGTTCCCATATCCCTTATTATATTTGATTTTAATTTTTTAACTTCTAAATCATAAGAATCCATTATACAATCCTTACCATCAAATGTACCTTTCTTATCAAATATTTAAGGGTTTCATAATTACTAAAAATGGAAAAAACCAGTTCTAGGGAAAGATGATCTAAATATATCCAATGAAATGATTACTCCAAAAAAATTGTTACGTAGTTGGATTGGGAAGTATTGAAGGTTCTTTAGGAATAGTAAATTACTTGTTTTTTCTATCATTCTTAGATAAATAACTACTCAAAATTAATTTTTTTAATAATCACAGAGTAACTTTACTTTCTGGGTTATCAATATCCTCTTAAAAACATCATAGTATTCCATAAAATTGTCATTAAAATAAATTTTTTCATACTTTAAAAGAAATATAGATAGTGGTAGTTAAAAAATACTAAATAATTGATAAAACTCTTATAGAATCATACATGTCCAAAAAATATTTAAAATGTTTCTCATGGTTTGGATAAGGTAAGGAATTTATCACATCAATTTCCAATTTATCCTTTTAATTTAATTTTTGTGAAATGGTACGTACAAGTACAATTCATCTATCTACCATGAAATAAAACTTTTCAAAATTCAAAACAATATTCTTTTCAATGAAAATTTTCAAATAACTTTCCATGTATTTCAAAAAGTAGTTTAAATAATTTCCAAATATTGTGAAATCAAATTAAAATACCTCTAATCAATCCTCAATATGATCAAAAAATATACTTACCATACACCTCTAAAATGTACCTAGAAATTTTTATAATCCAAACAGAATCCTCATATAAGAAAACGTTCTAACGGTACATGTAATTTTGAACATCTATTTTTTCCTTTGGAGTAGTTGACAGTTAGAAATAAAACTAAAATCCATCAAAAAATCAATAATGATTTCCCCTTTAAAATACCACTAAAATATTGTCAATGAAGGTGGTGGAGACATCATCTTTACAGGTGACTTTATTTAAATTCTTATCATCTATACACACCCTCTAATTTTTCTAAATACTTCTAGAGATTAATTCATTCTTTTCATTCCCCACAATGGTGAGGATGATTTTCTGGGGAATAACATTAATGGGGATAAACCATTGTGAATGTGAAATCTGATAGATGATCTCTAATTCTCAGATATTCTCTATCCCCTTATTCGCTACCTCCATCAAGGTAGTATTTAGCCTCCTTTAGTATTTCCTAATATATTTGGAGTAATCTTAAAGAACAAATATTTAAGTGTTTATTTTTATAAATATTCCTAGGATATCACCTATGTTTCATTATATTTCATTGAAATTATTTCTCAAGTATTTAATCATTGTTTTTTAATGGTTTTTAGATAGATTATTAGTAATTATTACTTATAATTTTTTTCATTCCATGAGGTAAAAATATTTTAATCTGTGGGAGGTGGTTTAAATTTCAAATTTGGTGGTTGTTCCAATGATGAAATTAATTTTATATTCCCCACTCCTAAATAATGATCTTCCAAAACAAATGAAAATATATAAGCTTCCTCTTCATAAAATAAACCATAAAATTCTTCAGAAAGTTTTTTAATTTACTGACTATGATAAAGAACTAAAAGTTATCAAAAATATGAGTATATTTTTAGAACTTATATAGTTAGTATAAATAAACATCAGGCCTTTAATTCAATTTTCATAGTGAATGATGGTAAGATGTAATGATCATTACATTTGGTTGTTTTATGAAAGATCAAAAAAATTAAAAAATAATATTCATTTTATTGAATATTTTTTTGAGTCTCATTTCAAAATTAAAATTTTATTTACATAATATTTTGATTTTAAAATATTTATTTTAAGTAAGGGGAAAATTTTTTCAAAATTATTATTCTAAATCTTCAAATCCCTCTTGTAGGGGGGGGTCTATTTTTAAGAATATTCTGATTTCTAAATTGAGTTTGAGAAGTTTAAATCATATCATTTTATGTATAAATGTAAAAAATATATCATGTTATCATTTCATGTAAACTTTTTTAATTAATATATTTAAAATATAACTCCCTTTTAGTGGATTTGGTTTTTAGAATATTATATGTTCAAAGGGATTCAAGAATCATTAAGCTATTCACGTGTTTTTTCTTTTAAATGTTCGTAAGTATTTGATTAATATATATTTATAGCTTTCATGTATATATCTAAATTTTATGATTTCTATGTACAATGATTTCAAAAAATATTACTTTTTAGTATAAAGGATACTTAAATTCTTTATTAAATGATTCTTATTATTATATTCAATGTTTTGAAGAAATATTTGAAGTTGGTTGTTTCTTGTGTTAAATTACAAATTATATTTTTAAAGTGAGGGAAAGTAATTATTATTGAATAAATTATTATTTTGGTATATTAAACTGATTATAATTTTCGTATATACAAAAAAATTATCTAATAAAATATTTTAATTAGTTTGGAAGTGTTTATAAATTAAATTTATGTGTGCATTTACTATTTGAAAAGTATTATTTGGGATAAAAAGGTTTTAAATCTTTTAAAACTAAAAATATATTTGTTTCTTTTATTTCAATGGTTTCCTTAGAAATAAATGAGTTTCCTTGTATTTGTATTAGTTTAAAGTTTATTGAATTTTTTTGTCTAGAAATTATAATGATATATTAAAATCAAGGTATGTAATCACTTGTGATCTGTTTCTCGACCTAGAACATATTTTTTTTATTTACCCAAATGGTTTGAACATCACATGCATAAGTAATATTATTGTTCCTCAATCTACCTCATCGATTCTCCACCCAATATCTCTTTCCTTGATCTGTTTTTATATAAACCTCTCCCTCACCTTCATGTTCATTTTCACTCATTTATCATTATTTCTCACTTCGATTTCCTGGAGCTCAAAGTTATGCACTAAAAAACATTTCCCACTTTTCATGTAAGGTGGTGACTGTAATTGATAAGTAGATAGTTTTTTTACAGTGCCCAGATGGTAATTGGATCCAACTTTCAAGTAGCCCTCAAACTCCCATGGATTAAAATCAAAAAATTCTGAACATTTTTATCCAAGTATCCCTCCTACTCCCACAGATTAAAACCATAATGTATTTTTAAAATATTTAATTAACATGTGTATTTTACTTTTAGTGACCATTAGAGTATCATCTTTCAATCTTGTTTTCTTTTTAGGAATCAAAAATATAATGAAATATGGTTTCATTATGGAATCGATTTCCTTTTGATATTTATAGAAATTTTATTTCAATATTCATTAATAAAGGGGGTCTTCTAATTTATTTTTTAACAATTTTATTAATTTTTTAATATCATTATCAATATTCAATGAATGAATTTTATATTAAAATGTTTTGAATTATTATGTTTTGTGTAATTATATATTTTGAAATCATATTCCTTTAATTTTAACTGAAATATAATATGCATGTTTTTATAGAAAATTTAATTCTTTTTAACATAGGGACCATATACATGATATTATTATTATTTTGGTCGATTTTGTATCATTAAGAATGGTTTGAGTGTCACCCATAAAAAGTTATAATTTAAAACACATTTATCTCAAAGACATATAGGATTAGAATATAGTTGAATAATTTTATAATGTTTATTATAATCCTCCCTAACCATAAAAGTGGTTTGAATTTTATTTATAATGAGTATACTCTTTTGGATATACCTGAAAATGTTTTGACTACTGGATTTGGAAGATAGAATATAGTGATTTCTGTCATTGTTAGAGATGGAATCAGAATGTTTTGGATATCAATGATGTAAAATCCATGCTAACTAAATTTTTTGTACTTTTTATTAATAGAAAGTATTTTTGGTGTTTTTAAGGAAATTTAATAGAGGTTTTGGATATTATAGCATATGTGAAATATACCTAAGATTGATAACTCTACTATTTTTGGAATAGGTTTTTTTGAGTGGGTTATAGTAAAAATATTTTTTTTGTTATTCATATAATACATGGTCTAGAATAATCTACAGAAAAAGAGAGTAACATGGAATCCAACCTCACTTATGTCTTCAAAAATAGTTTCATCCATTTGTTTCATGAAATTCCAAGATCCTTGACCCTATGTCAAAATCTAGTAAATACATGGCCTTGTATATTCAGAGGAAATATATTTTTACAAAAATTTAGAAAGATAGGTCACAATTAAATTACAAGGAAGAACAATAATTTCCAAGGTAATTCTTTTATCCAATAATAAGTAAATTTGTTTACCTACATATTTATTACCGCCTTTTTTCCAACAGAAAATCAAATTGAGAACTTAGACCAATAGCTACAAGTTTAACCCAGGTTGTTTCTTTTCATTTCACCCTTTGTAAATAATAAATAATCAGGAATCATAATTGATGAAATTTAAATTTTGGGTTCCCCTTATTATAATTATCTATAACTTTCCCCTTTGGTTATGAATTTTTGTGTGTATTTATTTATTTTGTGTGTAAAATGAATATTTTATGAACATAATAGGATTAATATGAATAAAAAATGGATGCATGCTAATCGCATGAAAAAAGAGTATGATGATGGAGTTAAAGAGTTCATCATATTTGTAATAGAGCATGCATACGAACCTTCTCAAATACTTTGTCTATATTTTCATTGTTTTTATTAAAGAAAAATTAGTATGAAAGAGTTGGAAGAAAATTTGATTTGTCATGAAATAGATCATAGCTATAAATGTTGGATAAAACATGGGGAAAACTGAATGTGCACACTAATTGGGATGAAACTGTGGTTTATGGATCATTTGAGATGAATACCATTATAAATGATGACAGAGATTATATGGAAGAAATAACAATAACAATTAAATATGTCCTTCATGATTGTACAAATTTGTTTGAGAAGTTAAATAGTTTTTATAAGAGACCATTGTGTATTGATTTTAGTAAATACACAACATTTGTAGATGTATTAAATTTATATATTTTGAAATATGGTAGCAAATGGAGTGTCGCCATCTTTACAGAACTACTTGGTCTCCTGAATGATATGATGCCAAAAGTAAATTAACTTCCTTATCAAACATATGATGATAAAAAAATTATATATTCAAAGTGAATGATCTATAAAAAATACATTCTTATCCAAATGATTGTATTTTTTTCGCAAGGACCATGAATCACTCATAAAATTCCCTAAGTGTGATATGAATTGATACAAGAAATATGTATCAAGTGATTATAAATATGTATGGTAATTTCCTATAATTCTATATTTTATAAGACTATTATGATGTTAGTAAATTGTGATACAATCGACATGGAAATCAGATACAAAAACTAATGATGGGAAACTACATCATCCAGTAGATTCTCCTCAGTGGAATAAAATTGATTAAGAGTATAAGATCCCGTCTTTTTATAACATAACTTTCATTTCATTACACGGAACTGAGGATCGTTAAGGTTTAGTGTCTTGGAAACAAGGATCATAATACATAAAAAAACATAAAACATTCTTCTTAAACACTTGAAAGGCTTCTCCTTTAGTTCATCCTATGTTCATTATGCATCTCATAACCTGGGGACATACATCAAAAGAAAGGGTGAGCAGAAGGCCCAGTAAGGGAAACAAGAGAAACATTTTACAAGTGAACTTGAGGTACTTCAATAAGGACATGAAAAGAACTTTAAGGCATGAGAAAGAAAATCATGAGATACATCATAATAAAAATAATCATTTTTCATAACTTGAATATGTGGCTACAACATTCAATATTGACAATCGTTTCGTTTCACCAAGGTCCATCCCCAAGGTGTCGTTAAAAATTACCAAGGTTATTCACCAAGGCGTCGTTAAAATGGTCATCTCTAGAGATTAAGTCTTTACCCAATGCATTGGAGCGCTATCAGGGTGCACCCTTAAATTTGTCTTTATTTTCATGTGAGCCACATATATCATCATCAAACATTTCATAAATAACCCATATAGCATAAAATAAATGGGTTTCATTTCATAATCATAACGTTTTAAAAACTGCTTTAAAGACATGATCTTTACGTTACTTTAAACCCACAGAAAGGGAAAGCGGGTATCATGTATGTAAATCCCAGAATTTAAAATAGAACATTTTTATATATATGTGAATACCCCTTTAGAAATAGGAGCTTTGAGTATTCACTTTATAACATAAAATAATTTTGAGAAAAGAGAGGCATTTTGAGACGAAAATTCTGCAGCATAACAGCTATGTTACAGGGTTTTAGAAACTTTGAAAAGAGAGGGGACATGGGTTGAACAATCATAATTGACCCATAAAAAGGTAGAGGGACAGAGTAAGAAGGATATATGGACATGGTGATGAAATTTCAAGGACATACCAATTGAAATGAAAAACATGGAAGGAAGACAAAAATTTGATTTCTCTTATGAAAATTCGGCAGCCTAACGGCGTCACTTAAACTTCAACAAAAATGAATTGAACAAATAAAATAGGGTCTCTCATCATATGATCATAAGAGATCATTATGATAGATATAGAGATCATACCCCAACAGAATAAAAAGGAACTTGAAAGATTTGACATGAAAATCGAACTTGAAAAATGAGAAGGGTGAAAGAATCACTTAAACATTCGGCAGCCTAACGGCGTCACTTAAACATTCATAAAACGAAATGATGAGAGTAAGAGGGGATATCTCATCATATAAACATGAAAGGGCAGTAAGAGGAATATAAAATAACATCCTCTCACATAAAAACAAGGAGCATAATAGGAATGACATAAAAGAGATTACATGAAAAGAAAGAGAGGGGTCGGATCCCTTACCTTAAAACGTGACTCTTGAAACTCAAAGGATTGGACCTTGAGGGATTGGGGGCACCTTGGGAGGACTCCTTGGAAGGTAAGAAGACCAGAACTTCGTTGGGGGAGAGTTGGGAGTGAAAACTAAGGGAGGAAAGGGTGGGTATTTATAGGGAAAGTGGGGGGACAAAGCATTAATGGCCAAAGGACACCTCACATGTGCTTTTCTCAAACCCATGTGATCTCCCTTGGCATTTATCATGGAGTTAGGCCCCATGGGGCCCCCAAAACAAATATTTCATCACCCTTGGCCTACCAACCTTCAAAAGATCTCATGACATCATCATTACACCATTATGATGTCATTAAACATACAGAAACCCTAAAACTGTATTTTTACTATTCACTGAAAATTCAACTTTCTCAGAATAACCCCAAAATTTCACCTTAACCAAATATCAATGCTATGATTTCAAAAATGAAATCCATTTTATAAAAATAATTTTCTAAATATTTTTAATTTAATTTTTAAATAAAAACACTATTCATCGAAAATTCACTTTTTTCAGAAAAACCCCCAAAAATTACCTTAACATAATATCGATGCTCTGAGTTCAAAAATAAAGTCCTTTTTATAAAAATAATTTTCTAATTATTTTTAATTAGATTTTTAATTTAAAAACACTATTCATCCGAAAAAACTAATACTTGAATAATAATTTATGAAACCGTTATTTAACAATTTTATTGAATCACATTACTTAACCTAGGTGTCTAAATTATATTAAAACTTTATTTGAGTGAAATTACTAATCCATTTGGTCACATTACTAATCCTAAGCGTAAAATCACTATTCATAATTTACTATTCATCAAAAATTAAGTTGATCTTATTAGACTCCAAATTCCTTACTGAACACTTTTGTAGAAGACCATTTTTTGAAAATCATTACACATCATTAGTTATTTAGGGTTTACATAAATATTTCAAAATATCCCTTTTTCAAAATTCATCAATAAAATACATTCTAAAATTATCTAGGCATTTGAAATTTCACAAACATCACTAAAGGAAGAAATCTCAATTTATTCACCCGAGAGGATTACACAAGGAAACTAGGGTCTCATCACATAGCCCCTTATAACACTGGCATAAGACCTAAGTGTAAGGTGTGCTATGGTGAGAGAATCTGAGGGAGTCTCAGATAACATTGCCCTAGTAGCAATCTCCACTAACTTGAACTTCTCCTGCAAGCGTTTTCGTTCAAGCTTGACACGCTGGAGCTCGGCTTGGGCTTGGTCCAAAGCGAAGCCCACAGATTCTACCTCTTTCCCAAGATCTGATAAGTGGGCTTCGTAAGGGTTGAGTCTACTGGATGAAGCCATCGACTCCTCTTTCTGCATTAACCATTAACATATTATTAAATAAATAAGAGTAAGTTAATATACTACTCAAAAAGATTGGGTCGTTACAAAGAGTATACTAAATTTCAAAATGAGCAGAGAAAATTCGGTCTCACGTTATCTATATATGGAATAAAACCTTGTGGTGTACAAAGTAGTACTCACAGTACATGGATAGTTATGTTGTTAAATTATAACTTGTCACCAAGGTTATGTTTAAATCAAAAATACATTATGTTTTCTTTGCTTATATCTGCACCAAAATAACTTGGTAATGATATTAATGTCTATTTGGATCCATTGATCAAAAATATGAAATTGATATGGGATACATGTGTTACAATGTATTATTCTCATATAAGTGAAGAATTCACATTGATTTCAATATTGTACGGGATAATAAATGACTTTCCTACTGATGTAATTTTTTCAAGATATTGTATTAAAGGAATTTTGGGGTGTTCTATTTATGAAGAATTCACACACTTAGTTTGGTTGAAACATTCCTCAAAGACTGTGTTTTAGGAAATTTTAAATTTTTACCTCAATGACATAAATACCAATCCTAGAAAATAGCATTCAATGGGAATACTGAACAAGTTACAACACTGTATCCACTAACGGGTGATAAACTATTTAATAAATTCAAACATATTGAAAATATTTTTGGAAAACCATTTTTTAACAACCATAAAAAATTAGGTTAAAAATTGAATAATTTTCTTTGAATTATTGTACTATAATTTTTTATACTTTGGATAGTTTCTTAATGTCATGAATATAGAAAAAATGTATTTGATAGTGTTATGGTTACTTTACTAAATATTCTTGGAAAAAGAAAGATGAAATCAAGGCTAGGTTGGAAATGATTTACATGGGGATAAGGGAAGAGTTGGACTAGTGAAGGGTAAAATTCATACTTTTCTTCCTCCAATAGCTTACACTCAATCCAAGAAATAAAATTTTATATTTTATATTTTCCATAATGGTGTAGACGTTCCAGAGGGATATTCATCGAATATCAATAATGTTGTGTCAACGACTAATTTGTAGTTATATGGAATAAAGTTTTACGACTTCCATGTTTTTATGGAATAGTTTATGTCTATAAATTTATGTTGTATTATTCCTAAAAATATATGGCATATATTAACTATACTCTATTTAGTTTTCAAATCCATATACAGTAAAGTTATAAACTCAATGTTGACAATCATAAATAAATAGGTTGCGATCATATTATGTAAATTATATATATTCTTACCACCACAATTCTTTGAGATAATGGTCCACCTGATGGTTCACTTAGTTAGATAGGTTGAACTATACAGTCATTTCCATTAAAGATGGATGTACCCCATTGAATTATATATGAATATTTTGAAAGGTTATGTCATAAATCAAAGTACTTTATATGGTTGTATTATAGAATGATATATTGTTGAAGAAGCTTTTGAATATTGTACCAATTACCTATTATATGTTGAAAGCATCAGTCTCCTAAGGTATCATTATAGTAGACTCCTTATGGGTGAAGGGATTTTTGTAAGAGATGTTGTTACGATTACCATCATAGAGTGGTAGAAAAATCACCTTCACATTTTATATAATAGTGGAAATATTGATTCATAGGTTGAATCCCACAAAGAAATTATTACACATTTGAATCCATTAAGGGATGAGGGGTGGATATAAAATACATATAATCATTAGTTTATAAGATAGTTCTAAGATCATATTTATAAGGATGTATTTGAAAATACAAATTCAATTTCCAAATGACATTGATGGATAACCAAGGGACCAAATACAAATGTTATATCTTATACTAGTTTTGTAATTAATGGTTATACATTCTATACAAAAGAACGCAATGACTATCGTATGATGAAAAATAGTGGTGTTACACTTGTGGTGGAATCGATGCACATATCTGGTTCCAAGGATAAAAATATAATTTGTGAAAATATGACGTATTTTAGCATTATCGAACAGATATAGGAGTTGGATTATACAACATTTAAAGTGCTGATTATCTATTGAAGATGGGATAAAAACAAAAGTGCAGTGAAAGTTGATGAAATGGGATTTGTGAAGGTGAATTTTAGTATGGAATGGGTATGATCCATCCATAATGGAATCATAAGTAGTTTATGTGTTTTATGTCTCAGATCCAGCAAACAAGAATATGTCAATTTTTATTCTAGAAACTAAAAAAACCATAGGGTCAAATGAAAATTTATTTGAGGATAACCCATTCATTGGGAGATCATAATCATTTCATGGTGCTCCCAATATATAAAATGCCTTGTATATTAGAGGTTACCATAGATAAAATATTTTTATTCTTGATATAGGATCAAAATCCTTCATCCTTTAAAGAAAAGAAAGTGAGTTCAATGAGAAGGTTAAAAAAATTAATATACTATTATATTACTCATAATATTATGTGTTCTCTACTATTTTTATGTAATATAAATTAAATGTTTGATTAATCATGCATAAAATGACTTCTATGCATGATGATGTAAGAAATCATAGGGAAGAATGGACAGTTGATGCTGAAACTACTGAATTATTAGGGGATCAACACCATATTGATGTAAAAAACAAGAATGAGGTTTCATCATACTGTTAACTAAAATTATCAAGGTGAGAAGTAAGGGTATAAAATTGGAGGTTATCTAGAATCAACACGACCAACCTATTGATCCCAAAAAGTCAATGTTCATTAGTAATATTGGGGTCAGAATGAGTATTAATGTGATGATTGATATAGATTCATGGTTCCATGTCCAACTTGTAATAAAGGAAACCCTTTGGGAAGATATTAAGGTAATGTTACGATATAGTTTATCTATTTAATAGAAAAATTATATAATGAAATGTTTATTTAATTTTCATTACTCCTTGAAGAGTTCATTTATGTTCAATGATTTTCATAAGAAATATGTCTTAATAGCCACTGGAAAATCCCATAGAGGTTTCCAAATTCTTCTTACCAACTTTAATCTTAGGGATGCTGAGGGGAGAGTAATTTCCCACCCTCCAATTATCTATGTGCACATTATAAATCAAAAAACAAGGAATGATTTCATCAGTTATTGTGATGATAAATCATTTTAGGTGAATTTTAGTCGATAATATATTATTTGAAATTATTTATTTTATCCATTTTGATTCAAAATTATTAATTTATGAAATAGAAAATGAGTGATGAAAATAAAAAAAATGTACTTCAAAACCAATGTACCCATATTATAAATTAAGGATGGGGTGCGATTCACTAGAGAAGAAAATGGTATGTATTTTAAATAAAAAATAAAAGTTTTATGTGATATGAAACAACATATGTTCCTTTTTTATATTCTAATTTATGAATCAAAATCATAATCTGCTTCCATTCCACGTCATGTTCTATGGATGGAGGTCGTGTAAATAAAGAGGGTAAAATGGTTGATGAAAACATAAAAATAAGTATGAGAAACATGTGTAAGTATGATATAGTAGTAATTTTTTATGTTTTATAATAGTATTAAATAAAATTATCTATTTATGTTCATATGTTTTTTATATGTTCTATAAACAAGAATTGGCAGTTACCATACTGGATAAAAAACTGCTTTTAGTATATTTGGAGTGGCCGGAACAATATAGTCGTGTTAGAGCTGTAGGTTTTGGAGTCTCCTTGAAAATATTTTGAGAATACAAAACCACAAGAAGATACATATTAGATAATGAAAGGATTGCAAGAGTAAAGATATTTTTTTCAAGATATTATTGTCCAATTTCGTTTGGAAGGCCAATATATGCGAAAGGATCAATGTGAACTAGTAGGGGAACAAAAATCAGTACATGAACAACCAAATAAACCCACCAGCTTTGAGGCTAGTCATTCCCCTCAAACACATACCTTACTTGGGTTAATAAATTTTTTCATTACTCTTTCTCCTTAATGCGAATCAAATAACTTCTAATGACATATATTACTAAAATTCTATAGGGTAAAGTTGTATGTGATTTCTATCTATCAACACCCATGCACCACCATGTTATTAGGGGTATAGTGTAAAATATCTTAAGAGACATGGTATAAAACAACGAACTCCCAAAAGATTACATGAGAATGGGGATTGAAGTAGATTAATATCCAAGCATTTAGTTTCTTTTTTCACTTGATGATATGGATATTACAATGGTCAATGATGTTATTGGAACTTTCATAGCATGGTTATATTTTCTTATGAAGATACATGAGGTATGTCCTTAATAGATTTTTTTCAAATGAATAAATTGTAATAGTTTATGAAAAAAGTTTTGAGGTTAGGTATGGTATTGCATATTGATAAAAAAATGGGGAAAGGAAGATCAAATCAGGACAATCTAATGAATCGACCAAGAAAAAAAATACATTCTAGAAGTACCTTCTCCCCTCCAATTCCACTGCAATATATATGTCATTAAAAATTCATGAAGAAACCAAATTCAAATATAGATATGTTTACAGCATTCCATGTGAAGAGGAAATATTTGGAACCATCATTACAAATGTGGTTAGTCTCGAGAGTATAAATGATATTCTCAAGTTTGAATAGTTGAGAGTCTCAGTTTCGAATATATACATAACATAAATTTTCATAATATTTCTATAAAAAATGATATAATATGTTCATTATAGTTAATAACTATTCATATTTTCTATAAGTTTTTATATTACTACTATATAAAGGGAAACCCCTGCAAAGTACTGTTTGGATTCATTAATTCAAGTATCGTTTCTACGGAAAAAATTTCAATAGAGTTAAAAGAAATTGATATAAAAAATACGAGCCAAACAAGGTGTTTGAGAAGAAAATAATAGATGATAGTCTCATTTTGATTCCTACAATTCATATGTAAAACTATGAAATCTAATCATATAAACTATATTTTTTTATTACTTAATCTTTTTAGGAATCATTGGATACTAATCGAAATCAATCTGGATACCCCAAATATTTATTTTTTGGATCTAATGCATAGATTTCCAACAATAAAACCACACATTATGTGTATTGTGAATTTTTAATGCACTTTAATAAATATTTTATAGATAAAAATCAAATTATAAATTTCAGTTTATGTTTTAACAATAATTTTTTATGTTGGGGTGATTGTTAAATATAAGTAAAATCATGGTATGAGGTCAGTAACTAAGAATAAGAAGTCTATGAATTACTTCGAATAGATATAGATTAATGTATATATTAAAATATTTAACTATCGAAACATATTTCAAAATGATTTAATTGTTTTGGTCAATTTTTCTACAGTGTCCTTGGAAAGATAACAACAGTTATTGTGGATAATATATTTTAAAATTTATGAAAGATATAATATACCATCAAAATACTAGCATCCCCAAATAGGTAATTTATAAAGGTAATTACAAATTTATTATAAATATTATTAATCATTATTTTTCATATATTTTATCATTACTACTAAGATAACCAATAATCTACATACTCAAAAGAAGAAGTAAATTTTTTTAGAGATAAGTTGGAAGTGTAAATGTTGACGAAATGTTTTCCAACATCAAATGTAAGTGATTACCAACTTTTTTTGTGATCTAGTATAGTCTATGGCCTTAGAAATATATTTGGTGTGTGAAGCATTAGTATAAAAATACATATTTATTATTTTTGATCTATCTCTCAAGGAGAAGTATAATGTAGTAAATAAATTTGTTATAAATGAATGAGCAGAATACAGGGTGTCATAATGTATGCAGACATCATAAACATGTTGATTCCTACTACTTATTTAGTTAATTTTCTATTCATTTTATTTAATTTTTTAGTTAATTTCCTTATCATTTTTATCTAATGATTATTTTGTTAAATTTACACACTAGTTCAAAATACACTTTACATTATCAAAATTAAGCAGAAAAATTCATATTTTTTATACTTTTAGAAAGTAGTCTATAAGTCATTTTTTATGTGTAGGAATTGATTACACATAAATATTATAAATTAAGTGGTTAGTATGACCTGAATTATGTGTTTTCAATATAAAAGTGTCATTTTAGTTTAAAACGTGTGTCCCATAGCTAAAACCAAGAAAACGAGATCCAATTATTTTAATACTTTAGAACAAAAATACATAATTAATTTTTCATTTGTAAGAATAGATCGCATGTAAATACGATACATGTTGTGGTCGGTATGACTCAAAGTACATATTTTCAATAAAAAGTGGTATTTTAGCTTAAAACATGCATAAAATATCCAAGACCATGCAAATGATTTCAATTTTGTTTCAAAATTAAGTATAATGATCCATAATTTATTTTTAATTTTTATGAATCAACTACATATCAATCTGAGAAAAAATGTGGTTTACATGACTCTAAGAGTGTGTTTTTAATAGAATGGTGTCATTTTAGCTTAAAACACAAGTCACATCACCAAAACTGAGAAAACAAGATCAGATTGTTTTAAAATATTATTAAAACAATCCATGATTCATTTGTTACCTGTGGGAATTTAATACACATCAATCTGACAGATGATGTGGTATGTATGACACAAAGTGCATGTTTTTAATATAAGTGTCACTTTAGTTTAAAATGTATATCACATAGCCAAAACTGAAAAAATGAGCTTAGGTTGTTTTTAAACATTAGTAAAATGATCCATAATTCATTTTTGACATATTGGAATCAACTGCACATCAATATGACACATGATGTGATCGGTTAGACTCAAAGTGCGTATTTACAATATAAAACTGTCATTTCAGTTTAAAACATGTATCACATAACCAAAATCAAGAAAATGGTATTGGATTGTTTTCAGAATTTATAATAGTAATATATATTTAATTTATGATGTGTGTGAATCAACTGTAATTCATTTCAATAGACTATGTAGTCAGTATGACTCAAAGTGAATGTTTTCAATATAAAAGTATAATTTTAGTTTAAAATGTGTATCACGTATAAAAAATAGAGAAAACCTATTTTTATTTTTTTCAGTATTTATTAAAAGTATACATAATATACTTATTACGTGTAGGAATAAACTGCACATCAATCAAACACATGATGTGTTAAGTATAACAAAAAGTGCATATTTTCAATAAAAGAGTCATTTAAGTTTAAAATGCACCTTATATAGAAAAACCTAAGAAAATGGGATCTTATTGTTTTAAAACTTTATAAAAATTATTTATATTTCATTTTTAATATATAATAATCTACCACACATCCATCTGATAATGGATGTGGTAGATATGACTTGAAGTGTTTGTTTCAGTATAAAAGTGTTATTTTAGTTTAAAACCTGCATCACAAAGAAAAAAATAATAAAATTAGCTTGTATTGATTTAAAAAATTAATAAAACAATACATAATATATTTTTTATTTTTAGTAATCTACCACACATGAATATAACACCATATGTCATCGGTATGACTCTAAGTATGTGATTTTAATATAAAAGCATCATTTTAATTTAAAATGCATGTCATGTTCTCAAAACTGAGAAATGAGATTGTATTGTTTTCAAAAATTAAGAAAATTATCCATAATTCATTTGTGATGTGTAGTAATTGACCTCACACCAATTCGACACACGATGTGGTCGATATGACTCGAAGTGCGTGTTTTTAATATAAAACTATCATTTTAGTTTAAAACACATCACATAGACTAAACTAAGAAAACGAGTTTTTGTTTTTTTCAAAATTTAATAAAATGGTCCATAATTCATATTTTACTTGTTGGAATCGACCACACATTAATCTGACACCCGATGTGGTCAATATAACTTGGAGTTTCTATTTTCAATATAGAAGTATCAGTATAGTTTAAAACATGCAACAAATAGACAAAACCAAGAAAATGATATCAGATTGTTTTAAAATATTAGGAAAATAGTCCATAATTAATTTTTAAGTCTAGGAATTAACCTCACATCAATCTAACACACGATATAGAAAATATTACTTGAGTTTCATATTTTCAGTACAAAGGTGTCATTTTAGTTTAAAACACACATCAAATAGCCAAAACCAAGTGAATAATCTTTGATTGTTTTCAAACCTTATAAAAATGATCAATAATTAATTTTTCATGTTTAAGAATTGACTACACATCAATATGACCCACGATGTAGTCGATATGACTTGAAGTGCATGCATTCAAAATAAAAGTGTCATTTTAGTTTAAAACACACATCAAATACCCAAAATCGAGAAAATGTGTTTAGATTGTTTTCAAACTTTAGGAAAATGATCCATAATTCATTTTTTATTTATAGTAATTAAACTAACATCAATCCAACACATGATGTGGTTGATATGACTTGAAGTGTGTGTTTTTAATACAAAAGTGTCATTTTAGTTTAAAACACACATCAAATAGAAAAAAACCAATAAAATGAGCTCAGGTTGTTTTCCAACTTTAGGAAAATAGTCCACAATTAATTTTTGACTTGTACGTAATGACCCAACCCTAGTTACCTAGAGTCGGTGCATTATTACATAACATTGGAATGGTCACAATAGATAAAGTCTCAAAAGACTGATTAGTTTAGTAGCCTTGTAATTACTAGATATATACATAAGTTTTATATTATATTATGAAATGGAAAAATAACAAGATTATTTCACCTTTGAACACACTCATATCCCTTAGCCTATTCCAGTAGGTTAATCGTAATATACTTCTTCACATCCTGGGAAAAATAAAACATAAGAAATGGGTGAGCTCAGATGCTCAGTAAGGATAACAATATAACAGAAACTATCATAAATAAGCATAAACATTTAAATCAATATATAAGACTAAAACAAAAGCCTTTTAAACTTAAAATTAAGAATAATATGGCAAAGATAAATCAAATAATTCCATTTAATTATTCACATGGATATTCTACTAGTTGAATAATTGCATGTAATATCAATAGCTAATTTTATAATGATGGAATGCATAATGTCGGAAATCATAACCACATAGTCAAGGCCTCGTTCCAAGACTAAAAATAATAATTTTTTCAAGCACTTGTGCCAAGACACTAGTTTATCTCATGAGACATGTCGATGAATTGAGGGGTTATAGTAGGCTCTGCCTGTCACTTACTATGTCCAATGCATTCCTCATATGAAAAGTTTGAAACATAACATAAACATTCTTATTAAAACTAGCATAAGAAATGTTAATACTTTAACCATAAACCATTAATGGTATAAAAAATATCACATCCACATTCAAACATATCACAAAACCTTCAATACAATATGAAATATTGTATCATAATAAATTAGCTTCAAACAAGCATAAAATCTAACAAAAAATGTTGACATAGATGAAATCAAAACTATTTAAGAGAAATATCTCTTTCTATTTTGAAATCATTTAAAAGTAATAGAATTATAAAAGAAAAAATTTGTTTTGAAAATATTCTTATAATATTGTAAGGTAAGTTTCGAGGGTTTATAATGGCGGAAAATAGCCACACCCGCCATATAAGTTAAAAGAACATTATTTCCTTAATTTTTCGAAAAGGTCATAACGTACCTTGTTTGGAAAGTGACGGAAAGATTCCTTTCAAACCAATTTATAAAAATTAAAACAAGGGTATAAATTACTTTAACCTATAGTCCAATAAATAATAAAAATGTTTTGAAATATATTTTTAAGAAACACGGATGTGGATGATAAATAGGTCCAAGTAGATACTCACTTATAAACAACCTCAGATAATAAAGAGATTGTAAAATTAACTCTTACCTTGTACTTTTCCTTTGTTGAGGGTACATTAACCTCCTGTATAATGGTTAAATCATTGTTATTAAATTATAAAAGAACCATATACATAAATATGATATCAAATATGATCCTATATGTAAAGACCCGTAAAATTCAAGGGAAATTTTTTCTTAATTTTTCTTTGGGATTTTACAAGAACGCAGTTTCTGACGGCACTTGATTCTGAGGCCCAGTGTGCCCGGAATTTCTATCCGAAGTTTAGCTCGGGTACGTTCAGTGAACGAACGAGCGGGAATTCCTAACTTTTGAACCGGTTCTCGGAATCGAATTCCGAGGGCACCGATGGAACCGGAGCGCCGGTAATTGCTTAGGAACACTACTTCCGGAGTTGTGTTTACACGAGAGAAGTTGTTAAAAATTGTGGAAGTTAAAATAAAAATTTAACTACAATTTTTATTTCTAAGTGGTTTTTATCTTTGAGTGGAAGTTGGGGGAAACTACCCAACTTCCCATGGGAGGTTATGAGGGTGGTGGGGCCCACAAGAACCCCACCCCTTCACTTTCCCTAACTCCCTCAACTCAATATTAAATTTGATAACCTAAGTTTAATAACTTATGTTATTAATGAAGGAATTTTAATGTGAGTGTTTGAATTTCAAACTAATGTCAAGTTAATAAAATAAGTGTGGGCCTATTTTATTTTGGGGTTGGAATTCTTGTTGTGGAGTCTTTGGGAGAAAAGCTAAGGAACTTGAGAAAATTCTTCGTCTTCGACGAAGAACGCGAAGAACGCCGAGTCCTCAGAGACCGACTACGCGACGCCGTATACCGCGACGCCAACGACGTCTTCTTCCGCGACGTCTCTTTCCGCGACGGTTATTCCGCGATGAATTCTCGTTCGATGAACCTCCGTTCAAGCTACGCTCGAGGTAGGGGTTTATGTGATTTTTTCGTGATTTACTTCCGTAAATTATCCACGTATAATTGGACCGCATGCTATCGATTAACGGGAGGAGGCCGGACCGCACAAACACGGCCGAACCTCGTCCCTTTTTATTTTCTTGTTGTTGCGGTTCGAAGGAAAGTGATGTGGTGTCGTCTCACCACGTGGGAACGAACGGAAAGGATGCGCGACGCCATCGCGCCCCGTTTTATTTAAAAAATTTGAACCAATTCGCGGCGCCGTCGCGCCGCACCGGAGAACCGCAAAAGCACCGCGGCCGGAGCGGGGCCACGGAGGAGGGGTGCGGCACCATCGCGCCGCACCGGACGAATGAAGGCTGCGGCCGGTACCGGGCCGCGGCTGAGCAGGGGAACCGACGGCCGGAAATGGGTCGCCGGCGTCGGAGCAGGGACCGGCGGCCGGAAACGGGCCGCCGGCGTCGGAGCAGGGAGGGGACCAGCCATCGCCGGTCCCGTGGCGGCAGAAGTCGGCCGGTCAGAGAGGGCCGGCCAGACAGGGGAAGAGCCGGGGGTCAAAATCCCCGACTGTCCAGCTGAGCGGCCCCCATTAAGGGGGGCCGCGGTTACAAACAGTGGGGGGCAGCTCCCCCCCCCCCCCCCCCCCCCCGCATTCCGAACGGCCCGACCGTTCGGCCGAGCAACCTGGCGCCCGCGCACCAGCGCGCCGGGCTGCCAGGCCGCGCCGCACCGCGCCCAGGCCAGGCCGGGCAGCACCCAAGCGGGCCGACCCAGACCCGGGTCGGGCCGACCCAGGGGGTCTCGGGCCGGGACGGTCCGGGCCCGAAACCCCCATTTCCGGACCTCTCACGGTCTTTTGACCATAAATCTGGATACAGACCTCCGCTCGACGCACCATCAGTGGAGTAGCGATCCTTGGAACGAGACGGTCGTTTCGGTATATCGCACTCAAGGTTTCGGAGAGCTTTGGGTTCAGCCGGGTTGGTTCGTACACGAAACCAACCGGGCCCTCGGAGCGAAAACACTTATAACTTGAGTTCCGGACGTCTGATTGACGTGGCGTCGACTTTGATGGATTCCTCTAAGTGAGACAGACCTTTTGGCTTACTCTGCTCGAGGTTTGGACGCAGTTGGTGTATGTTCGGGTTGGTTTTGACTCAAAAACCAACCGGGCCCCTGGGAAGAAAAAGCCAATAACTCTCAGACCGGGCGTCTGATTGACGCGCTGTCTGTCGCGTTGATTTCTTTTTGACGATATGGAACTTTTGGATACATCAACTCCGGACTTTGTGTCAGTTGATGTATCAGCCCTCGGCTCGTGGAGTGGACCCTCCTCAGACGAGCTTACTGTGTGTGGGAACCCTAGAGCTGGATGTGACTGTGACGACGAAGACAACTATACTGAAATCCTCTGTGGATTCGACGACGACGACTACAGCACTCAGCGATCCTACGTGGATCAGTGCTACCGATCCTGTGTGGGTCTGATCCTGTGTGGGTCAGCGCTCAGCGGTCCTATGTGGGCCAGCGCCTACAGATCCAGTGTGGGTCCGATCCTGTGTGGGTCATTGCGGGGGTTAATTACCTATCAATCCTGTGTGGGTCATTGCGGGGGTTAGTACCTATCGATCCTTTGTGGGTCCGACGGATTAGATGAATAAGTGGCTATATCTGATCATCTCTTTCGTCTTACGAAGAAGTATACCTGTGTGAGCTGAATCTTGATTTGCTTTCCTATGTGGATTGTGATGTGCTATCCTATGTGGACTACGTTATGATTTCCTGTGTGGATTTGGTTAGGTTTTCCTGTGTGTATTGGGTTGTACTTGAGCTCGGATGTTGGAGCCGAATGAGAATTGGTGACTTAGGTATATGTATAGGCATAAACCTAAGTAGTGTCGGTTGTTACTTCGTGATTGTATATTTCCTTTGTGGATTTTGGGAGACCTTCGGGGGTCTCGGGGTCCCTACTGAGTAGCTTATACTCACCCCTGCACGGGCTATGCCCGCACAACATTGTGTTGGTTGTAGACGACGGACAGCGCTGATCGTGGTTGAGGCTTGCGGAGCAGGACGATACCTGGAGGTGGACCACTGGGCGGGACATACTCGGAGCGGACGGTTGGACCCGAGGAGCTGTGGAGGCTATCTGTACCCACCCTTCAGGTGGGACTTCTAGTGGATGGCTCGAGGTTGCGTCTTTACTTTCAGTTGTTGTTTTCCCTTTTTAGTTGTACTTTACTTTCAGTTTGGGTTTGTATTCTGGCCCACTTTACTTTCCGCACTTATTGTTGTACCCAGTTTTTACTTAGTGTATTCTTCTGCTTGCTTACTCTGTGTGTTGGTTTACTTTACAAAGGCAATGCCTTCCCTTTTTTATCGGGATTTACGCTTTGGTGCTAGTTGCCAGCCCCTAGCCTATGGAAGGCGGGCTTGGGGTAGTCACGGCACGGGCCCCGAGGACGGGTCGTGACAAATTGGTATCAGAGGAGTTAGGTTCTACCGCAGAACTCAGAACTCTGATCTTTTTCTATGTGAACCAATAGTGTTAAGAGTATTGAGTGTGGTTATCAGTCCAGGGAATCCAGTGTTGGTGCGGTGGACGACGTATCCGTACACCAGGACCCTGACTTCTGATTTCTGACTTAATGCACGAAAACTTTGATTGCATGTGTGTTTCAAGTTTTCTTTATGATTACTTAATATCAGCTCATCAGGTATACTGTTTAACCGTGGCGCACCTGTTTCTTTTCAGGATGGCCCCACGACAACAGCCAACTAGGGTTCCGACAGTTGTGCGTGACGACAGCCCACCGAGCGACGAGGCCTCGGTACAGGGCCCTTTGATAGCAGAGGCACTGGCGGTACCTTTACCCGCCGAGCCACCGATGCTAAAAGCCCCAGCCGTTGACGATGCACGTCACCTTAGTGCACTGCATGAGTTTCAGCGTCAGCGACCACCCAAGTTCCGCGGGGAGACAGACCCTCAGGTAGCCGAGGATTGGCTGGAGGTAGTTGTACGGGTTTTCAGGTTAGTGAGGACACCAGCGGACCTCATGGTGATCCTCGCAGCGAGCCTACTGCATGCGGCAGCAGGCAGATGGTGGAGCTTTATGCTCCAGGTGCACGACGAGGCATCTCTCCTCTGGACGGACTTTGAGAGCCTCTTCCACTCGGAGTTCGTCCCAGCCACCCTCTGTGCGGTGCGCATCCAGGAGCTTCTACAGCTGCGGCAGGGTAGCTTGACGGTCGCCCAGTACTCGGCGAGAGTTACCGATCTCTCGCTCTACTCGACAGACATAGTACAGGACCCATTCTTCTGGGCCCAAACCTTCGAGTAGGGATTGAGGCAGGAGATCAGGGCATCGCTGATCTCCCTCAGTATTCCGACTCAGGCAGGGGTACTGGAGCGAGCCCTTCTGATCGAGATCTTTCTTGTTGAGCCTACTTCAGCAGCGAGACCTACCGCAGGGTGACACGTAGTAGAGTCTTCTACAGCAGGTAGTCGATGGATGACTCATGGGTCCAGGCAGACCAGACCCTCAGGCAGACAACCTCAGGACACTGGCTCAGCAGTGCGGGGCACTCAGCGCGGAGCCAGTCTTTTGAGAGGCAGACAATGATACGCATGTGGCGGGCAGGGCCACATGGCTCGTGACTGCCTGACCCGCCGTGCAGAGGAGCAGCAGACGGTTGAGGGACCACCCAGGCAGAGGCAGAGGGTCGACCGTGGCGGTCCGCAAGGAGCAAGCGAACAAGGCAGAGGAGCTGACCGAGTAGCAGGTGGTGGGTGACGCTTTGAGGCACTGCCACCACCATCACCAGGAGGTCCACCCCGACCACAGGGAGATGGCGGGCAAAGACAGGCACAGCTTCGGGCAGCGGAGGCCTATAACCACGGCGCGCCTGAGATGATTCGAGGTACTATCTGTGTCTATTCCACCCTTGATGCAGTTCTTATAGACATAGGAGCGGGTCATTCTTTCATAGTCGCTGCCCTTCTTCGGAGCTCGGAGATTCTGACAGAGCCGTTGGCTCGATCCTTACGGCTAGAGACTCCTACGGGAGCAGACTCGACAATTACGCACTGGTGCCGGCAGTGTGAGATTACTCTAGGAGGCGATAGTTTCGGCTGGGATCTTCTTGTAGCGGCGTCGAGGCCTTACGACGTCAACTTGGGCATGGATTGGTTATATACGGTCCATGCTCAGATAGACTGTATTAGGCGCAAGGTGCGATGTGTTCGCACTGACGGGAGCAGGTTCACCTTCACCGGCTAGAAGGGAGCCTTAGCAGCACAGGATGGACTTGCGCAGAGGAGAGGACATCCCATCACTCATCAGTTGGCTAGCCTCATCCTAGGAGCAGTTGACGTGCGGAGTCCTGTTTTTCCTGCAGTGGTGGATCATTATGCGGACGTTTTCCCCGACGACGTTCCAGGACTACCTCCTCACATAGAGGTATACTTTTATATTGACATGTACCCCGGGACAGCCCCGATATCCATCCCAGCATATCAGATGGCTCCCACCGAGCTTCGAGAGCTACGGGTATTGCTGGAGGACTTGCAGGGCAAGGGATTCATCCGACCCAGTATTTCACCCTGGGCTTCCCCGATTTTGTTCACCAAGAAGGCGGACAGGAGCTTGCGACTTTGTGTCGACTATCGTCGCTTGAACCAGGTGACCATGAGGAATAAGTATCCACTATCGAGGATTGACAACCTCTTCGATCATCTCAAGGGAGCACGGTGGTTCTCGAAGATAGACCTCAGGTCAGGCTATCATCAGCTCAGAGTTCGGGATGAGGACATGCAGAAGACGGCCTTCAGATGTCGGTATGGCCACTATGAGTTCTTGGTTATGCCCTTCGGTGTGACCAATGCTCCAGCAGTGTTCATGGCCCTCATGAACAGGATCTTTCAACCATACCTCGATCGATTTGTCGTGGTCTTTATCGACGACATTTTGATTTACTCAACCACTGAGGAGGAGCACGCCTACCACTTACGGGTTGTACTGGACACACTCCAAGAGCACCAACTTTATGGTAAGCTCTCGAAGTGTCAGTTCTAGTTACGTGAGGTCCACTTTTTGGGGCACATCATCTCTGAGGCGGGAGTTGCGGTGGATCCTGCGAAGATAGAGGCAGTGCTAGCTTGGGATCCACCCAGGAGCGTGACAAAGGTGCGCAGTTTCTTGGGACTAGCTTGATACTAACGGAGATTTTTGATAGACTTCTCCAGAGTTGCGGCACCACTCTCAGCTTTGACGAAGAAGGGGAAACCTTTTGTGTGGTCGGACATATGTCATCAGAGCTTCCAGGAGCTGAGACAGAGATTGACTAGCGCGCCTATCTTGAGGCTACCGGAGGAGGGAGTAGGGTACGTAGTCTACTGTGATGCATCAGGGACTAGACTCGGATGTGTCCTGATGAAAGATCGGGCCATGATCGCCTATGGATCATGTCAGTTGAGGTAACATGAGCATAACTATGCTACCCATGACTTGGAGTTAGCAGCAATGGTCTTCTCTCTGAAGATGTGGTGACACTATCTGATGGGTGAGCGTTTTACAGTCTATTCTGACCACCAGAGTCTCAGGTACATCTTATCACAGAAGGACCTGAACCTGAGATAGAGGTGATGTCTTGAGTTTGTCCAGGACTATGACTTTGAGATAGTCTATACCCCTGGGAAGGGTAACGTAGTATCTGATGCCCTAAGCAGGAGGAAGGGCATTCAGCTACTTGGGGAGGTGACATAGCATCTAGCCGCTTTGCAGATATCCTTCGTGGATAGAGATGGAGCATCCTTCCTTCAGTCACTCCTCCACTACTAGAGCAGGTCAGAGAGGCACAGCGTGGGGATGCCGACTGTGAGACGTAGCGTGCACAGATATCCTCAGGACAGGCACCTGATGGTTTCTCTTTAGGAGGAGAGCACGACGTTCTATTCAGGGGATGTACCTTGGTACCAGTTGTTTATGAGATGAGGTGCTTAGAGAGTTTCACACTTCCCCTTTGGCGGTACATCCTGGAGTGGCGAAGATGTACCAGGATCTCAGACGACAGCACTGGTGGCCAGGAATGAAGAAGGTTGTGGTAGAGTTTGTTTCTCGATGCCTCACCTATCAACAGGTGAAGGCAGAGCACCAAGTACCAGCAGGCTTGGTACAGCCCTTGGAGGTCCCGGAGTGGAAGTGGGATGGCATATCTATGGACTTCGTGACTGGACTTCCACGCACTTCCAGAGGTCACGACTCCATTTGGGTGATTTTCGATCGACTCACCAAGTCGGCACACTTCTTACCCATCAGAGAGAAGGGCTCAGTGGAGAGCTTGGGACGTCTCTACATTCAGGAGATTGTACGGCTTCACGGTGTGCCATCATCTATCATCTCCGATCGAGATGCTCGCTTTACTTCCTAGCTTTGGAAGGGGTTGCAGGAGGCGTTCGGGACGCAGCTACATCTGAGCACCGCCTTTCACCCTCAGACAGATGGTCAGACGGAGAGGACCATTAAAACTCTCGAGGACATGATCCGCGCATGTTTCCTCGACTTTGGTCACAGCTAGGAGGACCACTTACCCTTGGTGGAGTTTTCGTACAAAAACAGCTACCACTCCACCATCGGAATGGAACCATACGAGGCGTTGTACGGCCGACCTTGTAGATCACCGCTGTGCTGGATAGACCCAGGGAAGTCAGCACTTGTGGGACCGGAGATGGTCCAGGACATGATAGAGAAGGTCCAGGTCATCCAGGAGCGGATGAGGACAACTCAGAGCCGGCAGAATTCTTATGATGACAGGAGGCGGAGGCCATTGGAGTTTGAGGATGGAAACCACGTCTTCTTGCGAGTCTCACCTCGACGTGGTATACAGAGATTTGGCCGAGGTGGTAAGTTGTCTCCATGCTTCATCGGACCATTCCAGGTCCTCAGAAGGATTGGAGAGGTGTCTTATCGCCTAGCTCTACCACCTCAGTTGCATCGGGTGCACGACGTCTTCCACGTTTCTCAGCTGAGGAGATACGTGCATGACCCGACGCATATCATTGACCATGGGGAGCTGGACATTGATGATGGGAAGACTTTTGCGGAGGTTCCAGTGGAGATCGAGGATCGACAGGAGCGGGTCCTACGTGGGTGGATATTCTTCTAGTGCGCATCAGGTGGCAGCACGGGAACCTCTAGGAGAGCACTTGGGAGCAGGAGGCTCAGATGCGTGCTCAGTACCCACATTTGTTTCCCTAGTTTTTTATGTATCTTTACGGGGACATAAAGCCCTGAGGTGGGAGTAATGTAAAGACCTGTAAAATTCAAGGGAAATTTTTTCTTAATTTTTCTTTGGGAATTTACAAGAACGCGGTTTCTGACAGCACTTGATTCTGAGGCCCGGTGTGCCCGGAATTTCTATCCGAAGTTTAGCTCGGGTACGTTCAGTGAACGAACGAGAGGGAATTCCTAACTTTTGAACTATTGCTCGGAATCAAATTCTGAGGGCACTGATGGAACCGCAGCGCCGGTAATTACTTAGGAACACTACTTCCGGAGTTGCGTTTACACGAGAGATGTTGTTAAAAATTGTGGAAGTTAAAATAAAAATTTAACTACAATTTTTATTTCTAAGTGGTTTTTATCTTTGAGTGGAAGTTGGGGGAAACTACCCAACTTCCCATGGGATGTTATGAGGGTGGTGGGGCCCACATGAACCCCACCCCTTCACTTTCCCTAACTCCCTCAAATCACTATTAAATTTGATAACCTAAGTTTAATAACTTATGTTATTAATGAAGGAAGTTTAATGTGAGTGTTTGAATTTCAAACTAATGTCAAGTTAATAAAATAAGTGTGGGCTTATTTTATTTTGGGGTTGGAATTCTTGTTGTGGAGTCTTTGGGAGAAAAGCTAAGGAACTTGAGGAACTTCTTCCTCTTCGACGAAGAATGCGAAGAATGCATCGATCTCCGACGAAGAACGCCGAGTCCTCGGAGACCGACTACGCGACGCCGTGTACCGCGACGCAGACTACGTCTTCTTCTGCGACGTCTCTTTCCGCGACGGTTATTCCGTGACGAATTCTCGTTCGACGAACCTCAGTTCAAGATACGCTCAAGGTAGGGGTTTATGTGATTCTTTTCGCGATTTACTTCCATCAATTATCCACGTATAATTGGACCGCATGCTATCGATTAACGGGAGGAGGATGGACCGCACAAACACGGCCTCCCTCCCTCCCTTTTTATTTTCTTGTTGTTGCGGTTTGAAGGAAAGTGACGCGGTGTCGTCGCACCGCGTGGGAACGAATGGTAAGGATGCACGACACCGTCGCGCCGCGTTTTTTTTTTAAATTTGAACCAAGTCACGGCACCGTCGTGCCGCGCCGGAGAACCGCAAAAGCACCGCGGCCGGAGTGGGGTCGCGGCGGAGGGGTGCGGCACCGTCACGCCGCACCGGATGAATGAAGGTCACGGCCGGTACCGGCCCGCAGTGGAGCAGGGGAACCGGCGGCCGGAAATGGGCCGCCGGCGTCGGAGCAGGGACCGGCGGCCGGAAACGGGCCGCCGGCGTCGGAGCAGGGAGGGGACCGGCCATCGCCGGTCCTGTGGCGGCAGAAGCCGGCCGGCCGGACAGGGGAAGAGTCGGGGGTCAAAACCCCCGGCCGGCCAGCTGAGCGGCCCCCATTAAGGGGGGTCGCGGTTACAAACAGTGGGGGGCAGCGCCACCCCCCCCCCCCCCCCGCATTCTGAATGGCTCGGCCGTTCGATCGAGCCACCTGGCGCCCACGCGCCAGCGCACCGGGCCGCGCCCAACCGGGCCGGGCAGCGCCCAAGTGGGTCGACCCGGTCCCGTGTCGGTTCGACCCGGTTCGGGCCGACCCAGGGGGTCTCGGGCCGGGTCGGTCCGGGCCTGAAACCCCCATTTTCGGACCTCTCAAGGTCATTTTCTCATAACTTGGGATACGTACCTCCGATCGACGCACCATCAGTTGCGTAGCGATCCTTGGAACGAGACGGTCGTTTCGGTATATCGCACTCAAAGTTTCGGAGAACTTTGGGTTCGGCCGGGTTGGTTCGTACACGAAACCAACCGGGCCCTCGGAGCAAAAACGCTTATAACTTGAGTTCCGGACATCCGATTGACGTGCCGTTGACTTTGATGGATTCCTATAAGTGAGACGGACCTTTTGGCTTACTCCGCTTGAGGTTTGGACGCAGTTGGAGTATGATCGGGTTGGTTTTTACTCAAAAACCAACCGGGCCCCTAGGACGAAAAAGCCAATAACTCTCAGACCAGGCGTCCGATTGACGCGCCGTCTGTCACGTTGATTTCTTTTTGACGATACAGAACTTTTGGATACATCAACTCCGGACTTTGTGTCAGTTGATGTATCAGCCCTCGGCTCGTGGAGCGGACCCTCCTTGGACGAGCATGCTGTGTGCGGGAACCCTAGAGCTGGCTGCGACTGTGATGACGAAGACAACTGTACAGAAATCCTCTGTGGATTCGACGACGATGACTACAGCACTCAGCAATCCTACGTGGATCAGTGCTACCGATCCTGTGTGGGTCCGATCCTGTGTGGGTCAGCGTTCAGCGGTCCTATGTGGGCCAGCGCCTATAGATCCTGTGTGGGTCTGATCTTGTGTGGGTCATTGCGGGGGGTTAGTTACCTATCGATCCTATGTGGGTCATTGCGGGGGTTAGTACCTATCGATCCTTTGTGGGTCTGACGGCTTAGATGAATCAGTGGCTATATCTGATCATCTCTTTCGTCTTACGAAGAAGTATACCTGTGTGAGCTGAATCTTGTTTTGCTTTCCTATGTGGATTGTGATGTGTTATCCTGTGTGGATTACGTTATGCTTTCCTGTGTGGATTTGGTTAGGTTTTCCTGTTTGGATTGGGTTGTACTTGATCTCGGATGTTGGAGCCGAATGAGAATTGGTGACTTAGGTATATGTATGGGCATAAACCTAAGTAGTGTCGGTTGTTACTTCGTGATTGTATCTTTCCTTTGTGGATTTTGGGAGACCTTCGGGGGTCTCGGGGACCCTACTGAGTAGCTTATACTCACCCCTGCACGGGCTATGCCCACACAATGTTGTGTTGGTTGTAGACGACGGACAGCGCTGATCTTGGTTGAGGCTTGCAGAGCAGGACGCTACCTGGAGGTGGACCACTGGGCAGGACATACTCGGAGCGGACGGTTGGACCCGAGGAGCTGTGGAGGCTATCTGTACCCACCCTTCAGGTGGGACTTCCAGTGGATGGCTCGAGGTTGCGGCTTTACTTTCAGTTGTTGTTTTCCCTTTTTAGTTGTACTTTACTTTCAGTTTGGGTTTGTATTCTGTCCCACTTTACTTTCCGCACTTATTGTTGTACCCAGTTTTTACTTAGTGTATTCTTCTGCTTGCTTACTCTGTGTGTTGGTTTACTTTACAAAGGCAATGCCTTCCCTTTTTATCGGGATTTACGCCTTGGTGCTAGTCTCCATCCCCTGGCCTATGGAAGGTGGGCTTGGGGTAGTCACGGCACGGGCCCCGAGGACGGGTCGTGACACTATAATATTTCTTTATTAATAATATTTCTGTAGTTTCATTGTTTCGAGTGTTAACTGATTCATTTTCCTATATATGTTTTATTATGTTGGTCATGTTTGTTATGGATAGGATGTATTTGATTCATTTCTATAATGATATTAAGTTCTTAAATATTTTTTTCAATCATCAAATGGAAATTATTATTGAATGGTTATGATGGGAAATGAAATCTCATCACGTCGTGGAGGTGGTAAGCCGTTCGTACGCACGAGCAACAATATCATTCTATTAGTGGTAAAATAATATGTAATTGGATGATATGTTATATATAAATAATATTTAACATGTTATATTTATTATTTACATCAATTATACTCATTATTATACTCATCTAAATAATGAAGTGTTGAATAACAAACTACACCACGACGTGCAGATGGTAAGTCGTACGTACGCATGTATGGTGACTTTGTCATTCATAGGATGGATAGAATAATAAATATGGTTATAAAATATTTATAATAACATCTCAGTATGTATAAGGCACTAGATTTATTATTTTAGTATGAAGAAAACAAATAAATAGGAAGTGGAAGAAGAAAAGAACTTTAAAGAGGTGATGAAATAATTACCTCTTCTTCAGGTGCTTCCTTTTGATTTGAACAAAATGGATCCTTAGGTTGGATTTCTGATCAAATTAAGGCCTCTAGGTTTAAGTGAGGGTATTTGGTAGGATATTTGAGTAGGGTTTCGCTGATCCAAATTTCTTTGGAGGTGTGAATTTGAGAGAAGGTGTATTACCCTTTTATAAGAGAGGTGAGAGGCACTTTAGAAAAAGAATGAAATATTAATTTATTATAAAATCATTTTCAGTTTTTAATAGCTTAAAATGGATTTATTTAGAGAATAAGGTGGGTATGGGTCTAAATACTCTCAAACAATAGGTTTTAGACAAGTTTAGGTCACCATATTAACCTTATCATTTAGATTTAATTCTTGGTTAAATAGTTTAACATTTACCATGTCTCCTTGAATTTTTATATTACATGGTTAATAAAATTACTATAAAATGCCAAGAGAACCTGAAGTGGTTCATTAATGACATATCTAACCTTATATAAGTCCTTTGGCTTAATATTATATTTTTAGGAGTATTATATCATTTAATAAAATAGTATTTTTTTTAAACTCATTTATGTCAATTTTGACATTATTTAGTATTTAGTTTTTGTGAAAGTTGTAACAATCTGATTTCTTATAAAAAAATACATTTAATCATCCCTAACATGTCATATTAAACTATAAAATTCTTGTATGGCATCAAAATTTTCAGTTTACATTTATTTTAATATTTATAACATTAGTTATTTTAATCTGTCATTAATAAGATAATTACTGAATCATCATTGTGTCATAAATAAATTTTCTTATTTAATGTCTAAAAACTATAAATAAAATACCATGATGTAGGAAATCATTTTATCTTTCTAATGAATATTTATAGTCAAATTTATCTTATGTGTAACCCTATATTAAAAAAATTAGTTATTAAACTTAGAATTTAACACTTTTAACTCTTCTTTAAATAAAATGTAATAAATGTCCTAATATAATCCAAGTGGATAAAAAATCATATTTTTATCCTAAGGTTGGTTTTGGTCGAAATAAACTTATCCAATAGAATTATAACATGTGTTAGGGTAATTATAATATCATTTTTACCTTTAATTACCCTATTTACTTTTAATTGTGGAAAATAAAATTCAAAAGTTACTATTCACAAAAAATTATTTTCATCTTATTGAACCACATTTTACTTACTGATTTCAACCGTGTCTCTAGTATTTTTGAAATTCAATTCATAGAAGTGGTAAAATTACATTTTATGTGGATTTTCAAATGTTCCTAGAAGGCAGCGGGTAAAAGACATTAAAAATTCAATAAAATTTTATATAACTAATCTTATTCTAAAATGAATCCAATGAATTAAATTGGATTAATATAGGTATTATGTATCTATTTTGACTTTAAAATAAATTTAAAATAATTATTTTAAAAAAAAGTTGGTTTTAAATAATAACGCAGTGTTTTTCACTATTCATTAAAAATTGAAAGTTTTCAGAAAAATACCCAAAATTCACCCTAAGCTAATTTTGATATTCTGAATCCAAAAATAAAGTCCATTTTGAAAAATTAAATTTATAGGATTTCAAATATTGGGTATTACTATTCATAACTGCTTTTTAAACTGCTAGTTTGATTGGTCGTGGTGTGCTAGAACTCAAAGTTGCGCATATTGCAAGCTATTGAATTATTCCAAAAGAAGTGTACCGTGGAATCTTGGGATATTACAATGTAAGAGTCAGTATCACATCAATCTGAAACATGATGTAAATGATGTGACTTAAAGTGTCTGTTTTCAATATATTTGTGCCATTCTAGTTTAAATGCATTTCACTATTTAAAACTGAGAAAACAAGATTGGATTATTTTCAAACTTTAGAAAATCAGTCCATAATTCATTTGTGACATATAGAAATTGACCACATGTCAATCCAACACATGAGATGGTCAGTATGACTTGAAGTGTGTGTTTCTAATATGTAAGGGACATTTTAGTTTAAAATGCATATCACATCACCAAAACTAAGAAAATGATATCAGGTTGTTTTCTTATCATTTTATCTACTATTAATTAATTAATTTCATTATCATTTTTATCTTATACTTATTTAGTTAATTTTCACTGAGATAATTCTTGAAGATGAATAAGAAATGGTGGGACAGTTGAATGATTATTCTTAAAAAGAAATTCCTCTTGATTTGGCTCCCATCCATAGTGAGTTTTGTATCACAACAGATGACATCCAATTCAAGAGGGCATATTTTTTAGAACAAAAATAAATGGTGTGATGTGTAAGAATCAAACCCAACTCAATCTGATACATGGTGTGCCTAGTATGACTCAAAGTATATTATTTTATTTTAAAACTAACACTTTGGGTTTAATTTATTTTTTTATAGTATTACTAAAAAAGAATTTTTTTTCTTATTCAGGTGAATTCTTTTGTTCAAGCTGGGGTGGTTTGTTCAGAAATAGAATGACTAGGGGTATGGGGCCAAAGACAAATGAGCATTGATTTTTTTGAATGTCTGTGATAATTTGTACTTACTCATGTAATTGTAAAACCCAATTTTTGACATGTATATAATATAGTTTTTTTATTTTATTTGTGTTGTAGATTTTATTTCAATTAAATTATGCATTTATAGCCTTTTTTGTTGTTTGTGCTATTGTTTTTGCTATTGTTTTTCCTTCTGTTTTTTCTACTTTAGTGTGCTCTGATTTTAACAGAACACTACAAAAGTATTCCCATTTATCATCTCTACTAATAACACTGATAAATAGACCCTTTATCAACACTACTAAAAGGTCCCTTTATCAGCACTAGTAATAGGGATGAAAATGGATCTTTTATTAATGCTTTTTTAGTGCTGATAAATGGTACCTTTATCGGTGCTAAATAAATGTGCTAATAAAAGGAGTACTTTATCAGTGCTTTTCTAGAACTGATTATTGTCCTTGTCTTTTAATCATATTCTGATTTTTAATACTTTTTTGAACTTTCAAAGGCTTATTTATCATTGTTCAAGGCCTTATATTTAGATGTGGTGACCGAACCCAAGTTGAATTTTCTGAAAGAATTTGGTTTATTGAATAAAAATCTTGAAGCTGATAAACCAGGGCTTCGATCTACATCATATCTGTGTGTTTGAAGATGAGATCGCTTGTTGATACTTGAACTTTGGACAATGTCGCCCAAGGATTCGACACTGATGAACCCAACCATTGATTCTAAAGACATCATAAAGACCTGAACCAGATCTGATAAGGAACATTGAATCCAAGGATAGGAGACATCATCGAATCATTCAAAATAGACAATCGCCAACGTATGAAAAAATGATGCTGATTTGGTCGAGTGCAGGGTAAGAGATCACAGAATTTGACCCACCAAGTTCCATATATATAAGATCAAAATACATTATTGATATGAGTAATTGATGATGAGATGCATTTGGTTATTATCAAAGATAGAGGATTGGTATTAATTGGAGTTATATTGGAAGATTTATTATGATTTTTTATTAAACGTAGACCAAATCTAACCAACTAATTTGGGGATTTGGTGTCATGGAAAGGAGGATCACGAACCCAATATTCATTGAAACTAGAAGATGATTGAACCCAAAAAAAGGATGAGTCCAGCTTTATCATTGTTAAGGATCACTAAATAAGATCATAGATTGAGTATTGAGAAATGATCTTTTGCTTATTAATTTCATTTAATGGCTCATGAGCAGGTGCTTGATTTGATGTCAAGTTGGTTAAGGTATGATTATCCTGATATCATTGATAGAGTGATGATATCAATTTTTACTATTAATTTTCATGATTTCAGGTTTGAATAGAGAAATTCAAAGACACCATGGCCTATATATTTGATATCTACATGTGACTTTTTAAGTCATTTTTTGGGTAGAGTCTTGATGAACAAGGAAATTTTGTATCAATACAAAAGTGTTTCTAGGTACATTTAAAATAGAATGCATGTGCGCATGTCATAGTTATTTGAAGGAACTGCTTTTTTTTGAAGAAAGAAGGATTATATTAATGGAGAATATCAGCAATCGTACATAAGCCGAGCCAAGAAGGGAAATTTTCCAGCCATAGTTGGTTGACATCGAAGGGGCCTGAGGCAGCCAGCTGATGGGCCACATTGTTTCCGTCCCTTTTGATAAAGGAGAAGGTGCAGTAAGAGAAGCCTTGGAGCAGCGAGTGGATTCTTATAACGATAAGGCCAAAGGCCTGGAGTCCGGCATCACCATGGTTAATAGCATTGATAACTAAAAGGCAGTCAGACTCGATGATGATATCAGCCCATCCACGTTCCACAACAAGCATCATCCCTGCAAGTATGGCATAGGCCTCAGCAACTGCCGGTTCCCAGAAGGCATGATGTGGTTCATATTTTGCTTCAATGATCTGCCCCAAATGATTTCGAGCAAGGAGGCAGAGAGCAACAGGTCCATCCATGGGGAGAGAGGTATCCATGTTAAGCTTAATAATCCCTTCCTTTGGGGGGGTCCAGTGAGGGGACCAGGAGGGGGAAACGCCTGGCAAAAAGTGTCTTTTGCGGTCCTTCCATCCCTCAATCCATGAAGTGGCTCGTTAAATCCAGAACTCGGGAGGCTGATGACCATGATGGAAAACTGAATCGTTACACCGAACCCAAATGATCCAGGCCAGGGTGCAACAAGATCTTTCATCAGACAATGAAAGAGAGGAACACCAGCGCATCAGAAGATCGGGGAGGTCAGAGGCAATGTATAGTGAAGCATCCGGAGCTGAGCACCATTTATTCCAAATTTCCTTGGCTCCCGGGCAGTGAATGATGGCGTGCCAGGGGGTTTCAGGAATATTTGGGCAAAAAGGGCAGGAGTCATCACTGGCCATATGACGGTAAACAAGGAGGCTCGTGGTAGGGAGGGTTCCCGTGCACACCTGCCACCAAAATTGGCGAATATTTGGGGGGACGTTGAGCTTCCAAAGAGATTTCCATGGTCCCTCATCACGGTCGAGAGAGTGAAAACCAAGAGCCAGTCTATACCCAGATCTCACCGTGTAGTCGCCTGAAATATCATAGGCCCAAAAAAGATGGTCAGGGCCTACATCAGGGACATAGGGTATTCTCAGAAAAATTATTTGGTCTCTTTAATTAAACCATTCCTGGATCTTTTCCATGCACCATTCCGGACCCTGGTCTGAAAAAAGGCAGTTGACAGTGGCGTCCTCCAGACCTGGTTGGGCGGGGGATGTGGCTCGCAAACCATCCTTATCGAAAAGCCAGGGATCGATCCAGATGTTGACAGATGATCCATTGCCAATCCTCCAGTCCACCCCTTTCTCTAGGAGATTTTGGGCCCCCACCAGAGGAAGCTAGGACGGTGGCCAAGATAGGATCCAAGGAAGTCCGTGTGGGGAAATTACTTGGCATGGAGTACCCGCGCACAGAGAGATGAAGGACAGTTCAAAAGGCTCCATCCTTGCTTGGACAACAGTGCGTCATTGAACAGAAGAAGATTCCGGAATCCCATCCCTCCCTCCGACTTGGGTTGGCAGAGATTCTCCCAGGCTAACCAGTGTGGTCTATTTATTCCATCTTTTTTCCCCCACCAGAAGTTAGCAGTATGAGAATAGATCAGTTTGATGATGGCCACTGGGAGATTAAACATAGACATAAAGTAGTTGGGGATAGACTGGATGGCATCTTTAATGAGGGTTCCTTTTCCAGCTTTAGAGATGTTTTTTGGGGTCCAGCCTTGAATGTTTTTCTCAATTCTGTCCACCAGAGCTGCAAAAATTTCTTTTTTGGACCGGCCAATCACCGTAGGGAGTCCGAGATACTTTTGGTGTTTATCGACCATATGGATTCCTGCAGAGGCACAAATCTCAGCTCTCTTGGCGGGAGGCACCCCTGCACTGAAGGAGATCTCTGATTTTCCATGATCGATATACTGTCTAGATGCCCACTCATATTGTTGGATCGCATGGCTGATCACCCGGCATTCATTAATAGTGGCTCTAGAGAAAAGGAGGCAGTCGTCAGCGAAGAAGAGATGTGACACTTGTGGGCTCTCACGGAAGGCCTTTTCTCCATGAATAGACCTAGAAGATGTAGCCCTGGAGATAAGGTTAGAGAATACATCTTCCACCAAGATGAAGAGAAAAGGGGAGAGAGGATCTCCCCGGCGCAGGCCTCGGGTTGGGTCAAATCCTCTGGTGAGCTCCCCGTTGACCTTGATTCTGAAAGAGACAGTCGAGATGCAGTGCATGACAATATCTGTCCATTTAGTGCAGAAGCCCATTCTCAACATCACAACTCTTAGGAACTGTCGTTCCACTTTATCATAGGCTTTGTTCATATCCAGTTTTCAGGCCATGGTTCTGTTTTTCACAGTGGAGTGCGTTTTCATAGAGTGTAACACTTCATGGTCCACAATTGCATTATCAGTAATCAGCCGCTTGGCCACAAAGGCACTCAGGTTTTCAGAGATAATATCAGGAATATAAGGACGCAACTGATTAACCAGGATTTTTGATAAGATCTTATATGAGACATTACAGAGGTGGATAGGTCTAAAATTTGGGATCGCCTGAGGTTTCTTGATTTTGGGGATGAGGACGAGGACGGTTTCATTGATGGAGTAAATGCTTATGTTCCCCGCCCAGATGTTTTTTATCATTTTTCATATGTCAGGACCGATAATGTGCCAGTATTGTTTAAAAAATAGGGCGTGAAAACCATCTGGTCCTGGGGCCTTAGTGGGGTGGATTTGTTTCAAAGCCAGGTGAATCTCATCATTCGTCACATATTTTGTAAGCTGCCGATTAATCTCATCAGTAATCACGGGTCTGATGCATTCTTCCACTTCAGCCGACATGAAAGGAGTTCCTGTGGAAAATAGGTTATGGAAATAGCCTACCAAAGCTTCATGAATGCCGCAGGTGTTAGAAAATTGGCTTTTATCAGGTCGTGATAAGCTCATGATAGAGTTTTTCCAACGCCTAGCTGACGCTTTCAGATGGAAATAACTTGTATTAGTGTCGCCCTCTTTAATGTGGATGTCACGCACCCGCATAGCCTAGAATCTTTCCTTAACATGAAGGGCCCCATCCATCTCTCTTTGAGTAACACCAATCCTGGAGATATTTCCATTGGATGAGGGTTTCCTGAGTAAGTTGTGCAACTTCTTTTCAAGGACGTCACAATGCCTATTAGGTTGGTGGAATTTCTTGTAGCTCCAAGCTCTTAGACCAGATGCAACCTGTTGGAGATTGAGGCCAACATCTTCATGAGAACTTATCCAACTTGATCGGACCACCTCTTCACATTCCTGATCTTTTGACCAGAAGCTCTCAAATCTGAAGGGTTTGCTGAGTTTCCGCTGTCGTTCTCCTTGCAAACAGTCAATGAGAATAGGGAGGTGATCCGAACAGTTAAGGGCCAAGTGGCCAATATGAAAAATGTTGAACATATTAATCCAATTAGTGGAACCCAAAAATCTATCAAGACGCTCAGCAATGCGGGTTCCTTTAGTGTTGTCGTGGAACCATGTAAAAGGATTACCTGTGTACGCCAGATCGACCAGGTCCACCCTAGTGACCGTGTCCTTGAAATTAGCCATCGAGGCTGAGTGTCGAATACTTCCACCTCTTTTTACATTATGGAACATGATCTCATTGAAATCACCACCGAAAAGAATAAGGCTAGGTAGATCATGTCGCAGCTTTCCCAGAAGGTCCCATAACTACACCTTATTAGCATGGGATGTCCAGCCATAGAATCCCACAAAGGTCCGGGGTGGGTACAAGTCAGATTGAACAGTTTCAGCCACATGGTGCAAAGAGAAAGACAAAATTTTTATGTCAATATTTTCCTTCCAAAGGAGACAGAGGCCCCCAGAATGGCCTTGTCTGGGCACCAGAAAGCAGCCTTGAAAGACACACTTTAGAGCAATACCATTGGGGTCCTTATTTTCCAGTATGGTTTCGGGCAGGAAAACCATATCGGGGTGACTTTGAGCGCAATGGCACTGAAGCATGCAAACCGTTCGTGGGTTTCCAAGCCCACGACAGTTCCAGCATAACACAATCATTTCTCTAGGTGGGGCTGGGTCTCACCCGTCGCCGCCTTTGGTTCCTCAAGACTAGTTTCGCCACTTATTGTTTTCCATCTTTTGGTGGGACTCCCCCCCCCCGATTGGCATGTTTCAGTTTGTATTTTCCTGGCCCCGGGGTTAGGGTCTTCCGCTCAATCATCACTTCCTCTATGTTGCACCCTCTTCCACGTGCGACGGGTGATTGGGCCCAGCATTGGAGTTCCTGTCATTCTGTGGGCCTCTATTGGTGATATGTCGATTATAGACAATTGTGGACCTGGATCTAGATCTGGCGGTTCGAGGTGCATCAGCTTTGGTGTTGAGCATTGTCGTGATGGATCTTTGTGCTTCATCTCCGACCTTGTGGATAATTGAGTTTTGTCCTTTAGGGGGTTAGAATGAACTCCAGATTCTCTCTGAGTGGGATAGCCAGCATTAGAGAACTTCAGAGGTCCCATCATAATGACTTGTCCATGTGTGGGTTCCACCTGATTGGTATGTGCCAATGTGAGATGGTCACGGTCCTTTTGTTTTTCCGTCTCAGGGATGAAAGCAACTTTATTCATTTTTGCACGGAGCCAAGGGCCATATTGGAGTGTGATGTCACCTGATCCATTCTTAGGTTTTGTGGTGCACGTTCTTTCCAGGTGGCCAAGATGACAAAAAAAAAGCAAAAGAGTGGGAGTTTCTCAAATTCAAATGATATCCAAGTGTTGGCGTCTTCGATTTTCAGGAACATTCCCCTCATTAGGGGCTCTGATACCTCAATTTATGCCTTGATCCATACCTCAGGGCCCTATTGTATTGGGTCTGAGCAGTCCCATTCAAGAAAGTGTCCAAGATTTGTTGTACCTCTCGAACCCCTCGAGGTTTGATTTTCATGATCACAATCACCCTCTTTCTTATCTAACTTGTTTTCAAGTGTTTGTGTTGATAGGAACAAGGTTGCCAAGAAAATGGCCCAAGAAAGAATCAAGAAGTGGACTGAAATTCAGTCCACCGGCCAACCGGTGTGATAGCACCGGCCAGCCGGTGGACCTGGCAGAGGGATTGCCCACTGCCAGGTCCCATCGGTCAGCCGGTGGCTCTGTCACCGGCTAGCCGGTGGCACCCAGATGAATAGTGCAAGCTACTGTCTTGCCACCGGCCAGCCGGTGGCTCTGGCACCGGTCAGCCGGTGGCCCCTGGACAGAAATCCTCATCCTTTTTCAAGGCACCGGCCAACCGGTGGGACTGTACCGGCCAGCCGGTGGAGCCAGTCAAACTAGCCGTTGCAGTTTGACCAGGCTGGCCCACTTGGCTCCCAACGGCTCTTTAAGCCTTTCCAACGGCTCCAAAGCCCTCCAACGGATACTTGAAGGTTCCTAGCCTATAAATAAAGGCCTAGGAAGCCCCGGAACTTCAACCAAGCCACCGGACACATTGTTGATCATTTTGGCGAACCTCCGGCGGATTTCCTCAAGGAACCCAACGTGCTCCAATCCAATTCCACATCCAAGAGCACCACCAAAGAAGCTTGGAAGCGGCCTTCAAACATCATCAATCAATCAAAGGCTCCCAAGGCTTCTCCAATTACGGGTTTTATTGTTTTATTTATTTTGAGCTTTAAATTTGGGTTTGTGCCTACAAACCCCAAACCCTTTTCTCATCCCCCTTTCTCTTGGGTTTCACACCACCATTAAGGTGTGAAGAGGTTTCTTCAAGCCTTTCCTTTTAAAAGGCTTGAGTTTTCGGTGAGCTAGCCTTCACCCATTAAAAAGGCTAGTGGGTTCTTGCTAAACCATCAAAAGCAAGTGGGTTCTTGCTAAACCACAAAAAGCAAGCTGTAATAGGTCCTAGTGCTACCTCAAAGCCTAGTGGGTTTCTTGCTAAAACCATTGAAAAGCAAGCGGTAGGAATCTCTCAACGGTTGAGTTGGGAGCGGAGACGTAGGCCGGGTTTTGGCCGAACTCCGTTATCAATTTTGTGTGTCTTGCCTCTTTTTCCGCTGCATCTTTCACTTTGATTTTAAATTTGTTAATCATTTTTTAAAAGGCAATTCACCCCCCCTCTTGCCATCATTCCCGTTTTGTTCCGACCCAACAATTGGTATCAGAGGGGTAATTTGAGTAATACCTTAAAAGGTTTCAAATTCAAAGATCCATTGTGATGGCATCCACCTCTTTCGCCCCCGAGGGCTACTCATTGGGTCGGGCTCCATTTTTTGATGGAACCGACTATAATTATTGGAAAACCCGCATGACCACTTTTCTTAGAAGTATAGGATATCCCATTTATAAAATTGTCATGCAAGGTTATTCTTTGTCTACCCCCGATGAATCCAAATGGACCCCCACCGATATAAAGAATTTTGAGCTTGATGGCAAAGCCATGAACGCTCTCCATTGCGGCCTAGACCGAAATGAATTCAATCGAGTTTCTTCTTGCACTTCCTCTTATGATATTTGGAAATTTTTAGAACTAACCTATGAAGGTACTAGCGAGGCCCCAAAGCAAGAATCCGCTCAAAAGCAAGAACCCGCTCAAAAACAAGAACCCGATGCAAAATCCGTACCCGCTTGCCCACGTCACAAGAAAAGGGCCAAGAAGAAGAAAAAGAAGAAGGCTTCAAAGGCAACATGGAGTGATAGCTCCACCTCTTCATTCTCCTCCTTCTCCTCGAGCGACCAAGGTAAAAAATGCCTAATGGAAAATCATGAGGTATCATCTTCCGACTCTTCTTCCTCTTCCTCATGTTCTTCAAATTCAAATTATTTAAATCATTTATCCTATGAGGATCTCCAATACGCTAGAGACCAACTAGAAAATGGTTTTCATGATCTTTCTTCAAAATTTGTTGCTTTAAAAAAGTCTTTCAAAAAACTCTCTTCCGAAAAAGAACAACTTCTCAAAGAGAAGGAAGAGTTGTCCCTTAAAATCCAAAATTTTCCAAATGTTGATTCCATGGAATCAACCATCAAAGACCTAAGAGAATCCTTAGCCAAGTTCACCCAAGGTGAACAAAATTTGAACAATCTCCTAGGTTCCCAACGAATATCTAGAACCACCCAAGGGCTAGGATATACCAATATAGCTTCCTCCTCCCATGCACCCACTGTTTTTGTAAGGGGGAGCTCTAGTTTTAAATTTTGTAATTATTGTAAGAAAACCGGGCACCTCATTTATGAGTGTAATTGCAAAAATGCCCGGTACGGCCAACCCAAATCTATTTTCTATTCCGATGAATTCTATAGGAGAAGACCCGCTACAAGGCAAGTGTGGATTGAAAAATCCCTCTTAGCGAGTCTCTCCGGGCCTAAAATTGTCTCTTTTCAAAATCCCTCTCCCCGGTGACTTTTTGTTTTTATTTAGGGGGAGTTAGGATCTTTTAAGTTTTTTTTGTGATTTCAAAATTTTCGATTCCAACTTTCAATTTCAACACTTGGTATCAAAATTTTCATTTCAAAATATTCAATTCGAATTTTTCATTCAAAACTTTCAATTCAAACTGTTATTCAAATTTTCATTTCAATTTCAAAAATCTAAATTGATCTTTCAAATCTCAAATCTAGTTTTTCAAACATTCCCTCAATCAAGTTTTATGCCCCATTCTATTTTGATAATCACAAAGGGGGAGAAATTTCTTGATTGATTGGGGGAGAATCCTTTTCATCATACTCAGCATTTCCTTTCAATTTCAGTTTTTTACATTAATTGTTTTGGTGATTGTGATCATCAAAATAGGGGGAGATTGTTGTACCTCTCAAACCCCTCGAGGTTTGATTTTCATGATCACAATCACCCTCTTTCTTATCTAACTTGTTTTCAAGTGTTTGTGTTGATAGGCACAAGGTTGCCAAGAAAATGGCCCAAGAAAGAATCAAGAAGTGGACTGAAATTCAATCCACCGGCCAACCGGTGTGATAGCACCGGCCAGCCGGTGGACCTGGCAGAGGGATTGCCCACTGCCAGGTCCCATCGGTCAGCCGGTGGCTCTGTCACCGGCCAGCCGGTGGCACCCAGATGAATAGTGCAAGCTACTGTCTTGCCACCGGCCAGCCGGTGGCTCTGGCACCGGTCAGCCGGTGGCCCCTGGACAGAAATCCTCATCCTTTTTCAAGGCACCGGCCAACCGGTGGGACTGTACCGGCCAGCCGGTGGAGCCAGTCAAACTAGCCGTTGCAGTTTGACCAGGCTGGCCCACTTGGCTCCCAACGGCTCTTTAAGCCTTTCCAACGGCTCCAAAGCCCTCTAACGGATACTTGAAGGTTCCTAGCCTATAAATAAAGGCCTAGGAAGCCCCGGAACTTCAACCAAGCCACCGGACACATTGTTGATCATTTTGGCGAACCTCCGGCGGATTTCCTCAAGGAACCCAACGTGCTCCAATCCAATTCCACATCCAAGAGCACCACCAAAGAAGCTTGGAAGCGGCCTTCAAACATCATCAATCAATCAAAGGCGCCCAAGGCTTCTCCAATTACGGGTTTTATTGTTTTATTTATTTTGAGCTTTAAATTTGGGTTTGTGCCTACAAACCCCAAACCCTTTTCTCATCCCCCTTTCTCTTGGGTTTCACACCACCATTAAGGTGTGAAGAGGTTTCTTCAAGCCTTTCCTTTTAAAAGGCTTGAGTTTTCGGTGAGCTAGCCTTCACCCGTTAAAAAGGCTAGTGGGTTCTTGCTAAACCATCAAAAGCAAGTGGGTTCTTGCTAAACCACAAAAAGCAAGCTGTAATAGGTCCTAGTGCTACCTCAAAGCCTAGTGGGTTTCTTGCTAAAACCATTGAAAAGCAAGCGGTAGGAATCTCTCAACGGTTGAGTTGGGAGCGGAGACGTAGGCCGGGTTTTGGCCGAACTCCGTTATCAATTTTGTGTGTCTTGCCTCTTTTTCCGCTGCATCTTTCACTTTGATTTTAAATTTGTTAATCATTTTTTAAAAGGCAATTCACCCCCCCTCTTGCCATCATTCCCGTTTTGTTCCGACCCAACAAGATTGTCCCCAATTTCCCTCATTATGCATTCCATTCTTGCATGGAAGGGGATTCCTTTAATTCGTATCCAGAAGGGGGAGCAGGTTAAATTCACCCGCTGGACATCGTCTCCCCCTTTGAATTCTTCCATGAGGAGGAGTTGATTATCGAAGGACCACAGTCTGCCGCGCAAAATTTTGTCCCTATCTCTCTCGTTAAAGAACTCGAAGATGATGGGATTAGTTCCCAGCTCCCGAATAGTCACTCCTGTATCGAGTTTCCAGATGTTCTGAAGAGTGTTTTTGAGAGCCCCCTGATTAACAAAAATGTTTTCAATGAACTTTCCCACAATGAGTAGAGACATGCATTTTTCCAAGATAGGGTCTTCATTTCTCTATGCCTCGATTGCCGCTTTTTCTTTGTCTGTTAGGGATAGTCTCGTCCATTGATTAACAAAGTCAGCATCCATAGCGCAAAAACAAATGGTGAATGCACTATCCTCCTTAGGGGTCGGCACCTGTGCAGAATCCAAACCACCCTTGCAACAAACAAGACCCGATCTAATAACTCGTGTTGCGCACCCCCCTAGTCATTGCAGGACAACACACCACGGTAGGCCTTCGCGGCTTCACAAAGCCTCAGTATATTCGCAAGTCAACTCTTCACGCCAGGCCTACACGGCTTCAATGCTTTGAAAAACTTGTGAACCAGCAATTTCGCACACACACAGCACCTCAGACCTTCGTGGCCGGTGCTTCGCGAATCAAAAACAGCACAAACACACAATTCCACAAAACTTCGCATCAGACGCTTCGCAAAACCACCTCTTCGCGGATCAACCTTATTCCTGGCAGGTGCTTCGCAACACACCCTCTTAGTGAGCGTTCAAACGCGGTGAACCATCGTGGATAGGGCTGCGAGATTCAAGCCCCAAATTGTCGGAACTTCGTACCAGCGTGGAAGTTGAGTCCCGCCCCCCAATTCCATCCCTTCTTCTCGAGGCCGGAGCGAAAGGCAACCCCGAACAGAGAGCGGACAGGTCAAAAGTCTCGGATCCGTGAAGAAGGTGAATCTTGAGATGTACGAGATCTGGAATCATCCTCCCACTAACAGATCTGTCACCCACGAAGGATTACAGCACCGAGAGGGATTGCACGGTCCCATGGAAGCCCAGACCTGCGCCAAGAGGAAATATCGAGCATGGAAAGATGATGACCCCCTCTGAGACACAAGAGGTTCCAGGAACTGACGGAGATTCCTAGGAGTCAACCGAAAATAGTAGCTTCGCCGCGGGGATATGAGGAGTGGCACAGCAGAAGGGAACACGAATGCAGCATAGTAAAAAATACTGCAACCGTGGAAGATTCAAACAAACCGAACCGACGCCGCAGATCCAGAACTCTGAGGAAGGAAGGAGACGCTGGCCCTAGGAAAACCCTAGGAGGGAAACTCTCAGCCGCGGTGAGAGACTATTGAAGGAACTGCTTAATTCATGTGCATGGTATGAAAATACAATCATTAATGACATGTGTTTGGCGACTTGTAGAATACTGAGTGAAGTTAGTGACATACCTAAAATGAAAGGAAAATAAATTCTGAGACATGAGACAAAAGAGTGGGACTTTTATGACCTTTTATATAATTACAGAGTTAGTTATCATAGGTTCTCCAGAGCCAAGATTAGGTGACACTATTGGTGAGAACACATTGGACATCATCAAAGGAAGGTATCTGATGATTAAATAAGGAGAGAATTTTTTCTACTTCCTTCTTTATATCTCTTATTCGTGTTTCTTATGTGATATTCTTGTTCCGTAAAAGAACAAATTTTGGAAAAATTGATTCTAACACCATTTTCTTCAAAATACATTTTTTATGGTTCTTAAAGTGGTGAAATCCAATAATAATTATTTTTCTAGATTTATCTCTTGGTTAGATATATTAATCATATCAATTTTGTGGATGTGTGTGTAGTAAAATTTTCCATGGAATAATAAATATTTCTAACCAAGTATTTGAATTTCCTCTAGAAATTTCTTATGTAGCTAGTGTTAATTTTCCTAACATTATTTTTCTCACTTATTTCTATCACACTTTTCACAATAAACATAATTTTTATGGTTTTTTTCAATAGAATAGAATTTAATATACCCTTAGATTGTCTCACCATCCTTCCTTACGGTTCGACCCTACTTTCCACAACCCTAGTGTGAATATGAGATATAAGTTATAATTTGACCGATGTGTCGACAACCATACTATGATCACTCACCCTTTGTGATCTTCTCAACTCAACTTGAGGATTATGATCCACTAGTTTCAATGTCACATGCTCAGCCACACCTTCAATCTTCTCTTTCTCTTGGTACTCTGATTATTTATTCCCACCATCAACATCAGTTGCATGATGGTCCTTGAACATAAAACATTCATTAAATATCACATTCTAGATTATAATTATCATATTATTCCTATTATCCTAGTTATGATAAAAAAATTCCCCAGCACCATATCCAACAAAGAAATGATATTTGGAATTATCATCAAGATTTTCCTTCCATCAACATATATATATAAATATTTCAAACAACAAAATACTATTAAATGTGAGATATTTATCTCCTTTCTAGACCAGTTCTCCTCGAGTAGACATTCTCCCATTGGTATGGATAGAATCATATTAATGAGATATATTTCTATGTTCACTACTTATTTCCAAAAAGTATTGGATAACCCTGAGTGTAACCTCATGCTCCTAGCATGTTCATTTAGTTGCATATTCATCTATTCAGATACAATAATCTATTATGTTGTACTTGTAATAGTATTCTCTAAAAAATTGTTATTATCACAGAATTACTTGAACTCATTACTTCCATACTCTCCGCCATTTTCAGACCTCAATAATTTTATCTTTGATCTTGGATCATTCTCCACCATGGTCTTACACTTTTCAAATATGTCAAACACATCAGATTTTATTTTTAGAAAGTAAACCCATACATTCCATGAAATTTCATCAATAAATGTCACATAATATTGTGATCCTCTAAGGGAATATACTGGTGTATTCCCCCAAACATCAGTGTGAACCAGCTTCAATTTATCAACCTTCAGTATTCTACTTCATTTTATAAAAGATACCTTCTTCTTATTTCTAAAGATACAATCTTCACACAATATTAACTTCTACTTACTTTATATCTAATTGCATTCATTTTGATTTCAGCACCTTCATCCTCTCCTCACTCATGTGGATTAGCCTATAGTACCACAATTTTGAATCCCTAAACGGATTTATTGATGCGAGCATGTCCATATAAGTTTTTGTCATATTGTATAGGGTACCATTCCTTGCTCTATGAGATATGACTAAATCTCCCTTGGTAATATTTATTTCACCACCAATGAACATGATACTAAAACCTGCATCATTGAGTTTAACAATATAAATAATATTTCTTCATAGTCTATGGATATACCTTACATTCCACAAAACTAGTAAAATTTCATTTTTGTTTTTCATCCATGCATCTCTCTTCCCCGAAATCATCAAGGGTTCATCATTAGCAATATGTAACTTTCCAAAATTTCTAGAAACATAATTTTTAAGGTAACCATTTTCCAAATGGGAATGGAATGATTCTTGCGAATTTAAAATCCAAGACTCTGTGGGGTTATCCATGCTTTGTATCAATACAGCATCAGTTCCTTCAAATGTCGTGTCTGTTGTATTATTTTCAAGCACCTTTAATTTTTATCATCACTCCTTGATGTATCCTTTCTTCCTAGATATCTATCAAATAGGACCAGTCCCATTTACCCTTTCTCGACTCTTTCCTCTTGATTTTATTCATCCTCTATGATTATCTCACTACATGTATCTGCCTCTTCCTTCCAAGTTTAAAGAATTACTATATAATATTCTCAATTATATTATTTGAATTTCCTCACGAGGATCAAGTCTCACGCATCAGCGCCCTGAACCCCTTGCACAGCTCCTCCATGAACCCCTCCGTCCCCAGCTTCTCCAGCATTGACGGGAACAAGTCCACAAACACCACCCTGCTGCCTGCCATGAAAGCGATAGAATCACTGACCAGATGAGGAGTATTTATACGGGAAAGAAAAGGGGAAGAAGGAAGGAGTGATGCAACTGGTGAGGAGAGGTGGCGGGGAGGGCGGGCATGCCTCCGGGGGTCCTAAAATCACTGGTCGTTTCTTCTTCTCCTTCCTCGAAGTTGCATGGGAAGGTCCCCTTCACCAGGATCCTGGGAACCACATTTTCCGGAAAATTATTAGGAAATTTGAATAACGACGGAAAGGCAGGATTGGGCTGGAGGGAAATTATTGTTGGCGTCCGTGGGATGGAGCACCCTCTGTTTGGAAGCTAAGAAATGTACAAAAATAGAGGCATAATACATAGAACTTGTTGAGAATTTGGCCACAGAATATGCTTTGAAAGGAGTTTAAAGTTCATAAAACATTTGTACATAATGAATGTTATATGCTGCAAACTGGGTGCTAAAGTTTAAAGAGAGCATATTCTTTGTTAAGATTTGTTGAAGTTCAAAAAATATATATCAACACATAAACAATGCATTGAGTTGAAAATAATACACAAGTGAAGCACATAACGTATTTAATCACAAAACACACACACACATAAGAAACCAACATAGAACATATAATTTTGCACAAAACATATGGTGCAAGGCACATACTGTTTAGTCATGAATAATACACTTGATGAGATGGCATGGAGAGAATATGCATGGAACAGTTTTCATGAGATGAAGGCGGGATGCAAACATCATACATTTACTGAGAGATTGTACAAAATATTTGGTATGAACAAGAAACTCAACACAAAACACATGAAAGAGGCCAATAAGTGGGTATTTGCCCAAGTAGAAACTTGGCCACGAAACTAGAATTTGTCTCAACTACATTTTAACCAATGTTGTAAAGTGTGTAGATAGAAAGATCACTATGAATCACATTTCTCCCCACCATTAGTGAGTTACCATGTCCATAAAAAGCACTGAAAACCATCACCACTAATTCCAACGTGTCTTGAATAATCCCACCGCCCCTCATAACACCTTGATCACAAGAGCCATAACCGTTAAATTTCATACCCACACTAGGGGGTCTCCAGCACACCCATCATCCCATAAGGTTGTTGGGATCCTCTCTTGTGCAATGACTCGTGGAATAAATTTCCTAAGAGTCGGAGAATTCTCTTTCTATTTGAGTAAGACCCCAAGGCTTGCTCTGAGAGACCAAGATTTCATGATGATGGAGTGCCATGAGCACCACCTGTCGTGGTGTCTAACTTCGTTTTGGGCCTCCCAGATAGTCCAACACCTGACCGTAAGTACCATAATGTGTGAAGTTGTCAATAAAACATAGAGATCATCATCTCTTCCAACTCGAAGATAATCCCTACAAGCCTTCCATCTAAATCTCTAATTCCATGCAATCACGAGAACATCTCCAGACCAACATCACACAGTCACCTCCAAAGAAGAGATGGGCGGTGGTTTCCACCTTCGTATAAATGCAACAAATGCACTTGGAGGCTAGATGGATACCTCTCATTTGCACCACGTTGTCTATGGGTATTGCATTGTTACAGATACGTCATGTTAAGAAATTTTAATTAGTCGAACTAATATTACACTAAAACATCCCCACAATCCCATCAAATTCATGTTGTGCATGAACAATATTTTGAAAAGCAGCCTGGGTGAAGGACCCCAAGCTATTGAGAGTGAAAATTTAGTGGTCCGACTCCTCCAAGTTTTGAATGGATTCAAAGGTGTCATTTTGATTCTTATCTAGGACTAATTCGATAAAAGACAGGTGAGATATAGCCCGTTAAAAAGAGATATCCTGCACCAAGCAACCTGGAAAGAAGAGTGGGGTCCCAGACTGATTTTCTGGCATGAAATTTAGATCATCACTCCCAATGATCCATCACAACTGGTCCTGCAACATGGGAATGCTCGTTTTTATGCAATTCCATAAAGGTGAACCAACACCCCTATCTTGCATTGTAGTAGTATACTCCCCATACTTTCATTTTCATAATTTCATCTAAAGATATTTTACTTCTAGGGTTTCCCATGAGAACTTTTCTTACATCCCATTCAAAAATTCCTCATTATTCCTCACATTGATACGACCCTCATTAGTAGGTTTTTCCATTCCCACCTAACTAGAACAATGATGTTTTCCTTCATTGCGCGAGTCTCAGATGAACTTGTTCATGATGCCTTCAATCTCCTTAATCACCACTTTACCACTCCTCACCATAGATAGGGTGTGCATAGGATGAAGGTGAGGGCACTTTTAACCTAAATCATTGCACCTCCAAATGAGAGGATCTTGGATTTACAGTTATGCACATGGGTTGTGATGCAATTAACTAGACCTTCAAAATTTTGAATGTACATTCTTCCAATGAATAGGGGATCCCCAAGATGCTATATAGGGAAGACCTTAATGTGTATTCCAAGTAGATACTCAATCATATTTCTATGACTAGTGGTGTAAGTTTTAGAAATGTAAAAAATGCTCTTGGTCCGGTTAATGTGATTTCCAATTCTCTTTCAATAGTCATCTAAGATTTTTTTTGAAACTTGGATTGAGTTTTCTCCACCATTTAGAAAAAAGATAATATCATCAGAAAAAAAAGGTGTGACACCCCAATAAACTCGATAATTCCTCTGAATGGAGAGTGTAACATCCTAGACTGAATCATTGGGTTGGAGCCGAAGTGCCACATAACCTAAATGTACCTCCCCATATATAAGAGGCCTTCAACTAGTGGAGAGGATCTAAAGTAACATGGGGAGACTGTACCATCAATAATCATAACCATCATAGGTTCATACAACAAAACCATAAGCCAAAAAAATATCCCAATAGAAGAATAAAATGAATATATACAGTAACATATGTCATTCTAGGTCATACAAAAGCAATCAACATGCCCCAATGTGGTAGGTCAATAAGTATAATAGTACATTGAGAAAATGAAAATAAATAAAAGTGGAAATGAAAATAATACGGATCCTTCCCTGGAACTGCCTCTATATCCCATCACCACACTCCTCAGTAACCAGTCCTAGGGATCTTGATATTCACAAGATCCTTAGTCATAAAGTCTATATGCATATCGAGATGCCTACAAAGGGTGTGAGTATAAACCCTGTGGGACACCACCGATGCGTCCTTAACATAAGTGCATATGTATATAGAAGTGTATGATATAATGTAAAGTAAATTCTTACCCAAGCATAAAATCAACCATATACCGAGAGACTGTGAACTAACCAAGATGCCACAAACACCGTTCATACCTGCTTTGGTGCTACGCCAGAAGAATATCAAATATTTTCAACTGCATGACTTAGATCATTCTATGTAACTTCATTTAACTTTAAGGGCAATGCACATTTCACCTTTATGGAACAACTCCATGTACATCTTGAAGTGAAAGTATCTCTTATGTCACATGAATACCTACCGGTCTTCGATGGTACACATGCATGACATGCACAAAAAATGGACCATGGAGTTCCCTTAGGAGAAATATGCCAAGCTAAGGTGCTAACATTCTTACGTAAGGCCATGCCCAATGAGTCATGTTTCCCAAGCTCCCCCTCTAAGGAGTCGGCTAAATCCATTAGGTCCACCTATAATCCTAAACACTAAAACAAAGAATCCCCTGGTTACAAAACCACATATAAGGAATAACATAGAAAGGAACAATATATCACAATAATAAATTTCATAAGTTATGAAATATTACACAAGTAATAAATGACATAAAAAGGAACAACATGACATACCAATATTCCACAGGCTATGAAATACTACTCAATTAATACATAACCTAGCAAGGAATGCATAATCTATCCAACTGGGGTCTCACGGGCCACTCTATGTTTGTTAAACGAACAAACCAAGAAAGGGTCTCTACCAAGGAATAAATGAAGGTTTCGGGTGCAGCGGAAGTGTGGTTGGTACAAAACCCAAATTTGATTTTTACCATGATCAATGATTATTCCAAGATCAATACGACGATGAATTACAGTCTCCAAGAAATAGAATCAAATATTTAGATAAAGAAGTAAGAGGCCCAAAACCTTTAGTGAGGATCTTACTCATTATGTTTATAATTAATTTAATTGATTTTATAAAGAAAATAATACCTGGATCTTTGGTATTTTATTCATTGATGATGTTGATTGTTCGGAATGAACCTTTGGAATTATCTTTTTTCACTTGAGAGGATCCAAACTAGAATCCCTCTAGTGGTGATCCACATGTGCTCTGATGGCCTTTGATCAACACCACTCGTTCTCCGGGTACTAGCGCGGTGAAGCGAGTGTCTTGCGTCAGTCATTCTTGATTGCTTCTTCTTAGGCCTTGAAGAAAATCTCTCATTATTTATAGGGGTGGGAAGAGGATTTGAGAGAGAAATTTTTCATCTCAACAATTCTCAATTCACCGAGTGTGTGGTTCGGTACATGACACAATAGACACATGTGTCTATTTATTGACATGGGGCTTCAATTACAATATTTAATTGTATAACAGTAATTAAATACATTTATAACCTTAGAAAAATCCATGCTATTAATAGTAATACCCCATCATTATTTATGGTGTGCCAACTTGTGCAAAATGTAATCATAAATAAAATTCCACGTCACAAAATGATAGCAGCATTATTTTAATTTGTCTCAAATAGTTAAATAATTATTTATCATCTTGCAAATAATTATTTTACTACCGGACCGACCTTGGTCCTCTCGAACTCCACTTCCATTTATTGAACACAATAATAAAAAAATAAATAATTTATTCTCTTAAATAAATATTTTATTTATAAACTAGTAAATAAATATTTATTAAATATTAAATAAAATAAATAAATATATTTTACCCAAAATTCGGTGAGTAAATATTTTTTTAATTTATGCAATCATTTTAACTTGAATAAAATTATTTCATTGTCTTGAGAATAATATTTATTAATTAAATTCAAATATAATTTAACTGAGGCCACTAGAAACACTTAGTGTATGACCCTTTAGGATTCTTTCTTATTGGTACTAGGTAGGCCTGCCTAAATTCCAAGAGCACTGTCTAGCAACGGGTCAAGGCACCCAAGAGAAAGAGATTAAAGTCATAACAAAGACATCCACATACGAATTCTCACTATGTAATATAATCCCTTTATCGCAATATCTCATCAAGTAGGTTTCATGATAGTGTCATCAAATTTTATGCTTGATATGTCATTCTTTGACTACCTGAAATAAACTCATCATTACACCATGTCCATGGAATTTTACATGACGGTTCTATTTCAATCAAAGGGCCAAGATATCAACTTCCATAAATGGAAGGGACAAATCCTTCCTCGACTTATCCATTAATAACATTCCACTCGTGATGCACCCAACGTACCCTACTTCCCGCAAACTGTCTGCGTGATGTTTTTCGTCAGTAAATCAAAGTGCGCAAGTCGTGACACATATTAATGATAATATTAAAGTCTAAGGATCATTACACACACTCGTAGATAGAAATATATGACACCAAAACATGCAGAATTTCTACTGGAGGGTATGTTATCATAATCTCATGTCTTGGAGATTACCAAGTGCGAACTTCATGAGAGGAAGTCTCATCTGCTTACGAGTACTCACACCTGACGGTCTGCATTCCATGTGTCCCATCATAGTTTGTCATCCAACTGTAGAACTACATTTAAGAATATTGTTATATCATTTCAAGGTTCTCATCTTAGCAGGGAACTGCCATGACCTTATCAATGCAACAAATACTTTAGGACATTATTACATCATAGTCATGCAGAACAATGAAAAATATATAATAAGATGTTTAATATTTAAATACATTAAATTTCCATGTAATCAAAGTATAACCAGTTGGTTCTAGGAAACCAAATCTTACAAAATCCCACTTGGACTAGAGCCAAATAACTACGACTTTCAGTCTGCTAGACCTTACATGGTGATCATGTTTCTCCTGAGTTAAGGCTTTAGTCAAGGGGTCCGCCGTGTTGTTTTCCATGGAAATACTGCTCACCGCAACTTCACCTCTCTTAGAAAAATCCCTCAAGAGATGACACTTTCTAAGTATGTGCTTAGTCCGCTGATGTGACCTTGTTTATTTTGCAAGAGACACTGCTGCAGTATTATCACAGTACAATATGATGGGATCTTTATTGCTAGGTATCACATCCGGCTCCAAGATGAAGATTCGCATCCAAACTACTTCTTTAGCTGCTTTAGAAGATTCAATATACTCGGACTCTACTGTAGAATCTATGACCACATACTTCTTTAGCTACTTCAGGAGATGCAATATACTCGGACTCTACTATAGAATCTATGACCACACTCTACTTTGAGCTCTTCTAGATCACTGCACCTCCATTCAAAGTCTTTACTACTATATTTCCCTATTGGTGTCTCTATTTCAGCTCTATTACAGTCTGACCAAAGTTATTGCGGTGCCTTATCAGTATTTCCTAGTTGAACCACTAGATTTGTGTTCTAGTCTGTAATATGGTCCTCTGGAAATCAATCCAACTTCATCTAAAGGATTTGGATGCACCATTAAAACATATGATTACCGATGGTATAGTTTCCTCATGTTACTTTATACCCTTCTCACAAATCGACAACCTCTTACATAGAGAGAGTCATGTATGAGGTTATGTGAAAATTTGGATTAAAAACAATGATTCGAGATGGATTATTACAAAATGGTATAAAAGGATTGAGGTTTACTTTATTTTCTTTGGGGTTATGGTATAAATGAGATAGATTGTGTATAATTTAGGTAGGGTAGTTTTCATGCTATTATATTTTTTATACATATGAATGTGACTAACGTACAAGTCTAGAGGACTAAGCTTTAGCCTTGGGTAGAATTGTGTGGGTTATACCTTGTGTGTGGGTATCTACTATGATAGGTTTTACAAAATAAATTTCATATTTATTCCTTATAACTTCTTAAGTTCTCATAAATAAGTTTTTATATGAATTAAAAATGTTTATTTATAATTTCATAAAAATTAAAACTTGGAGATGCTAGATTGCTCCTTCTCAGGATGACACCCTCATTCTACTATAAACTATGAAAGATGATGAACCAGATCATTCTCTTGCACCTCCTTTGGTGTTTTTGGTAGTAAACGCTTCCCCATCCTAGAGTCTTATAGATTGTGTCTTCTTAGGGTGGAGGGGGTGCATAGGATGATGGCATGTTATTCCTAAAATTTCAATCTCCAACATCATATAGCTTTCTAGGGAATTAGTGGTTCTTAGTATTTTGAGGACTAGATTGATATTATTGATTTAATCATCATCATATTAGAGATTCTAGTGAATATGAAGGTGAATCTTTCATCCTTCATGCTTTAGGGACCCTCCAGAAGGTGGTGGGGAATGATAGATCAAGAAAGAAGGTGCGAGGTTCTTACTTTGGAGGCCTTCAAGGAGATATTATTTGAGTATTTTTTTTCTTAAAACAATGAATCTAGACCAATCTCAGGGGTCTATGCAGCTTCAGTAAGAGGCGGTGATGGTTTCTGCATACTCATATCACTTCACAACTTTTTTTCATTTCACTCCTCTTTTGGTAAGGAATGAGGTGTATAATGATAGAAAGTTTGAGATTGGTGTTCATTTAGAGATCATGCATCATGTTAGGGTCTTTCACGTGATGAATTATGCACATGTTCTTTACGAGGCTCTAACTTTGGATAAGGGGATATATGAGGACAGATTCATGGGTTTTCTTCTATCTTATTTTTCACTTGTGACCAAATTTTCTAGTAAAGAAGACAGTGTATATTATAGTAGTATAAAAAGGAAGGTAGAGGAGGAATAAAAAATTGGTATATGGGAAGATATGAGCAAGGATTATTCTAATCCCTTTGTGGGAGGAGGTTTGACCAAGTGCTACAATAGTTGATGGAAGGGGAATTTTAGTATATTGTGTGTGAAGAAAGATAATAAATTTCACCGATGTGGAAATATGGGTCACCTTCATTGCTTCCATTCTAAGTTATCATATCTAGATTTGAGGAGCATAGGTTAGGGTACATAAATGGGTCCTCAATAGTAGACCCAGGAAACACATATGTTGATGAATCAAGCGATTTGTACTATGAAGATAGTCAGTATTTATATAATGGATGAGGTTTTGACCACCATTGGATAGATACTTCTATAGTTATATGAATAGTTCTGATTACATATATTAAATATACTACTTTATTTGATATATGAGATTATCATTCCTTTATATCTTCTCAATCTGTTGATGTCTTAGATTTACTAGTTAAGTTATCTTATAAGTTACTCACTTTTAACATGCCCATGGGGAAAATAGTGGATTATCTCTAATGATTTCCTAAGTGTACCATAGTAGTATCTAGATATAGAAATCTATGGGACTTCATATTCTTATAGATGACTATTTTGAATGTGATGTTTTAAATGGTCTGGTTAACCAGTTTCCAAACTCATCTCAAATGTTATCAGAGACCTATATCTTTCACCATTCCAAGAGGATAGAGGTTCATGTTCACAGGTGAGTGGGATATTAGAGAAGTAAGGATGAAACTATACCTAAGTCATATTAGAGTGATCATGGTGCAAGTTTCATCCATGGATTTTTCTACAGAATCAGTAATACCCCCTCTTTCTTCCCTCGATGGTGGATCATTGTCAATATGTCTTCCCAGATAATTTCTTAGGTCTTACTCAAAATATAGAAATTGATTTTGAGATTTGTCTAATTCTGAGGGAACAACCAATATTTATTCGTTCTTATCATATATAACCAATTAGGTTGAGAGAATTAAAGGTTCAGTTAGAGGATTTCGAGGTGGAGGGATTTATCTGACCAACAACATCTCATTTGGGTGCTTCAGTATTGTTTACTAAGAAAGAATATGGTAGGTTATGGATCTTTATAGACTACAGGAAGATTAATCAATAAATAGTGAAGAATATGTACCCTTTACCCAGGATTGATGATATGTTCGATTAGTTATGGGTAGACCGGTGGTTTTCTAAGATTGATCTTCATTCAGGCTACCATCAATTACGGGTTATGAAAGAGGATATTCTTAAGATAGAAATTATATGTATATATGGATAGTATGAGTATATTTTCATGCCTTTTGGGTTAAAAAATTCTCCATCATTATTCATGGATCTCATAAAAAGGATTTTCCATCCTTATCTTTAAACTTTTGTCATTATATTCATGGATGATGTCTTGATATATTCTAAGACTTCATATCTGTATTATAATCTACATGAGATTGTTATTAGTACACTCTGAGTGCATCATATTTATTCCAAAATTTCAAAGTATCACTTATGAATTCAAGAGGTTCATTTTCGTAGTCATGTGATTTTGGAGATATAGATTCTAGTGGACCTAGAGAAGGTAGTGGTTGTGATGTCTTGGAAAAGTCCCAAGAATTTGTTTGAGATCAAGAGTTTCCTTGGGCTTATGGGGTACTATCATCAATTCATCCAAGACTTATCCTATTTGGAAGCAGTGATGACAGAAATAAAAAAATGGGGTGAGGTTTGAGTGGTATGATTACTGTAAATAGAATATCCTAAAGATGAAGAGGAGATTTACAACTGCCCTAGTTTGGATTATTCTAGAGCCTAGGACTGATTACACAGTGTATTATGATGCCTCAAGTGTTGGGTTGGGAGATGATTTAATGTAGAAAGATCAAGTAATTTCTTAAGAGTCATTTCAACTATGACCCCATGATTAGAACTACCCGATACATGAATTAGAGTTATAAGTTTTGGTCTATAACATGAATTATTGATGGAATTATCTCGCCAGCTAGAGGTTTGTTGTCTATAAAGACCATAATAACTTTAGATATATATTCTCTATAGGGATATAGATTTTAGGAAGAGTCATTGGATGGAGCCTCTATAGAAATTTGAATTTGAGATGGAATATGCTCCAAGGAAAGGTAATGTTGTTATAATTTCTCTTAGCAGGAAGATGTTAGAGACACGAGAGCTTAGACAGTGACCATCACAAGAGGAGTGGTGTCTGATGATTTTGAATGTGGAATGGATTGTGGATGCATTTAAGGATCTTGGATCTATGAAATGTGTGCCTTTGGTCATCAAGTCTTAATTGTTTGATCAGGTAAAGGCCATATAGGAGGTGTATTTTGAGTGTGTAGTGATGTGGGAATTCATGGAAGGGGATGATTCAGTTCTAGGGTGGTCTCAAGATGATGACAACATGATTTTCATTCATGGATGGTTATTCATGATAGCTTCCTTGAGAGTATAGATGATGAGAGACTTTCATGATTTGAAATTTGTAGTGCATCTAGGGTCAGTAAATATGTACCATGATATTTAACATCAGTTTTGGTGTCCATGTATAAAGATAGACATCACTGTTTTTGTCTCATGGTGTCTTACCAATATAGGGTAAAGACTGACCATCAACATCTTGGTGGGTATATTAAGCCACTTCCAATTCCTATTTGTAAGTGGGAAAAAGTAATGATTGACTTCATTATGAGGATACCTAGGACCCCGAGGAGTTATAACGTGGCTTGGGTGATAGTTGATTGACTGAGAAAGTTTCTCATTTCTTGTCAGTCCATGATACTCATTCTAGGGATGAGTTGGGGAAGCCATATGTGTGGGTGGTTGTACGCCTTCATGGAGTTCATTCGAGCATTGTATCTGATAGATATGTGTGTTTCACTTCGCAATTTTGGTATGTCTAGCAAAGGGATTTGGGTACTCAGCTGGAACTGAGTATATTGCGTCATCTGCAAACCAATGTCTGGTCATATAGGATTATCCAGATATTGGAGGATATTCTACGAGCATGCATCCTGGATCTTAGTAGAGATTCATATGAACACCTATCTTTGATTAAATTACCATACAACAACAAATTTCATGATTTTATTTAGGTTGAACCTTTTGAGGCTCTATATGGTCATTTGTATCACTCAATGTTATGTTGGAATGAGGTAGGTGAGATAACATTATGGGATAAGCATTGTACATGATACCTTCAAAGGGGTTTAGTTGATCCAAAAGTGGTTATTTATCACTCAGAGTAAGAAGTGGTCTTATGTCGATGGAACCATTAGTGTTCATTGTGGGCAATCAATTCTTATTGTAGGTGACTCCTCGACCAGGGAATCAATATCTGTAGAAGCAAGGAAATATAGCATTGAGATTTTTTGGACCATTTGAGATTGCAAAGAAAGTCAGGATAGTGGCCTACTACTTATATCATTCTTCACATTACTGATGTATGCATGATGTATTCTATTTATCTCAGTGTTGTCGTTATATGCTCGATCCTGAACATACGATTGACTACATGGACATTGAGTTGGATCCTAACGCATCATTCATGGAATTCCTGGTGTGAATTGTAGACTAGAGTGTAAAGGTATTATGAGGGAATACAGTGAAACTTGTTTGGATATTATGGTAGTATGGATGAATCCAGGAGGAATTTTGGGAGTATAAATTATATATTTGATCTCAATAGCCTGAGTTATAGAATAAATATTCCTATATATTCTTATTGGGGCTGAAAAGTATTTCAAGTGGGATAATGTAATGGAATAGGATTTTTCAGGTGTGTTATGAGTTAATTTCATCCTTTATCCAAGTTTTTTTTAACTATGAATTATTTGGGTTGAGTTCCATGGTATTTTGGTTAATTTTGGAGAGTTTTAGTGGCCTTTAAGGGGTTTCATGTTTTGAGCATGGTTAGGAGAAATCGTGTGACTCTCCCAAGGAAACCGTGTAGGTTTTTTAGAGAAGGACAGTGGATAGAGCATGGTTGGAACATAGTTAGAGCTAACTATGCAACATTCCCCACAAATCACATGACTTAGGATAAGGATAAATTTTTTATTGGCGTATGGTTTACCAAACCATGTGGGTGCCCAAAATAGGTATAAATCCATACACGGTTGGCAAATAGTTTTACAAATCGTGTGACCAAACCATGTGTGTGTGAATCAATGAATTGTAAATCATCTTTAATGGTTATAACTAGTCCTAATTGAATCATTATTTTTTTTAATTCCATGTCTCTCACATCTAGAGACTTCATAGGATCTCTATAGTAATTACCTTCCCTCATGGGCTCAATTTTGGTAGATTCAAGCATGTTGGTGATCATGGAATTAAGGTATGTGATCCAATAACCTCTATTATTTGGGTTTCTTATATATATACCCTTATTCCCCTAATAATAATCAAAGATCTAGTATGTCATGTCTATATCTATTAATTAAAATTTTATTTAGAGATAAATTATTGGTTTAATACTAAAAGAGTAGAAAATATAGCACATTGGTGAAATCTATTTTATCAATCCCATATCTACCATAGTTGGAAGAGATTGAGAGGTATGTTGGTGTAGACCCTTCTCTGCTATCTTATAACCTTCTTTAAGCTCATTCTATAACTTTGATGTGTTTGAATTAGGATTAGTTCTATGGGTCCTTGGATTTCGAGCTCAATTTGATTGGTGCACGGTCCTGATTCAAGTATCACTCATCGATGGGTCTTAGGGTTTTTCTTCAACAAGATAAATGAGGTAAGTCCTTAACATATTGGTTCATTATATTGAATTATTTTCCATTTTTGGTTTGTATTTATAGTAAGATTTTGTGTCCTAGAACCAACTTTTTGTACTTTGATTACATGTACATTTAATGTATTTAAATATTAAACATATTATTACACATTGTTCATTGTTCTTCATGACTATGATGTAAAATGTACAAGAGTATTTGTTGAATTAATAAGGTTATGGAAATTTCTCGCTATGATGAGAACCTTGAAGTGATATAAAAATATTCTTAAATATAATTCTACGGTTGGATGACATACTATGATGGGACACATAGCATGCAGACTGTTAGGTGTGAGTACTCATAAGAAGATGAGACTTCCTCTCATGAGGTTCACACTTGGTAATATCCAAGACAGGAGAATATGAGAACAGACCCACCAGTTGAAATTCCACATGTTTTGGTGTAATCAGATATTTCTATCTATGAGTGTTTGTAATGGTCCTTAGATTTTAAGATTATTATTAATATGTATCACGACTCGCGCACATTGATTTACTGAATAAAATTGTTATGCAGACAGTTGGTGGGAAGTACGGTACGTTGGGTGTGTCATGAGTGGCATGTTATTAATGGATAAGTTGAGGAAGGATTTGTACCTTCCATTTATGGAACTTTATATCTTGGCCCTTTTATTGAAATAGAACCGTTGCACGAAATTCCATGGTCATGGTGTAACGATGAGTTTATTCTAGGTAGTCAAAGAATGGCGTATCAAGCATAAAAGTTAATGACACTATCATGAAACCTGCTTGATGAGATATTGCAATAAAGGTATTATATTATACAGTGAGTGTTCGTATGTGGATTTCGTTGTTGCAACTTTAAGTTCTTTCTCTTGGGTTCCTTGGCTCATTACTAGATAGTACTCTTGGACTCTAAGCAAGTCTGCCTAATGCCAATGAGAAATAATCCTAGAGGGTCACACACTAAGTGTTTCTGGTGGTCTTGGTTAAATTCTATTTGAATTTAATTAATAAATATTATTCTCAAGACAATGGTATAATTTTATTCAAGTTAAAATGATTTCATAAATTAAATAAATATTTATTCACCGGATTTTGGGTAAAATATATTTATTTTTTTATTGAACATTTAATAGATATTTATTTACTAGTTTGTAAATAAAATATTTATTTAAGAGAAAAAATTATTTATTTATTTATTTGGGCATTCAATAAATGGAAGTGCAGTTCAAGAGGACCAAGGCCGGTCTGGTAGTAAAATAATTATTTGTAAGATGATAAATAATTATTTAACTAGTTGGAATAAATTAAAATAACACTACTATTATTTTGTGATGCGGAATTTTATTTATAATTCCGTTTTTCACAAGTTGGCACACCATAAATAATGACGCGGTATTATTATTAATAGAATGGGTTTTTTCTAAGGTTATGTATGTATTTAATTACTTTTACACAATTAAATATTGTAACAGAAGCCCCATGTCAATAAATAGACACATACGTCTATTGTGTCGTGTACCGAACCGCACACCCGGTGAATTGAGAATTGTTGAGATGAACAATTTCTCTCTCGAATCCTCTTCTCGCCCCTCTCAAGAACGAGAGACGTTATTCAAGGCCGAATAACAAGCGATCAATAATGACCAACACAAGACACTCGCTTAACCGTGCTAGCACCCAGAGAATGAGTGGTGTCAATCAGAGGCCATCGGAGCATGTGTGGATCACCGCTTGAAAGATTCTAGTGTGTATCCTTGCAAGCACAACAAGATAATCCAAATGGGTCATTCCGGATGATCAACATCATCAACAAAGAAAATACCAAATATCTTGGTGTTATTTTCTTTATGAAATTAATTAAATTAATTATAAACATGATATGCAAGATCTTATCTAAAGGTTTCAGTCCACTTCCTTCTTTATCTAAATCTTTGATTCTATTTCATGGAGGATGGCATCCATCGTCGTATTGATTCCATAATAATCATTGATCATGGTAAAAATAAAAGTTGGTTTCCATACCAACCACGATTCCGCTGCGCCTGGAACCTTCAAGTGGTATCAGAGGGGTTACATCATATTTTATAATTATTTAAATATTTCTTTGATGATTTACGCATTTAATAATTTAGTTATTGCAATTCATGTTAATCGTTCTGAAAATCTGAATCTTGAGATATATTCCTTCTCTTTCGTTTCTCGTTCACCTTATAGAAACGATATTTTCTTTTAATTTTAATTAAAATAAAAATATAGGATCTCATCTGGAGGTTCCAAAGGTTCATGGATGTACTGCACAAGAACACATGATGTGTATTCGGCAGTACACATCGTGTAGCCAAGGTTCAATGCACCGGGTCTGGTTCACAGACCAAGCCATGGCATTGGGGTTTTTCTAAGTCTTAATGACTCTGAGTGTTGACCAAGAATAGGTGGCATGCGGTTTCTAGATTACACGCCATGTGGCCCACTGGACACGACGCGTAGTCCCTTCAGGTTGGGGTTAGGCCGTGTACCTCATACGCGGCTTGACTAACTGGAGACCGTGTAATGAGGAACTACACAGTGTGTGTCCTACTGGACACATTATGTACTCCAAAGATTACCAAATTACGCTCACATGTCGTTTCCCCAAGCGTGTACTTAGGATGGATGGTGAAAGATAGTACACATCATGTAGTTGGAACTACACACCGTGTACTCATCCAAATTATGCAGATTTATTAAAATTTGTTATTATATTATACAAACCCTTAAGATGTGTACCATCGTGCATGCATAAAGCTGATGCACAACATGTGATAGGTGTTTTATATATACGTGTTTAATTTATACATCTGCGTAATTTTCATTTCTACTCATTTGGTAGTTATGAATAGGAATTCACTGGGTTTCCTCCAAGGTAGAAGTTACATACAAAAATAATTTTAAATGAATTTATTTTTTTAAAATTATGAATGATGATAATCTCAAGGAAATTCAGAAAAGGGTTTAAGATAAAAGGATTGATTAATTAAAGATGATAATTAATTGATTCAAGCGTGATTTATCTTAAACATGAATGATTAAATAATTGAATCCAAGTTTTATTTATGCGTAAATATCGTTTCTTGTATGGATGATCATGAGCTAGACCAAGACCTTTGTATGTGGATGGTTTCTTTTAATTTAAATTAAATTTTTTGGCCTGCGAGCCTTCTCATCATTAATATGTAGGGTCTGCGTGCCCAAGGTTTCTTTTATGTAAAACCCCTTTTTACCCCTCACCCACATGTGAGTTAAAAAAAGTCATATGTAATGGATGGAACTACCAATATAGTGGAGGTGGTTCAAGCTGGAGCTGAGACGAAACCAATCCCAGGAGATACAGAGGTGGACAAGTGGAAAGCTGTAAACACAAACCCAAAAGGTTCAAGATGTTTCTCCCATAGGTCAAGATTAGTTTATCAACCGCTAGATAAACTAACCATTAGAAAATCTCATGATCATTCTTTTTATTTTATTTCTATCAATTGCATGGTTTATCATTATGGATGTGTTGTCATGATCACATAATTAATGAATTAAACAAGCATGCAAGATAGAACTAAAATAAACCATACTTATGTGTAAATATTATCAAGACATGGTTAATCACTTAAGTAAGTTACAATTAATATTAACAAGTATGTGATAATGATAATAAGAAATTCACGCATAAGAGATAAAAATCACTCAAATAAAATATTAAGTCAGACCAAGCATTGTGTTACTTGATTAAGGGAAAAACTCAATAAAACTATGTGTTTGACCAACCCTTGTTGGGACACTTACTTTTATACAGGAATCCCTTATGAAAGGTTTCGGTTTGACTTAACCATATTAAATCAAGAAGAGTATCCCTTGCTAGAATGGGTGTAATATTAGAGGCTAGAGTTGAGGAAATCCAAAGTCATGATTTCAGGATTGGGGAGTCCACTCAACAGATCAAGGAGATTCAAGCCTAAAGTTGGCAAAGACCTACCTACCGAAATACCTTCTAATAGCTTGATCAACCCTTTTGGGGTTATGCGAAAGGGAATATGGATCCTTACCACTAGAATGTCATGAAAAACTGGACATTATGAGTTCAATGGTGAGGGCCATTGGGGATTGATAAATTAGTGGGAGACATAAAAAAATTATTATTTCTCATAAAATGTAATCAATAAAGTACTAATGATCTTTTATTTTAATTGTATAATAAAAAAATAAAAGCTTGTCAACCACACTATCCCTAAGATCAATTCTGGATAAAGACAACATCCTCACTGGCAGTAACTTCTAGGAATGGTTTAGATGCCTTCGGGTTATCCTACACCATGAACGGAAGTCTTACATGCTAGAGTCAGCATTACCTGATCCGCCTGTCAAAGAGGTGAGTGATGAGGATTTCCTGGTCTATGGGAAACATATAAATGACATGGTCGACATTCAATTTTTGATGTAATTATCAATGTCTAGTGAGCTCATGAAGTCTCATGAAAGTATAGCTGATTATAGCATGCTCGAGTAACTCTATGGTCTTTACCAGGAGAGGGAAAGATAGGAAAGGTTTGAGATCTCTAAGGCACTCTTTCATATTATTCTTGGAGAAGGTGCCTCGGTAGGGCCTCATGTAGTCAAGATCATTGGCTATATTGAGCGCCTGGAGGTTATAGGTTTTAAACTCTCTAAATAACTGGGTATCGATCTCATTCTCACATCACTTCCTCAAAGCTTCTCTAACTTTGTTTTCAATTTCAATATGAACAACATTGAGAAATCTATATCGGATCTTCTTATCCTCATTCGCCAAGTGGAAAAAGATATGAAGCGTGAAAATCCTTCTGTCCTTATGGTGAATAAGAGGATAGGGAAAGTGAAGAGCTTTAATCCCAAATATTCTTCACGACCTTCCAAGAAAAGTATGATAAAAGGGGAGGCAAGAAAACATGAGTTTGTTTGTTTCGGATGTGGCAAGAAGGGCCATTGGAAGAAGAACTGCATCCAGCCTAAGAAGTAAGGGGAAGCTTCAGGTACGTTTGTTATCGAATGTAATCTATCTATTTCTACAAATTGGTTATTAGATACAGCTTATGATGCTCACATATGTATCCAAATAAAATAACTAGGTAGATTCAAGAAGATTTTTTGAGGGGAGGTAGATCTACGAGCCGCCAACAGAGCTAGACTTACTGTTGTAGCTCTCGGGGACTACCACCTCACGTTACCAACTGGGATGATCTTGGTGTTAAAGGTTGTTATTATGTGTCATTTATTACTAAAAACATTATTTCTATATTTAGATTAGATATATATGGATTTTTTTTCAAGTTTGGAAATGAATGTTGCTTCTTTTACCAAGATAACATTTTTTTGGTAGGGAAAATTTATACAGTGGTCTTTACGTGTTGAATTACACAAACCAAGTAATGAAAATCGATAACAAAGATACTTCACATGACTCATACCACACCCAACTTTGGCATCATCAGCTAGGTCATGTAAACGAGAAACACTTGACAAAGTTACATCAAGATGGATATTTAGATTCTTTCGAACTAAAATCACTTGGTGTATGTCATGCATGTTTACAAGGCAAAATGACCAAATCCCCATTTAGTGGGAAAGGTGAAAGGGATAAAGAACTTCTTGAATTGGTTTGTACTGATGTGTGGGGACCATTTCCAGTTGAATTAAGGGGAGGGTAATCATACTTCATAACTTTTACTGATGATTTTAGTAGATATGGATATATCTAGTTAATGAGGTAAAAGTCAGATTCTTTTGATAAGTTTAAAGAATACAAGAATAAAGTTGAAAACCAGGTTGGTAAGAATATTAAGAAACTCCGCTCAGACCAAGGTGGAGAATATCTTAATCAAGACTTCATTGATTACTTATGGGAGTTTGGGATCCTATCCCAACTCACTCCTCCATACACGACCCAGTGGAATGGTGTGAGAGAAAGGAGGAGCTGCACCCTATTGGACATAGTGAGATCAATGATGAGTCATGCGAGTCTTCCATTATCCTTTTGGGGATATGCGTAATAAATATCAGTGCACATACTAAACCAAGTACCAACTAAATCGATAAATGGTATTACATATGAGTTTTGGAGTAGAAAGAAAGACATATTATCGAATTTACATGTGTGGGGAAGCGATGAGTTTGTTAAGGTCTCTTCAGAAAACAAACATACACCCCAAGGCACAAAGTGTACCTTTATAGGATACCCCAAGGAAACAAGGGGATATTACCTATACAACCCCTCATACAAAAAGGTTATAGTGGCAAGACACGCCATATTTTTTGAGAACATATTCAAAAGTGATAGTGGGTGTGAGATAGACTTCGATGAAGTTGAGGCTCAAGGTACATAAGAGTTGGTAAATGAACAGATTCCACAAAGCCCCGTGGAAGAAAGAACTGTTCCGAAGACATAAAAGTTGTGTAGGAGTACAATAGAGGTTAGAGAACTAGAACGATATGGTTTTCTAGTTACCGAGGATGGTGACTCGTTATTAGATGATGATAATGATACTCTAACCTATAAGGAAGCATTAAGTGGAACATATGTTTCCAAGTGGCAAGAAGCCATGAATTCTGAAATGGATTCCATGTACCAAAACCAAGTCTGGATTTTGGTAGATCCTCCAGTTGATGTAAATCATGTTGGTTGGAAATGTTTATTCAAGAAGAAATTGGACATGGAAGGACAAGTCAGCACCTATAAGGCACGACTGGTTGAAAAAAGTTTCAAATGGAATCAAGGCATTGACTATGACGAAACATTTTCACCAGTTGCAATGATGAAATCCATTATTTTTCTATTGTCCATTTTTACTTACCATGACTATGAGATTTGGAAAATAGATGACAAAATATCCTTCCTTAATGGGAACCTTCAGGAAGATGTCTACATGACACAACCTGAAGGGTTTATGACTCCAAAAGATGTGAATAAGGTATGCAAGTTGTATAAATCCATTTATAGATTAAAGAAAGCATCCAAGTCATGGAACATTCGTATTGATGAATCCACAATGAAATTTGGTTTTATCAAGAATGAATGTGATACTTGTTTCTACAAACGGTTTAGTGGGAGTGTAGTCATTTTCCTAATAGTATATGTTAATGACATATTACTTATTGGAAACGAGATACCAGTATTACAGTCTGTTAAGGCATGGTTGAATCAATCCTTCTCCATGAAGGACTTGGGCGAGGCAGCATATATTCTTGAGATCAAGATCTATCATGATAGATCCAAGACATTTTTGGGCCTAAGTCAAAGTACATACATTGATAAGAAACTAAAGAGATTCAGTATAGAACAATCCAAGAGGGGATTGTTTCCAACATCACATGACATTCATCTTTCCAAGAAAATGTGTCCTCAGACACATGAGGAAAGAAATATAATGGAAAGGACTCTATACGCATTATCAATTAGGTCAGTCATGTATGTCATGTTATGTACTAGGCTGGATGTCACCTATGAATTGAGTGCAGTAGGCAGATATCAAGCTGACCCAGGTGACCGCCATTGGATAGTAGTCAAGACTATCCTAAAGTATCTAAGGTGTACTAAGGATATGTTCTTGGTTTATGGAGGAGATAAGGAACTAGTCATTAGAGGATATGCATATGCTAGTTTCCAGACTGATCAAGATGACATGAAGTCGCAAACAGGATACGTCTTCACTTTGAATGGAGGTGCAGTGATCTAGAAGAGCTCAAAGTAGAGTGTGGTCATAGATTCTACAGTAGAGTCTGAGTATATTGCATCTTCTGAAGTAGCTAAAGAAGTATGTGGTCGTAGATTCTACAGTAGAGTCCGAGTATATTGCATCTTCTAAAGCAGCTAAAGAAGTAGTTTGGATGCGAATATTCATCTTGGAGTCGGATGTGATACCTAGCAATAAAGATCCCATCACATTGTACTGTGATAATACTGCAGCAGTGTCTATTTCAAAATAAACAAGGTCACATCAGCGGACGAAGCGCATACTTAGAAAGTGTCATCTCTTGAGGGATTTTTCTAAGAGAGGTGAAGTTGCGGTGAGCAGTATTTCCACGGAAAACAATGCGGCGGACCCCTTGACTAAAGCCTTAACTCAGGAGAAACATGATCACCATGTGAGGTCTAGCGGACTGAAAGTCGTAGTTATTTGGTTCTAGTCCAAGTGGGATTTTGTAAGATTTGGTTTCCTAGAACCAACTGGTTATACTTTGATTACATAGACATTTAATGTATTTAAATATTAAACATCTTATTATATATTGTTCATTGTTCTGCATGACTATGATGTAATAATGTCCTAAAGTATTTGTTGCATTGATAAGGTCATGGCAGTTCCCTGCTAAGATGAGAACCTTGAAATGATATAACAATATTCTTAAATGTAGTTCTACAATTGGATGAAAAACTATGATGGGACACATGGAATGCAGACCGTCAGGTGTGAGTACTCATAAGCAGATGAGACTTCCTCTCATGAAGTTCGCACTTGGTAATCTCCAAGACATGAGATTATGATAACATACCCTCCAGTAGAAATTCTGCATGTTTTGGTGTCATATATTTCTATCTACGAGTGTGTGTAATTATCCTTAGACTTCAATATTATCATTAATATGTGTCACGACTTGCGCACTTTGATTTACTGACGAAAACTATCACGCAGACAGTTGGCGGGAAGTAGGGTACATTGGGTGCATCACGAGTGGCATGTTATTAATGGATAAGTCGAGGAAGTATTTGTCCCTTCCATTTATGGAAGTTGATATCTTGGCCCTTTGATTGAAATAGAACTGTCACGTGAAATTCCATGGACATGGTGTAATGATGAGTTTATTTCAGGTAGTCAAAGAATGACGTATCAAGCATAAAAGTTTATGACACTATCATGAAACCTACTTGATGAGATATTGCGATAAAGGGATTATATTACATAGTGAGCATTCGTATGTGGATGCCTTTGTTATGACTTTAACCTCTTTCTCTTGGGTTCCTTGACCCGTTGCTAGACAGTACTCTTGGAATTTAGGCAAGCCTGCCTAGTACCAACAAGAAAGAATCCTAAAGGGTCATACACTAAGTGTTTCTAGTGGTCTCAGTTAAATTATATTTGAATTTAATTAATAAATATTATTCTCAAGATAATGAAATAATTTTATTCAAGTTAAAATGATTGCATAAATTAAAAAAATATTTACTCACCGGATTGTGGGTAAAATACATTTATTTATTTTATTTAATATTTAATAAATATTTATTTACTAGTTTATAAATAAAATATTTATTTAAGAGAATAAATTATTTATTTATTTATTATTGTGTTCAATAAATGGAAGTGGAGTTCGAGAGGACCAAGTTCGGTCCGGTAGTAAAATAATTATTTGCAAGATGATAAATAATTATTTAACTATTTGAGACAAATTAAAATAATGCTGCTATAATTTTGTGACGTGGAATTTTATTTATAATTCCATTTTGCACAAGTTGGCACACCATAAATAATGATGGGGTATTACTATTAATAGCATGGGTTTTTCTAAGGTTATAAATGTATTTAATTACTGTTATACAATTAAATATTGTAATTGAAGCCCCATGTCAATAAATAGACACATGTGTCTATTGTGTCATGTACCGAACCACACACTCGGTGAATTGAGAATTGTTGAGATGAAAAATTTCTCTCTCAAATCCTCTTCCCACCCCTATAAATAATGAGAGACGTTCTTCAAGGCCTAAGAACAAGAAATCAAGAATGACCGACGCAAGACACTCGCTTCACCGTGCTAGCACCCGGAGAACGAGCGGTGTTGATCAAAGGCCATCAGATCACATGTGGATCACCACTAGAGGGATTCTAGTTTGGATCCTCTCAAGTGAAACAAGATAATTCTAAAGGTTCATTCCGAACAATCAACATCATCAACGAATAAAATACCAAAGATCCAGGTATTATTTTCTTTATAAAATTAATTAAATTAATTATAAACATAATGAGCAAGATCCTCACTAAAGGTTTTCAGCCTCTTACTTCTTTATCTAAATCTTTGATTCTATTTCTTGGAGACTGTAATTCATCTTCGTATTGATCTTGGAATAATCATTGATCATGGTAAAAATCAAAGTTGGGTTTCGTACCAACCAGACTTCCGCTGCACCCGAAACCTTCATTTATTCCTTGGTAGAGACCCTTTCTTGGTTTGTACGTTTAACATACATAGAGTGGCCCGTGAGACCCCAGTTGGATAGATTATGTGTTCCTTGCTAGGTTATGTATTAATTGAGTAGTATTTCATAGCCTGTGGAATATTGGTATGTCATGTTGTTCCTTTTTATGTCATTTATTACTTGCGTAATATTTCATAACTTATGAAATTTCTTATTGTGATATATTGTTCCTTTCTATGTTATTCCTTATATGTGGTTTTGTAACCAGGGGATTCTTTATTTTAGTGTTTAGGATTACAGGTGGACCTAATGGATTTAGCTGACTCCTTAGAGGGGGAGCTTGGGCAACATGACTCATTGGGCATGGCCTTATGTAAGAATGTTAGCACCTTATCTTGGCATATTTCTCCTAAGGGAACTCCATGGTCCATTTTTGGGGCATGTCATGCATGTGTACCATCGAAGACGGGTAGGTATTCATGTGACATAGGAGATAATTTCCCTTCAAGATGGACATGGAGTTGTTCCATAAAGGTGGAATGTGCATTGTCCTTGAAGTTAAATGAAGTTACATGGAATGATCTAAGTCATGCAGTTGAAAATATTTGATATTCTTCTAGCGTAGCACCAAAGCAGGTATGAGCGGTGTTTGTGGCATCTTGGTTAGTTCACGGTCTCTCGGTATATGGTTGATTGTATGCTTGGGTAAGAATTTACTTTACATTATATCATACACTTCTATATACATATGCACTTATGTTAAGGACACATCGGTGGTGTCCCATGGGGTTTATACTCACACCCTTTGTAGGCATCTCGATATGCATATAGGCTTTGTGACTAAGGATCTTGTGAAGATCAAGATCCCTTGGAATGGTTACTGAGGAGTGTGGTGATGGGATATAGAGGCAGTGCCAGGGAAGGCTCCATATTATTTTCATTTCCACTTTTATTTATTTTCATTTTCTCAGTGTACTATTATACTTATTGACCTACCACATTGGGGCATGTTGATTGCTTTTGTATGACCTAGAATGACATATGTTATAGTATATATTCATTTTATTCTTCTGTTGGGATATTTTTTTGGCTTATGGTTTTGTTGTATGAACCTATGATGGTTATGATTATTGATGGTACAGTCTCCCCATGTTACTTTAGATCCTCTCCACTAGTTGAAGGCCTCTTATATATGGGGAGGTACATTTAGGTTATGTGGCACTTCGGCTCCAACCCAATGATTCAGGCTGGGATGTTACACTCTCCATTCAGAGGAATTATCGAGTTTATTGGGGTGTCACACCTTTTTTTTCTGGTGATATTCTCTTTTTTCTAAATGGTGGGAAAAACGCAATCCAACTTTCAAAAAAAATCTTAGATGACTATTAAAAGAGAATTGGAAATCACATTAACCGGACCAAGAGCATTTTTTACATTTCTAAAACTTACACCACTAGTCATAGAAATATGATTGAGTATCTACTTGGAATACACATTAAAATATTCTCTATACAGTATCTTGGGGATCCCCTATTCATTGGAAGAATGTACATTCAAAATTTTGAAGGTCTAGTTAATTGCATCACAACCCATGTGCATAACTGTAAATCCAAGTTCCTCTCATTTGGAGGTGCAATGATTTTGGTTAAAAGTGCCCTCACCTTCATCCTATGCACACCCTATCTATGGTGAGGAGTGGTAAAGTGGTGATTAAAGAGATTGAAGGCATCATGAACAAGTTCATCTGAGACTCGCGCAATGAAGGAAAACATCATTGGGCTAGTTAGGTGGGAATGGAAAAACCTACTAATGAGGGTCGTATCAATGTGAGGAATAATGAGGAATTTATGTATGGGATGTAAGAAAAGTTCTCATGGGAAACCCTGGAAGGAAAATCTCTTTAGATGAAATTATGAAAATGAAAGTATGGGGAGTATACTACTACAATGCAGGATAGGGGTATTGGTTCACCTTTATGGAATTGCATAAAAACGAGCATTCCCATATTGCAGGATCAGTTGTGATGGATCATTGGGAGTGATGATCTAAATTTCAAGCCAGAAAATCAATCTGGGACCCCACTCTTCTTTCCAGGTTGCTTGGTGCAGGATATCTCTTTTCAACGGGCTATATCTCACCTGTCTTTTATCGAATTAGTCCTAGATAAGAATCAAAATGACACCTTTGACTCCATTCAAAACTTGGAGGAGTCGGACCGCTACATTTTCACTCTCAATAGCTTGGGGTCCTTCACCCAGGCTGCTTTTCAAAAGATTGTTCATGCACAACATGAATTTGATGGGATTGTGGGGATGTTTTAGTGTAAGATTAGTCTGACTAATTAAAATTTCTTAACATGACGTATCTGTAACAATGCAATACCCATAGACAACGTGGTGCAAATGAGAGGTATCCATCTAGCCTCCAAGTGCATTTGTTGCGTTTATACGAAGGTGGAAACCACCACCCATCTCTTCTTTGGAGGTGACTGTGTGATGTTGGTCTGGAGATGTTCTCGTGATTGCATGGAATTAGAGATTTAGATGGAAGGCTTGTAGGGATTATCTTTGAGTTGGAAGGGATGATGATCTCTATGTTTGATTGACAACTTCACACATTATAGTACTTACGGTCGGGTGTTGGACTATTTGGGAGGCCCAAAACGAAGTTAGACACCACAACAGGCGGTGCTCATGGCACTCCATCATCATGAAAGCTTGGTCTCTCAGAGCAAGCCTTGGGGTCTTACTCAAATAGAAAGAGAATTCTCTGACTCTTAGGAAATTTATTCCACGGGTCATTGCGCAAGAGAGGATCCCAACAACCTTATGGGATGATGGGTGTGCTGGAGACCCGCTAGTGTGGGTATGAAATTTAACGGTTATGGCTCTTGTGATCAAGGTGTTATGAGGGGCGGTGGGATTATTCAAGACACGTAGGAATTAGTGGTGATGGTTTTCAGTGCTTTTTATGGACATGGTAACTCACTAATGGTGGGGAGAAATGTGATGCATAGTGATCTTTCCATCTACACACTTTACAACATTGGTTAAAATGTAGTTGAGACAAATTCTACTTTCGTGGCCAAGTTTCTACTTGGGCAAATACCCACTTATTGGCCTCTTTCATGTGTTTTGTGTTGAGTTTCTTGTTCATACCAAATATTTTGTACAATCTCTCAGTAAATGTTTGATGTTTGCATCCCGCCTTCATCTCATGACAATTGTTCCATGCAGATGCTCTCCATGCCATCTCATCAAGTGTATTGTTCATGACTGAACAGTATGTGCCCTGAACCATATGTTTTGTGCACAATTATATGTTCTATGTTGGTTTCTTATGTGTGTGTGTGTTTTGTGATTAAATACGTTATGTGCTTCACTTGTGTATGATTTGCAACTCAATGCATTGTTTATGTGTTGATATATATTTTGTGAACTTCAACAACTCTTAACAAAGAATATGCTCTCTTTAAACTTTAGCACCCAGTTTGCAGCATATAACATTCATTATGTACAAATGTTTTATGAACTTCAAACTCCTTTCAAAGCATATTCCGTGGCCAAATTCTCAACAAGTTCTATGTATTATGCCTCTGTTTTTGTACATTTCTTAGCTGCCAAACAGAGGGTGCTCCTTCCCACGGACGCCAACAATAATTTCCCTCCAGCCCAATCCTGCCTTTCCGTCGTTATTCAAATTTCCTAATAATTTTCCGGAAAATGCGGTTCCCAGGACCCTGGTGAAGGGGACCTTCCCATGCAACTTCGAGGAAGGAGAAGAAGAAACGGCCAGGGATTTTAGGACCCCCGGAGGCATGCCCGCCCTCCCCGCCACCTCTCCTCACCAGTTGCATCACTCCTTCCTTCTTCCCCTTTTCTTTCCCGTATAAATACTCCTCATCTGGTCAGTGATTCTATCGTTTTCATGGCAGGCAGCAGGGTGGTGTTCGAGGACTTCTTCCCGTCGATGGTGGAGAAGCTGGGGACGGATGGGTTCTTGGAGGAGCTGTGCAAGGGGTTCAGGGCGCTGATGGAGCCGGGCAGGGAGGTGATCACGGTGGAGAGCCTGCGGAGGAACTCCTCCCTGCTGGGGATGCAGGGGCTGACCGAGGAGGAGGTGCAGAGCATGGTGAGGGAAGGGGACCTGGACGGCGACGGAGCCCTCAACCAGATGGAGTTCTTGGTTCTCATGTTCAGGCTCAGCCCCGCCCTCATGGACGCCTCCCGCCACTGCCTCCACCCAGCCCTCGCCAATGCGCTCTAGCCTCTTCCCTTCCATTCCTTTTCCCTCATCATTTTTTGCTTCCCTTGCCATTCATGAATTACAGTACCGATCGGGGTTTTGCAGCCTGTTTTTTATGAATATTAATTACCAATACTCATTCATCTTGTATATTCATCCAAAAATCGGATATTGTAATAATTAATGGTGACTTCTCTCCCAAGAAACGCCCATGATGCAGTAAAAAATGGGTGATGCCTCTAATTGCTTGCTCTGAAAGCACTTCCTCCCCGCGAAGATGACTCGTACTTGCACGTAATGCCTTTGTTATTTCCTTTCGGTTACGGAAATGGAAAGAAAAGTCAATGTCAGACCCACGAAAAAGTTAGGGGATCTTCTTACCTTCGAATGTGAACCCAACTTGGGTGGACCCACTTGCCCAATGGCCCGCCATGAGCTGACCCGTTGTCCTAATGCAAAAAAGCCCCTCCGGGGATGAACTCATGGAAAGCGCAAGGCTCGTGCGAGAAAAAGGACAAATTTTAAATTAAGTTTTTCTATGTTATGAAAAGATAAATAATATGAATGTTAAAATTTGATGAAAATTTTAAATAATTTGGAAATTATAATAAATAACAGTACCCTGACTCGTGTAACAATTAAAAATAATATAAACAGCAGACCATGTGCAAAATGTAATAGGGTAGAGTTGAGGTAATGAATTTAAAAAATAAATTGGTTATAGTTAAATTAGAGATTTGTGGAAAAAACGAGTTATGGTTCGAGCACTCCAAATTTCATGAGAAGCTATTTATTGTCATTCAAAATGTTTATATATATATTTTTTAATATATATTTGTTGTAAAATGTGTGTTTATGGAAAGAAATCCCAATTTGAACCGGTATGGACTGTGGGGGCTCCACTTCAACACTCACCATTAGGATCCATGATGGGTTGCGATCTCGACCCTTTGGCCCGATCCATATGCTTCCATCACTGTCCCCCAATTTTTATTCACCATTTTTTTTTTGTTGCAAAACTATTCAAATTGGGTTTAACTGGATATTAATTACATAGGCTGGGAATATTTATATTAATATTTATATATTAATCTAAATATACTTAAATCAATGTGTTTCAACATATATTTATATTTATTATATAAACATTATATATATTTAAATACATTTGTATATGTATGTTTATATGCATTTTTTATAATGTATTTACTATATATATACAACGATTTAAATAAATTTATAATATATTATATTTAAATAAACATTTTTCTAATTTATTTAAATTCATTATTAAATATTTTTACTAATTAATATAAATTTATTAATTTCTTATTGTATAAATTATGAAAATAAAAAAAACATGTACAATTATAAATATACATTTTATATAAAAATAATATATGGGTGTGTGTGCGCGTGCTTATTTGTTTATATTTACAACATATTTATATATTTTTTAATTTTGATATATAATTGCAATTATATATATATATATTTATAAATAAACACACATATAATTATAAATATATATGTAAATTATAAATTATATAATGTGAAAATAAATATTTAAATTTAAATACGAACGATATTTAATGTATTTAAATATTTATTTATATTATTAATATAACTATATTTTTATAATATATGTATGTATGTATATGTGTATGTGTATGTATGAATGTATGTATGTAATTACAATTATGTATATAATTATAAATAAGTAGAAATGAGTATGTATGTCTATATGTCTGCATGTATATATGTATGAATGTGTGTTTGTATGTATGTATGATACTTATATATATATATATATATATATATATATATATACTGTTAAATAAATCATATTTAAAAATATATAAATTATATTATGCATGGTACACTTTATCAACGCTAAAAATACATTCATAAAGGACACCCTTTATCAACATTAAAAAAACTATACTAAAGGAAAATGTTTATCATCTCTAAAAAAACACTAAAAAAGTACGTGCTTTTAAGAATTCTTTTTTTAGCTCTAATAAATGTTTTCCTTTATCGGCACTTTTCAAAATCGTTGATAAATATTGTCCTTTATCAATATTTTTATAACACTGATAAAGCACAACGTAGGTTTTTCACAATTCTGTAGTTGTACTCACAAAACATTTATGCTGAGACTCAGTTTTTGCCTTATAAGACTTTAAAATAATTTTGCATATATTTTCGGAGTCAAGCGTTGTAATGACGTGTCATTCTGAGACCCAGTGCGTCCTGAATTAATTTTATAAAATTATTAAATATATTTTATATTAAACGTGTGCGATTTCTTAAAAAAGGGGGATAACTCTTAAACGAAAGCTTGAATCCGAAATCTGATAGCACAGTTGAATTTGGAACGTGTTCTTTACCATAAGCACAACCTAAAACAGGTCGGTGCAGGGCGTTCAGATATCTCACCCATTGGCGACACGTTCAGTGAATTAATTAAATGTTTAATTTAATTTATTTAATTGAATAACCTAATTCGGATTTCCTTTAAATATATCGTAATGGTGATTTGCCCAGGGTTAGCCACATAACCCTATGAATGCAACGAACGCAACGACTTCCTTCAATCATCAGTGGGCGCATTCTTCGACGACGAACGATCCAATCTCCAAACATGACTCGTCAGTTTGTTAATTATGCCCATTTTGATTAAATTGATTGAGCAGATCAATCTCTTCCTTTGATCTGCACCAATTGTGGCCTTTGCATGCACTCGTGCACCAGTTTAATTGATTATTCTTTGGTTTTCTAACCCCGGATATGCTCGTTCTTGATCGCTGGTCAAGAACGCTTGGCAACGATCGATAAACATTTATTTTTGTACTTTTCCCTCTAAATTGTTTTGCGTCATTGACGATTGGACCTTGCGATCCCGGTTTGACGTTGTCGGGTGACACCAAGCTCGATTGGACCCTTGGAATCCTGAAGAATCCACGTGTGAGGGAGAGATCGACAAATTAGGAGTGTCTACATATAGATTACGGGATGTGGGTGATCGTTTTGACGACCAAAGATCAAATCTTCACCAACGGAAGGACCAGAGGCGTGCATGACGTGTGACGAACCTCCGAAGACCAACGCAAATCGATTTCCAGCCACCAGATGACTGGAAACGACAAATCAGGACTAGATCCACCGATTGCAGATAGTGTGGAGGTGAGATCTGCGACTGAACGAATGGATTCAAAGCCCGGAATTTAGATATGGATTTCTGTGAAAAAGTCGACAACACGTCGTGTATGGTGATGAACACACGACGTGTAGCCCATACGTTGCGGTGGCTAGAGTTTTGAGAATTTATAAGGATGACACGACGTGTAGACTCCCTACACACCGTGTGCCACTTCCCTGAGTGGACTAGCCGTGCGACAGAGCACACGGCCAGACACACACAATGTGCCCTAGTACACAGGCATGACCAGAGACACAAGCAACCTCCCCCTCTACCGTGTGAAGAGGCATGTCATGTATCATTTACTAAAGTACATGAACACGAGATGGAATATATGGACATGGCCAAGAACACAGGCGGGACCCCGAGTGGCATGGGCACACTCTGTAAATCCCCCCATATGCCATGTATCCTTACACGGTTGGCGAGTCGTGTACCTCCAAGGACATGACCAGGTGATGGAGCGGGACCACACACCATGTGGGTCCCCTCACACATAGTGTACCCCTTGACTCATTTTGAGGAAATTTCAATCTTTTGTATCTCCTTCGTTTGAACTTGGATTTTGGTCCATGAGTAGCCTATCCCGAGTGTTTTTCTACGTAGAACATGATAGTGTCCACCGTTGTGGCTTTTGGGATACGATGTGAAATATTTCGAGAACGTCTCTTATTTAGGTGATGCTCGAAGATGGCGTGATTAGGTAGAGGGTCGCCAAAGACACTAGAATGGACCCCCTCATCATCTTGGGCATGATTCCTCAACCTGCTGAGTGGAGCCCACTATCAGATAGGGCGTGAGTCCTTGATGATCAGAGAGAGGAATCCCCCTGTTGCACTAGGGTGTGGGTCTTCAACCTATAGAGTGGACCCCCCCCCATCAGCTTGGGTGCGGGTCCTCTACCTATCGAGTGGAACCCCCTATTGGATAGGGTACGAGTTCTTGTGACACTAGAGTGGAACACCCCTAACACATCAATGTGCAGGTCCTTTATAGATACTTACCGAGTAGAACCCCCTGATCGGATAGGGCACAGGTCCTCGTGACACTAGAGTGGAACTGAAAGCATGACCGATTGTCACCTATCGACCGGTCAAAGTTCCGATGCTCTGCTAATGTGTATAGCAGCACTCGGGTCGAATCCTCAGCGATGATATTTTTTAATAGTCGTTTTTTTAGTTGATTGTATTCTGATTGGGGGGGTTGTTTGCAGAGCTTATGAAATGATTGATTGATTAAGATTGATTTAACAAATTTATAAAGATTGGGGTGAGTTCATTTTTAGGGAGTTAAACTTGTGATATCCTTGAGCTTTGCTTTATATTGCATTTAAATTAACACCCACTTCACAAGATAACGTTGATTGGAATTCCTAAGTGTTAAGGCTTTAATCCAAGCCTTAACTTAACTTAGGGTTCTAATATAAATTAGAGCTTGTTTATGGTAGTGTATTTATGGTTCCAATAATCCATGGAAACCACACGTTAAACAAAACAAGTCATTAATCCATGACATGTTAAGTCCAACATACACAATGTTAATTTGAAGAATATTTATCGAGCAAATACTCCCAATCACTTAACATCCCTAAATTTTGACTCACCCCAATAATAGACTTACTAATCCATTAATATAGTTATTAATCTAGTAATACATGCTAATGGTGATGAATTATAAATAGAAAAAAAAGAATGTGATAAGAAAATATTTGTGCGTCGAACACACACACACACACGAAGGGTGACCAGAATTAAAAACGAACTTTAGATTGAACTAGAAAGATAAATAAGGGAAGGGGATTCAACTATATTTAAACTATTTTAAGAAAATTAATATGAAACTACATAAGGTGGATGAGAATAAGAGATATTGAAGAAAAAACTTGCATTAAAACAGAATTACAAAGAAAGAGACTTATAAGATTACAAAAATGAAGAACACAAAAGTAAATGAAAAAAAGAGAGGAGGAATGGTATCTCAAGTGAAAACTTGAGTATGGAAGCTCCTCCCAAGCCCTTGTCAAGGCTTTGGTCGTGCCAATATGTGCTCCTCTCTTCTGAAATTCCAACCCCATTGAAGGAGAGGAGGGGGATGTATTTATAGCCCAAGGAAGTGGACTGCTGGCATTCTCAATCTATGCCTCCACTTGGCTCGATAATTTGGACATCCAGACAGTCGAATATCAAGATATCTCCATTTTCAAAGTTGTATATAATAATGTTGACGAATTCTCTCAAAAGTTGGAGTCATTTTGACCTATGGAGCCAAAGTTATGGCGGTTTGATTAAACAAAGTTAAAATGTCTATTTCAATGCATGCTTTTTCGATGGCCAAAATGTGAATGGATTTTGGAATAGGAAGATGCCATCAAATATGAATTCTTTTTTAACAAAGTTGACCGCCTATATCTCCTCTTTCACACTACAAAATCTCAGTGTGATTTTATGACTATATCAGGAGACATGTCATAAATACTGTACTGATTTTAATTCTAGCTTAGAATGGTGGGTTGAGTTTAAATGAATCAGCTGGGACCCTTGTATTTAGATTTGGGCCTTGAAATTTTTATCCAAGACTCCTTAAATTGTCCACCAAATCTATGAGGATAATGAAGTAATTTTAACTTCTAGATTTAGCCCAGTAATTTAATCTTCATGGATGGTCCAGTTTCCTCACAGATTCTGTAGGCCCTCTTATGTGGTCCATACGAGCCTTCAAATGGAAGAATTGGACCATGATCCCTTCTAATGAAATGTTTTATATTGAATTATGAATCCTAAAAAACAATAACCACATAATTGGGATCAGTAGAGGGAGAGTTATAAATAAAATATTAAACTGACTCAATTGGACTACTTCTAAAATGCTCAAAAATTATACTTTGTATTAAAACATTAATATTTCACAAAAATTATGCACATTTCATATAAAATAAGTAAAGGGAGTATATAATAAGTCATGAAAATATTAATAACATTAGGAACCCCCCATAAAATTGGGTGTGGTTCCTCTACGGATACTTACAGAGTGGGACCCCCTGACACACTAGGATGCGAGTCCTCTTCTTGGAGTTTTGTGCCCCCTCGGTTCTGAAACATAATGGAAAGGTGAGAGCCTTCACACAGTTACTTATGGTCAGACATGTAAGATACTGGGCATCATTGATGGAGTTTTAGAACCGTTGATGACTCTTTTTCCTGGGATTATTTGTGATATGGTGATCCCTTTTCTCTCTAATGTGAGCTTCTTTTGACTGAGCACACACACACACATATATATACATCTATATTTATACCTTTGGATTTTTTTTCTCTCCTTCTATGGGTTGCGAATATGCTTGAGGTATGTCATGTGATTTCTGTGTTTAGCTTCTCGTGGTTGGATGAGGTTACTCTCCTACTATGGGTGGCAAAGACTTGATGTATATTTCATTTACACACCGTATTGAGACCCTTGTGTTTGGATGAGGTTACTATCTCTCTTGGTTTGGGTTGAGTTTTCCTCCTTTACTACATTATGCATCCTCTTTATTATCTATAGTCTTTCTATTCCTATTGTGTTTCTTACTGATCCCCTTCTAGCTTTTGGGGCTTCCTACTGGGTATGTTTATACTCACCCTGCATGGGATTTTCCTACACGTGTCATGTCGTATGCATACGCCAAATAGGTCGACGATGATTTCAGAGGGGATTAGGGATACTGGGTGCTTGGGACCGCGTATGGTGGTTGTAGCTTGGAGATCAAAATATGAACTCTCTCAGTAGTTTACTTTCGAGTTTTTTTTAGGTTGGGACATATTTTTGGTTGGGTGTGTATTTTTTCCCTTTACTTTTCAATTTGAACTCTCGTGCTCTTGTACACCCAATAGGTTTTTCACACTTGGTTTACTTTCTAGTTGTTTCATCTTTTTTACTTCTTATTATTTGGCACTTCTGCATTGATATGGTTGTGTGTGTGCATATAGATACTTAGTAAAATGCCTTACCATATTATTTATGTCTTCAGCATTGATCACCAGCCCCTAGCCTATGGAGGTAGGATTGGGTTATTTGTGGCTTGAGCCCGGTTAAGGTTGGGTTGTGACATATTGGTTTTAGAGGTGGGTCGATCCTTAGGACGGTGTTTGGAGTAGTCCCCTTATAAGGATTTGATTGGGATTTAGGGAAACATTATCGAAGTGTCTCGAGTGCGGCTCTCAGTCCAGGGAACCCAGTGTTGGTACGGGCGGCCGACATATCCATTCACTAGGACCTTAACTATCTGCCTATCAACTCGGCATATCGAGACATTGGTTGCAATGATCAATGGTAAATGAATCATATAATATTGAGTTTTTGACTATCCTTATTGAGTCTGCTCCCCAATTATATATATATATATATATATATATATTCTCAACTGATCGTGGTACATCTTGATTAAATTTTAGGATGCCTCTGCGATGACAGCCAAACAGGATACTAGTTTCGGACTGTGACAAAGATCTGATGATCAATGAGGCCTCAATTTAGTGTCCATCATACAAGATTCGTCCTCCAAGTGGATAGGTAGCATCACCTCCACCTATTGAGAAATAGATCATTCCAGCAGAACAGGCTGAGAATGTGCGCAGGCTTAGCGCACTCTGCGAGTTCCAGTGCTAGTGGCTGATGATGTTTCACAACGATCTAGATCCTCATGCAGTATAAGATTGGCTAGAGTCAGTGGTCCATGTTTTCAAGCTCATCTGGACATCGAAAAATTAAGTGGTTGCGTTTGCAGCTATCCTTTTCCATAGAGTAGCTGGGTGCTGGAGGAGTCTCATTACCCAGATGCACGATGAGTCAAGACTCTCATGGCCCAGATTCCAATAACTGTTTCATGAGGAGTACCACTTCTCCCTCTTGTGCTTGGTTTGAATTCAAGAGCTTCTGGAGATGTAATAGAGAGGGATGACAATGGATGAGTATACAGCATGGTTCATAGACCTTACACGACACTCCCTTGACATTATACAGGATGGCTAGTTCCGGGCATAGAAGTTTCAGTAGGGAATCTGTAGAGAGATCTGTACCTATGCAGTGCCCTTGTGCATCCCCACCTATGTCGGGGTGTTGGAGCAGGAATTGGTGATAGATAGATTCATGTTAGACGAACACCAGGTAGTTGGAGCTGGAAGTGGGTGTCATAGGGTTGAGTCGTCTGCAGTGGCTAGTGGGCACCAAATGACAAGATCTCAATGTAGGAGACCTCCCCATGATCAGACTCAGACACATGATCTGGGGAAGTGTAAAGGACTAGGGAATTCTGGAGAGGGGTAGTGCCATGCTTGTGACGGGTGAGGTCACATGGCATGAGACTGCCTGACTAGATGTGCTGAGAAGCGTAAATAGGTAGTTAACCAACAACCACGAAAGAGACAATGTCGTGATCAAGGATCTCATAGGAGAGGGAAAGGAGGCCCCCAAGGAGTCGAAACTGGTGGAGGAGTAGGAGGAGTTTTGGGTGATGAACGATGCTATGAGATCTTTCCACCACCATCACCAGGCCACCCACATCAAGGCCATGGAGCAGGCGGTCAGGGCTGCGAACAACTGCATACTCTATAGACTTATGACCCCGTAGCACACGATATGATTAGAGGTACGATATGTGTATTTTATACTCCTGATTCAGTATTATTATACATAGGTTCCAGTAATTCCTTCATCTCTATACTCTTAGTGTGAGAGATGAACCTCCCAGTTGAGGTGTTATCCCAATAGCCTCACCTTGAGGTTTTTATAGGGAATGTTTCTTTTGTATGTTTTATCTGTCGGCTGTGTGAGCTATCACTTGGTGGAGATAGGTTCACATAGAACCTTTAGGTTATCACGATGGAACCCTATGACATCATCTTGGGTATGGATTGGTTATCCATGGTCCGAGCCCAGATTGACTGTCACTGTAGATGATTCAGATGCCTTTACACTGATGGGATGATTTTCTCCTTTTTAAGAAAGAGAGATCTCATGGAAGGGAAAGCAAGTTTCATGACTAGGAGGCCGCAACCCATCACCCATTAGTTGGAAAATGTTTCCCTTGTTGTAGAAGACTCTTTAGGTATCTGGATTCCTTCAGTTACAGAGGATTTCATGGACGTCTTTACTGAGGAAGTCCTGAGAATAATTTTAAGGAGGGAGATGAAGTTTGGAATTGACTTGTATCCCAATAATGATCTGATATATTATGTGGCATATCAAATGACCCCTACCAAGATTAGAAATCTTTAGTTGCAATTGGATGACCTTCGAGAAAAGGGTTTTATCAAGCCTATTGTGTCCCCTTGGGAAGCTCCAATGCTGTTCATGAAAAAGGCGGATGAGAGCTTGTGGATTTGCGTGGATTATCATTGCCTGAAGTACGACATAATAAATAACAAGTACCCCTTTCCAAGATTGAATACCTCTTTGACCAGTTGTGAGGAAGGATATGCTTCTCAAAGATCGATCTCTAGTATGACTGCTACCAGTTGAGGGTTTGCGAGGCTAATATTTTGAAGATAGCATTGCGATGTCGCTACGAACATCCTGAGTTCCTGGTGATTCCCTTTGGTGTGAGAAATTCCCCTGCAATGTATATGGATTTGATGAACCAGATTTTCTAGTTGTACTTGGACCAGTTTGTGGTTGTCTTCATCAATGATATATTCATATACTCTACATAAGAGACAAATTATGTAGAGTACTTAAGGATTGTAATGACCCACTTATCCTTATTGGCTTAAGAATACAACAAGTCATTACTTGGCCTTAAGCGACATCCCCAAGATGCCAAAGGCTGGAAATAAATGCCGAAGGGTTTCAAAACAAGTGGGGGGCGATTTACCCTTTTAGAACATACCAAAAAACCAACAACCACAACCAGACTAAACAACTAAAAGATGCATGATAAAACTCATAAAACTCATCCATTTATTTCACCAAAAACCAACCAAGAGTACCACAGTGGAAACCAACAATAAATCAGAGTAAATAGTGGAAAGAAATCCTCAAAGACTACAAGATGACAACCCATCTCCATGCTCCACAAGCTCCAAGCTCCAACATCACGAACCGGCCCAAGCAGCATGAAGTAGTGCTATAAACATGCGACACTTTACCTTTGCCAACATCCCGGTATATGACATCTGCAAAATCCCCAACGTGCCAAAGTAGGGGGTGAGTAATGAAACTCAGTTTGTTTTCCCCAATGACTTCCCAACCCATGCCTCTAGGATAAAACATTTTAGCACATTTATATAAAACAATTTATATAAAACAATTCCAAAACAGTTCACAATATAACAAGTTCCATGTCAAACCATTTTCCAACCAAAAACCATCATTCTCAAGAAAAGAAACCAAGAAAAGTTTCCAATCAAATTCCCATTTCCATTTTGGCACATTCATTCCATTTCACAAATCCACACAACCAACCATTTCACAACCCGTGAAAACAACTATGCATGCATCGTTATGAAAATTCCATACTCATGAGAGGTCTCTCGTCGATCTACCAAGTTTTCACAAGGTAATTATTCCCCATGTTCCATTACACTTTTGGCACTGAGCATAAGGTCATATTTCAACCAAGCCTCGTAAATGCAATATGAACGCACACACCCAGTACGCCCAAAAACCACACCATTTCAACCATGCCAAAACCATTTCAATAAAACAACCCTTTTATTGAAAACATTTTTCCCTCAAACCATTTTCCAAATCCAGAAAATCTATATTTTAAAATCACCATTTTAAAATCAAGAAACCAAAACACTTTGCAGAAACCATTCTTTCAATTTCCACAATTCCATCAAAACCCATAAATCATCACTAAAGAAGATTTATAACATGATTTGCACCAAAATTTCCCAATAAAAACTAAGAAATTAAATCATTTTGATCTAATACTTCAAGTTATAATAAAGAGGAATCAAGAGTGAATCCACCTACCTCAAAGGTTTTTACAAAAACCCTAACAAATGGAGAACGCACAAGAAAACCGGGCCAATTCACCAAGGATCCTACTTAGATATCTCCTACTAACACAAACATGACAAAAAATCATCATGTTTGGAATCCACACACTTAGATCTACCCATAACGGGCATAGATCTAAGAAACCGAGAGAAGAGTAGAAGTATATCTAAGTAGATCTAAGAAACCGATCAAGAACGAAGGAGAACGATCACATACCTCAAGAATCCGGCTTCGATTTGCCAAGAGAAGCCTTCGGATCACCTCTAGAATGCTTGGGAGAATCCTTCCAACATTCAAGGGAGAGTAATCCTGAGTTAGGGACGCTTAGGAGATTTAATGAAGCAATTAGAGGTAAAAACGAGTTAGATCCACAATTTAAGGATCTAATTTTAAGTGCCCGCACGATTAGTCCGCACGGTTTGACAAACCGTGCGCTAACCATGCGTTGGCTACTGCCTCAACCACCCCTCTCACACGACCTCATCGCATGGTTTCCCTTAACCGTGAACTGACCGTGTGGAAGCTACTGCCTCCCAAGTCAGCCACGCACGGTTTTGCCACACGGTTTGGAAAAAGCGTGTGCCGACCGTGCGACTTCTCCTTTGCTTCAAACTTTAGTCCAGGATCCCCTGAATCTCCCGTTCATCACCCTTAAATTTTAAAACCAAGAAAAGAATCAAGCAAGGGTTACATACCAGAAACCGAGGGTACTACATTCTCCCCACCATTGGCCTTTCTGTCCCTGGAAAGTAGAAAACCAAGGCTTGCCTGAAAGAGTTCTGGCCACTGCTCTTTTATTTATTTCTCGCGTTCCCAAGTCTCTTCCTGAATCTGACCATGTTTCCATAAAACCCGCACTAGACCTATGCTTTTTCCACGCAATACTTTATCCTGACTATCCACAATTCACACCAGGATATGTACCAATGAAACATCCGGTTCTAGGTCAACATGATCTCAACTGATCACATGGTCAAGATCAGGCTGATACTTCTTCAACTGAGATACATGGAACACATTGTGCACCGAACTGAACCATGGTGGTAATGCCAACCGATACGCCACCTCGCCAACCCATTCCAATTTATTAAAAGGGCCTATATATCGAGGAGATAACTTGCCCTGTTTCCCAAAACGAGATGTCCAAGCCTTGGAGAGATTCTCAAAAAGACATGATCACTCACCGCAAACGACAACGGTCTTCGACGATGATCCGCATAAGATTTCTCATGAATCTGTGTCGTCTCCATCCTCTTATTTATCAACTGAATCTTCTCCATTGTTTCTTGGACAAGGCTCGGCCCAACTAGTGAAGTCTCCCCTATTTCCACCCAGCATAGTGGTGAACGACAAGGAAGCCCATACAGTGCTTCAAACAGAGCAATGTGTATCGAGGCCTGATAAATGTTATTGTATGAGAGCTCCACTAAGGGTATATTATCCTCCCACGAGCCCCCAAAATACATTACAAAATCCCGCAACATGTCTTCCAATGTCTGTATCGTCCTTTCGGATTGTCCATCCGTCTGAGGATGATACGTCGTACTCATATTCAACTGAGTTCCCAGGGCTTTCTATAAGGATCACCAGAAATGAGATATGAACCTCAAATATCTGTCTAACACGATTGAAACTGGTATGCCATGTCTCTTTAACACTTCTTGGATATAGATTTTGGATAGATCCTCCATCGTATTAGTTTCAAGAATCAGGATGAAATGGGCCGACTTGGTTAGACAATCCACTATTACCCAAATGACATCATGTTTCCGGACCATTATTGGAAGACCAGTAACAAAATCCATAGCTATATGCCCCCATTTCCACACTGGAATAGATAAAGACTGCAATATACCCGCTGACCGTTGGTGTTCTGCTTTAACTTGCTGACAAGTTAAACACCTTGAAACAAATTCAGCTACCTTCCGTTTCATGCCGCTCCACCAAAACTGCGCCTTCAAAACCTTATAAATCTTTTGTATTCCTGGATGAAAAACCCATTTAGAATGGTGGTAAGCATGAAGGAGTTTTTCCTGAGCAGTTAAAAGTACAACCATCCGATCTTGAAACCGAAAAACTGAACTCCCATCCAGATTCTATCCCTCAATGGTCTCCCCACCATTGAGTTTTGAGCTCATTACAACATAGTCTACATCGGATGCCTGTGCCTCCTTTACTATCTACACAAAATCAGGAACAAGCGCAAATGGAAATAAAACCGCAACATCACCTCGGTCTTCACATTCCACATTCATGTTGTCTAAGACTGACATCAACTGCCATTATTCTAAAGCTTCTTTCACCAACTGAGCATACAACTTTCTGCTTAATGCATCGACCACCTAATTTGCCTTACCCGGTGTATCCATCAAGTCAAAGTCAAACATTTGAAGATACTCTATCCATATCCTCTGCCTCATATTCAAATCTCACTGTGAGAAAATGTGTTTCAAGATTTTTTGATCCATAAAAACAGTAAATTTGTCACCAAATAGATAATAACACCAAGTCTTCAAGGCATGGACAACTGCAGCTAACTCCAAATCGTGTGTTGGGTAATTCTTCTCATGCACCCTCAACTGCCTTGAACCATAAGCAACGACATGTTCTTATTGCATGAGAACACATACCAACCCTATTCCCAAAGCATCACAATACACCACATACCCTTGTCCTGATTCAGGAAAGATCAAGATGGGTGCTGATGTAAGTTTAATTTTCAACTCTTGAAAAGATCTCTGACATTCCTTAGTCCATTGAAATGCACTGTTTTTCTTTTTCAATGCTATTATAGGCGAAGCTAGTTGTGATAAGTCACGCACAAAGTGTCGGTAATAACCATATAGACCAAGAAAACTTCGTATTTCAAAGACATTATTCAGCGGTTTCCAAGAAAGAATAGCTTCTATCTTTTCGGGATCCACTGAAACACCTTTCTCAGAAACAACATGGCCTAGAAAACGTAACTCTTGTATCCAAAAAGTAGACTTTGATAATTTGGCATACAATTGATGGTCCCTTAAGATTTCCAACACTATCGCCAAGTGTTGCTCATGCTCAACCCTTGTTCTTGAATACACCAATATGTCATCCACAAACACCACAACAAAAGAATCCAAATATGGATAAAATATACAATTCATCAAATCCATGAAGACCGCTGGTGCATTCGTAAGACCAAAAGGCATGACCACATATTCGTAGTGGCCATATCTACTTCTGAAGGCTGTCTTCAGAATATCCTCCTTTCGAACTCGCAACTGGTGATATATTGACCGCAAGTCAATCTTGGAGAACCACTGAGATCCCCTCAATTGATCAACCAGGTCATCAATGCAGGGAATTGGATATCTATTCTTTATCATAACTTGGTTAAGTTTACAATAATCCATACATAGCCTCAAAGTTCCATATGCTTTCTTTACAAACAAAACTGGTGCTGCCCACGGAGAGACGCTTGGCCGAATAAAACCTTTGCTTTCCAGTTCTTCCAACTACACTTTCAATTCCTTTAACTCCGTTGGTGCTATCCTATAAGATTTAAATGATATAGGACTGGTCCCTGGAAGGAGATCAATCATAAACTGCACTTCTCTCACAGGTGGTAACCCTGAGAAGTTTTTAGGAAAAACATCAGGAAATTGATCCATGACTAATGGAAAACTGTTATTTGGAATCTCGTCCATTGATTCCAAGTTTAACTTAGACAACTGGTAAGAGATTGTTGAAACTACTGGTGCCAACAAGCCCGTTGCACCTGCCTTCACCACTCTTTCTTCTCTAAAGAGATGCTCGATGCCATCCTCAGTCGTGAAACTGACTGTTCTGCTATAACAGTCGATGTGAGCCCTAAACTCTTTCAACCAATCCATACCCAGGATTATATCATAAACATCCATCTATAGAATAGAGAAATCCCATTTCACCTCATCTCCATCAACCATTATAGAACATGATCTACACACGAAGGCTCTACATTCTCTTTCATCGAGAGGATTTTGAAGTTTTATCACAGAAGGAATCATTTCAAGTATTAATTTCAACAAATCAGCAATACGAGAAGCAAGAAAAGAATGTGATGCACCAGTATCGAACAACAATTGCATGAGGGTAGAATTCAAAAGAATCGTACCTCTCACCGTAGACGGTCCAGACTGGTCATCCAAAATCACCTGTTCCGCTCCATACAATTGCTTTGTTGTTGCACTTTGCTCCTTATTTCCTTGTTGAGATTACCCTGCCCAAGGAGTCATGGTATTCTTGGAATCACCATAACTAGCTCTGTGCTGCTGGCGAGACTGATTTTGCTGTCCTCGCCCTGTCGAAGCATACGATGCTTGCAGCGCCTGAGAAGTGTCCTGAACACCCGATCGTGGAGCACTGCGACAATATCGCTAAATATGTCCCATCTTGTTTCAATTGTGGCATTCTCTCGGTGGTTCTGTACATTCTCATTTAATGTGATCAATCATGCCACATTGAAAACACCTTATTTTTCTCTGGGGTCATGGAGGAAGGTTGACTGATCCCGCTGTCTGGTTCTGATTCATACTCCCACCTTGGAAGCAGGTGCCCCTCTTCCGCTTGTTCCCAGCATTAGAGTTCCCACCCGTTCCTGTGGGTATCATCATACTTCCTCCTCCCATAACTCCTAAGATGTCTCTTTCAGCTACTGTTTCTATGTTTACCATCTCCATATAATCCGTAACACAGAGCACAACTATCTTCGAACGAATCTCTTGTCGCAATCCTGATTCAAAGATGCGTGCCTTCAGTGATGCACTTATAGCAACTTCTGGTGCAAAGCGCACTAAATTCATGAATTTAGCCGCATACTTCAGGACAGAGAGATTCTCCTACTTCAGACTGAAAAAGTCAGTTGTCCTATGGATCTTGAACATGTGAGGATAGAATTGTTTATTAAACAATTCTTCAAATTCCTCCCAGCCCAGGCCTTGATCCAGCTAAGCATGTACCACTAGGTCCCACCACTATCATGCAAGATCCTCCAATATATACGTCACCAACTTTACTTTTGGTTCTCCTGGGGTGCCGATGAAGTCGAATATACGATTCATCCTACTCAGCCACACCTCCACCCTTTCTGGTTCAGAATCACCCCGGAAGATGGGTGGATTCTGCTTCTGGAACTGGACAGAATGGTCTACATGCCTTGACTCATCCCTTTGATTCCCTATGTCCACAGCCTGGAATGCTTGAACGATACTCTGAACCAGCTCTTGGTTCACACGTGGTTCAGGTGCAACCACATTCTCCGCAACCTCTTCCGTTTGGTTTCTATGACGCCTAATGGGTGCCATCTTCTATACAAAGAATGCACACCGTTAGTCTCACCTCCTAGAAACTGAAGGCTTAGAATTTCAAATTCTGTCACATTATCTATCATAACATTGTTCTCAAAACAAAATTTTTCCATGTTCAACCATTTTTGAAAACATTAAACATACTTTTTGAAAATCAATCCATTTTTAAAATACACCAAATACGCTGTTTTCAAAGTTTTTTAGTTAAAAACAATTTCTAAATTTTTTTCAAAAATTGGAAAATTACACCAAATCTTTACTCATTCCTCACAATGAGATATGAAATCATAGTGGGAAGTCATTCCTCTACAATTCATGTCATGCTCATCTCACTGGATAAACACATGACAATGAGATTTGTTATCCAATAAGTGTCTCCAAAACACTTATGTACCCAAATCCCTGGTAACTTGAAGTTCAGCATAAATGGGTTAGCTACATCCTTTTATGCTATAAATTTCAAGTTCTGACAATACTAATCATATCTAAGATGACCACCCAAGGAATAGACAAGAAGTAATTTCAACTCCAAGACCAAGAACATCGATGACCACTTGTTAGGCAAGGATCGAACAAGCTGATACCATTTGTAATTACCCGCTTATCCTTATTAGCTTAAGAATACAACAAGTCATTACTTGGCCTTAATCGACATCCCCAAGATGAAAAAGTATGGCAATAAATGTCGAAGGGTTTCAAAACAAGTGGGGGATGATTTACCCTTTTAGAACATACCATAAAACCAACAACCACAACCAGACTAAACAACTAAAAGATGCATGATAAAACTCAGAAAACTTAACCATTTATTTCACCAAAAACAAACCAAGAGTACCACAGTGGAAACCAACAATAAATCAGAGTAAACAGCAGAAATATATCCTCAAAGACTACAATATGACTACCCATCCCCATGCTCCACAAGCTACAAGATCAAACATCACGAACCAGCCCAAGCATCACGAAGTAGTGCTATAAACATGTGATACTTTACCTTTTCCAACATCCTGATATATGACATCTGCAAAAACACCAACGTGCCAAAGCAGGGGGTGAGTAATGAAACTCGGTAGGTTTTCCCCAATAACTTCCCAACCCATGCCTCTAGGATAAAAAATATTAGTACATTTATATAAAACAATTTATATAAAACAATTCCAAAACAGTTCACAATATAACAAGTTCCATGTCAAACCAGTTTCCAACCAAAAACCATCCTTCTCAAGAAAAGAAACCAAGCAAAGTTTCCAATCAAATTTCCATTTCCATTTTGGCACATTCATTCCATTTCACAAATCCACACAACCAACCATTTCACAACCCGTGAAAACAACTATGCATGCATCGTTATGACAATTCCATACTCATGAGCGGTCTCTCATCAATCTACTAAGTCTTCACAAGGTAATTATTTTCCATGTGCCATTACACTTTTGGCACCGATCACAAGGTCATATTTCAACCAAGCCTTGTAAATGCAATATGAACACACACATCCAGTACGCCCAAAAACTACACCATTTCAACCATGCCAAAACCATTTCAATAAAACAACCCTTTTATTGAAAACCTTTTTACCGAAAACCATTTTCCAAACCCAGCAAATCCATATTTTAAAATCACCATTTTAAAATCAAGAAACCAAAACACTTTTCACAAACCATTATTTCAATTTCCACGATTCCATCAAAACCCATAAATCATCACTAAATAAGATTTATAACATGCTTTTCACCACAATTTCTTAATCAAAACCAAGAAATTAAATCAATTTGATCTAAGACTTAAATTTATAAGAAAGAGGAATCGAGAGTGAAGCCACCTACCTCAAAGGTTTTGACGAAAACCCTAACAAACGGAGAACGCACAAGAAAACCAGGCCGATTCACCAAGGATCCTCCTTAGATCTCTTCTCCTAACACAACCAAGACCAAAAATAATCATGTTTGGCATCCACACACTTAGATCTACCCATAACGGGCATAGATCTAAGAAACTGAGAGAAGAGGAGAAGTAGATCTAAGTAGATCTAAGAAACCGATCAAGAACGAAGGAGAACGATCACACACCTCAAGAATCCAGCTTTGATTTTCCAAGAGAAGCCTTCAGATCACCTCCAAAACGTTTGGGAGAAGCCTTCCAACCTTCAAGGGAGAGTAATCCTAAGTTAGGGCCGCTTAGGAGCTTTAATGAAGTAATTAGAGGTAAAAACGAGTTAGATCCACAATTTAAGGATCTAATTTTAAGTGCCCACACGGTTAGTCCACACGGTTTGAAAAACCATGCACTAACTGTGCGTTGGCTACTGCCTCGGACACCCCTCTCACATGACCTCATCACACGGTTTCCCTTAACTGTGCGTTGACCGTGCGGAAGCCACTGCCTCCCAAGTCATCCACACAGGGTTTTTATGCACGGTTTGGACAAACTGTGCGCCGCTCTTGCGACTTCCCCTTTGCTTCAAACTTCAGTCCAGGATCCCCTGAATCTCCCATTCGTCACCCTTAACTTTTTAAACCAAGAAAATCATCATGAAAGAGTTACATACCAGAAACTGGGGGTACTAAAAGGATGGTCTTAGACTTACTCCTAGAGAACCAACTTTATAGTAATGTCTGGAAGTTCCAGTTCTGGATTCACGATGTTCACTTTTTGGACATTTTATTTCTGAGCATGGTTTAGATGTGGACCTAGTGAAGATCATTATAGTTCTTTCTTGGGATCCACCCAAGTGAGTGTTATAGGTATGAATCTTTCTTGGCTTGGAAGGGTACTACAAGAGGTTTTTGGAATATTTCTCCAAGATTTCATCCCATTTTCCCATCTTGACACGAAAAGGGTAGCCTTTTACCTAGACTGAGCAGTTCCATAGGTCCTTCAAGGAGTTCAGGATGAGGCTGATGAGTAATCATTTTTTGAGACTATCAGATGAGGGTGTGTAGTACATAGTGTGTTGTGATGCCTCAAGAGCTTGGGTCAGTTGCGTGTTGGTGCAGTGACGGGCAATAATCGCATACAGGTTGAGGAAGTTGAGACCCCATGAATAGATCTATGAGACTCAAGACTTGAAAATGGTGGTCTTCACCCTAAGGATGTGGAGACACTATAATTTGGGAGAGTGCTTTGTGGTATACTCAGATAATTAGAGTATTGGGTACATATTCACACAGAGAGACTTGAACATGAGATAACAATGCTGGTTAGAGTTCCTGAAAGACTATACCTTTGAGATAGTATATAATCCAAGGAAGGTAAATGTAGTAGAATATTCCCTTAGTAGGAATTTCTAGACTCACTTAGTGCAAGAGGCTTCTGAGTAGTTGGCTTCCTTACTGCTGACCCTGGTGGAGTAAGAGGGTATAGATTTTCTACAGCCGATGGTGTTGACTCCTTTGCTTCTCAAGCATGTGAGAGAGTCTCAGCTGGGAGACATAAAATGTAAGGTCTTGCGTGGAAATATATCTACAGGGGACTCACCATATATATCTATATTATGAAGGAGATAATCACATCATCCTTTTCCAGGGACAGATGGTGGTCGCAGTCACAATGGGGGAGGAGGTGATGTGAAAGTTCCAAACTTCTCCCCTAGCTATACATCCTAGTGCAAGGAAGATATATAGAGACCTTAAATGGTAGTTTTGGTGGTATGGAATGATAAAAAGTGTAGTTAAGTTCATCTCTCAGTGACTCACCTGAAAATAGGTGAAATATGAGCACTAGGTTCTAGTAGGTTTGTTGTAGCCCATTTAGATCCCAGATTGGAAGTGGGATGGAATATCCATGGAGTTTGTGATAGGGTTTCCATGGAAAATGAAGGGACATGATGCCATATGGGTGATAATTGATTGAATCACGAATTCTTCACACTTTTTTGATGTTGGAGTTGTTTCCCTAGAACCAACTTCTTTTATACTTTATGATAACTTATATTCATGGTTTTTTATTATTATTAAATTCCTTATCACATCATGATTTTTCTTATATATGAAATTGTATGTGATAATGTCTCAAGATTAGTTGTCGCATTAAAAGGTCATAGCAGTTCCCCACTATGATGAGAAACCATAAGTACTATGACACTTTTCTTAGATATATGTTCTATAGCTGGATGATATCATTTGAGGGACAAAAATGATACAAGATATTAGGGGTGGAGACTCATAGGACTTTGAGACACCTTCTCATGGTGTACACCCTTGGTGATATCTAGTAGGATATTATGAGAAAGAGACCCGATAGTAGGAAGTCCACATTTATAAGTGTTATTGGATATTCCTATATGCAGACGTGTGTATTGGTCCTTAGACTTTAAGATTATTATTAATGGATATTATGAGTCATGTACTTTGATGTATTGAAAAAAACTATGATGACAAATGTTAATGGAGGGTTAGGATACATTGGGTGTGTCACGAGTAATATTGCATTAATGAACAATGCAAAAAACTATTTATCCCTTTTTTCACTAATGAAAGTTAATATATCATGCCCTTTTATGGAAAAGATATAGCCTAAATAAATCCATGTCCATGGTGTTCTATAAAGAAATTCTATTTCATGAAAGTCAATGAAAGAGATATCGAGCATATAGGTTGATGGCACTAGCATGCAACATGATCAGTTAAAGATATTGTGATAAATAGATTATATTACATGGTAAATGTTCGCATGAGGTGACATGTCATTGCATCATTAACTTATTTCTCTATGGGTTCCTTAGCGTGTTACTAGTTTCAATCCTTGGAATTTTGGATGCTCCGCCTAATACCACTAAGAAAGAGGCCTAGAGGGTCACACACTAAGTGTATCAAAAATCTCAGTTAAATAATTTATTATTTAAGAAGTTGAATAAATACTATTCCCAGTCATGGTTTAATAATTATTCATGTATGCCTGATCACATTTATTCCATCACTAGTTATTCAAGAGAATATATTACGGGTGGAATAATAAATAAATATTAAAGAGGATTGGTAGACCAAGTTTAAGGGTCTAGTGAGAAATAATAATAATGAATATTATTTGATTAAATAATACTTAATTATAACTCGAAAGTTATGAGAATGTTAGGAAATAATAATATTGCTTTTATTATTTGACATGGGGGTTTCGGTAGGATTAATAAAATAATTAAAGGTACTTGTGAAAATTATTTTATTATCACCCTGCTGAAATGAATACCCAGTTATATTATTATCTCATTATCCAAGGGAAATCTAAGAAATGACTATTCATTTGTGCACAACATTTTGGAGAAAAAAACCTCTCAATCCTAGAGAGTTATTTTTTCTCCAAGAATGCTCTCAAGAACGAGAGCGATCCTCCTCCACCAGCTCAAGGAGAACACTTTGAAAGTGGTTCTCAATCTAATCGAAGGTGGAAAATGAAAGAACAAGGATCTTTCATGCTATTACTCAGACACTCCTTCAATGACATTCGAAGATTCATGGAACATGTGTGGATCATCGCTAGAGGAGATCTACTCTTGATCTCTACAACACAATAATGGTGCACTACAGATATGTGGCTAGGCACATCAACGAAGAAAGAATTAACCTTTGAGGTAATTCTTATTTAATTAAATTAATTATAAAAAATATATGTTGATCCTCTCTCTTGGTTTTGAGTTTCTATCCCTTTTTCTTATTTCTTTGATTCAATTCTAATGATCATGGTGTTCATCATCGCATATATCTCAGATTGATCATTGATAATGGAAAAAAGAAAAGTTGGGCACCACCCCTCTTGTGTTTCCGCAGCGCCTAGAACCTACAAGTGTTATTAGAGGGGGAATATTATTGTTTATAATTATTTAAATTCATTGGGGATTTGCACATTCATAATTTAGTTTTTTAATTCAATTTTAATCATTCTTTTAATTTTAATTACAAGATCTGTTTCTTCCTCCATTGTTTCTCACAAATATAATAGAAATGATTCATTTTATGATTAAAATAAAATCGGAACTCATTAGGATGTGCTAAGGATTCTACCTAGGCAACACCGTAGTACATTCCATGTAACCAGTGTTACATGTCGTGTGGTTGTGATTAATGCACTAGGAGTTAATTTGGTAATTACTCAACCCATGTGAATCAATGACATGTAGTGTAGTTAACTCTCACACTGCGTGTTAACTAAGATAGACAGACACATGGTCAGCTAGACTACACATCGTGTGGCCCACAGGAGGGGGTGTGCAGTCCCTTCGGGTCAGGGCTGGTCTGTATGTTCCATACACGGCCTCCTCGAATAGTGATCGTGTAACATAGAGCCAACATGATGTGTGGGCCACTGTAAATTCCATGTACTCCAAGAATTCTAAAGTATGCTTAACACGCCTAGTCCCTAGGCGTGTAATTTGGATAGATGGTGAAGGGCGTACATGCCATGTAGATCGGATCTACATGCTGTGTACTTTTAAAAAATTACACAGAATTAAAATTTTAATAACTCCATAATGTTCAAGTCTATATATCTTGTATAATTTGTATTATAGTTATTATTCTATGTACATTAAACCATGAAACATTACAAAATTCATGTAATTTGTGTAATCATCTATGAATTACACACCATGAATGTACGTGATAAGTTGTGCATGCTATATGTAACAAAGAATAAAGTGTATACAAGTATAATACATGTTGAGTAGATTTGGTGGGTATTCACCGAGTTACCTCCAAGGTATATTTATGTACAAGGCTAACTTTCAATTAATTTTAATTTGATTAAAATTATAATGGATGATAATATCATGGAAATTCAGAAAAAAGATTAAGATAAAAGTATTGATTAATTAAATATAATAATTAATCGACTTGAGCACGATTTATCTTAAATAAGAATGATTAAATAATGGAATTATAGTTTTATTAAATACATAATTTTTTTCCTAAATATGGATAATCATGAGCTATACCATACCTTTGTATGTGATTGGTTTCCTTTTAATTTATTATTAAATTAAATTATTGGTCTACATGCCTTCTCTCCTCATTAATATTTAGGGTCTGCGTTTCCATGGTTTATTTTATGTAAACCCCCTTTTCCCCTCACCTGCATGTGAGTAAAAGCATATTTAATGGATGGAACTCCCAATCTATTAGAGGTGGTTCAAGTTAGGAACCGAGGTGAAACCAATCCAAGGAAATACATAGGTAGATATGTGGAAAGATATCAATACGAACCTAATTGGTTCAAGGTATTTCTGCCCTAGGTCAGTGGTTAGTTTATCAACTGCTAGATAAAATAACCATTAGAAAAATCTCATGACCATACCCTTTATTTTATTTTAATTAGTTTCATGGTTATTTATTATGGATGTTTCTTTACGACCACATAATTAATGAATTAACAAGCATGCAAGATGAAATTAAAATAAACTAGCTTATGCATAAATATTATCTAAGACATGGTTAATCACTTAAGAATATACCACGTAATATTAACAAGAATTTGAAAAGACAATAATTGTTAATTTATTCATAATGGACAAAATCCCTCAATAAAATATTAAGTTGGTATAGCCTTCCATTACTTTGGTTAGAATCAAACCATAGTTCAAAGTGCTTAACCAACCAAAGTTGGGGTGCTTTCTATTATCGGGGAATTCTAATTTGAGGTTTTGGGTGGACTTAACTTGGTTGACATCAAGGTTTGACTTCCAAAGGACTTGGTGTAACTGAGAGGTAAAGGTTGAGGAAATCCAAATTTAAGTATTTCAGGATTGGGGAGTCCACTTAATGGTTCAAGGAACTATGAGTTAATGCAATTGGAATTTGGGATGCCTACCTAAAACCTTTTAAGTTTCTTGACCAACCAAATTTGGGGTAATGAGAAGGGGAATATGAATCCTTTCCACTTGAACGTCCAAGAAATAGGATATTACGAAGCCAATGGTGAGGGCTATTGAGTTTCAATAAAATAGTGGGAGACTAAAAATATAATATTTATTTATTTTTCTAAATTTTATCAAATAAAGTACTAAATTATGATCATCTTATTTGTATAAAGAGTGTAAAAAATGACATCAAACATATCATTGTGATCCATAATTGAGAAGGAAAACCTTCTCACTGACACTAATTTCTAGGAGTGGAAAATGAACCTACATGTCATCCTTTACCATAAAAGGAAATTGTATGTGCTGGAAGAACCTTTACCATTTGCGCCTGAAAATGAGGTGAGTGATGAAGAGATATCTCTGTATGAGAAACATATGAATGATGCTATAAATGTTCAGTGCTTCATGATATCATCCATGTACAATGATCTCTTGAAGCAACATGAGGAAATGGATGTTTATAGCATAATGTATCACCTTTGGGATATCTATCAAGAGAAGGAGAGATAAGAGAGGCATGTGATCTCCAATGAGTTGTTCATGACTAATCTTGGTGATTCTATGCAAGTTGGGCCTCATGTAGTCAAGATTATCGACTACATTGAGCATCTAGACATATTAGGGATTAAATTACTGGATGAGTTGCGTACAGATATCATAATTTCATCACTTACCAAGGCCTTATCTAGTTTTATTGTGAATTATAATATGAGTAATAATGATAAGAGTCTATCAGAACTTCTGACCTTGATTTTCCAAGTGGATGAGGACATGGGGCGTGACAAACCCATAGTCCTTGTGGTGAATAGAAAGATGAAGTACAAGAAAAAGGCCCCTAGGAATTATAAACAGTATAAATCCCCCAAGAACTGTCCAACCAAGAAGAAGAAGATCTAAATAAAGGGCAAGGAAAATGAGGCAGTATGTTTTTCATTTGGCAAGTCAGGCCACTGGAAGAGGAACTACATACTAGAGGAAAGGGGAATCTAAAGGTGAATTCTTTATCAAGTGAAATCTTTCCATTTCTACACATTAGGTATTAGATACAACTTTTAGTGCTCACATTTGTATTCAAATGTAGGAACCAAGTATATTTTGGAAAATTTCCAGAGGAGAGGTGGATTTGTGAGCTACTTATGCTGTGAGACTGGATGCTCTTTCCATTTTTGACTACCAAATTTTGTTGACAATGAGAATGAATTTGGTTTTTCATGATTTTTATTATGTACCTAATATTACAAAAAACATAATTTCTGTATCAAGTTTAGATACAAGTAGTTTTATTTTCAATTTTGGAAATAAAAGTTGTTTCTTTTATAAAGAAAACATATGTTATGGTATGGAGTATTTAAATAATGGTTTGTATGTTTTAATTTATGAAAACCAACTTTTGGAAATTGATAACGAATCATGTTCACATGACTCATATAACACCCATTTGTGGAATCACTGATTGGATCATGTAAATGATAAGCACCTAAAAAATTTCTCTCAAGATGGTTATTTAGAATCTTTTAAGCTAAAACCACTTGATAGATGTCACGCTTTTTTACAAGGTAAAATGACCAAACAAATTTTTTTGGATAGGGTGAAAGGTCCATATAGATTCTAGGATTAGTAAACACTGATGTGTGTGGACCATTTCCAATAGAAGCTAGAGGTGGGTATTCTTACTTCAAAACTTTTACTAATGAATTGATTAGATATGTATTTATTTACTTGATGAGGTATCAGTTCGAGTCCTTTGAGAAATTCAAGGAATTAAAGAATGAATTATAGAACCAGTTTTGTAAGAAGATAAAGAATCTTTGATTAGATCGAGGTGGTGAATATATTAACCAAGAGTTTATCAACTTTTTAAGGGAGTTTTGGATACTATCTCAACTCACCCCACCTTATAAACCATAGTGGAATGATGTTAGTGAAAGAAAAACCATAACTTGTTGGATGTGGTAAGGTTGATGATGAGTCATGTATATATTCTATTATAATTTTGGGGATATTCATTACAAAATGCAGCACACACATTAAACCAAGTACCAACTAAAGTGGAAAATGGAATTCCCTTCGAGATATGGAGTGGAAAGAAAATTGTTTTGTCGCATATGCGTGTATGAGGATGAAAAGAATTTGTTAAGGATTTATCAAGAAAAAATATAGTACCCTAGGGAACAAAGTGTATCTTTATAGGGTATCCCAAGGAAACAAAGGGATACTACCTATAAAACCCCTCAGACAAGAAAATTATTATCGCCAGACAAGCCATATTTCTTGAGAGAGAGCACATCCTCCAAAATAATAGTGGGAGAAAGATTGGATTCAATGAAGTTGATGCTCAAGATACTCAAGAGTTGATATCGTAACTAGTTCCATAGGTCCCCATGGAAGAAGTAGTTCCTAAAACACAAGTACTCTGTAGGAGTGTAAGATAGGTAAGGGAACTAAAGAGATATGGTTTTCTAGTCACCGAGGATGGTGTTGTTGGAAAATGAGGAACTTATATCTTATAATTAGGTAGTAGAGAGCTCAAAATCTATGAATTATAATATGGATTCCATGTATTAGAACAATGTTTTGGTTCTAGTTGATGAGCCGGTTTATGTAAAGACTATTGAATGTAAATGGGTATTCAAGAAAAAACTGGACATGGAAGGTAAAGTTAATACCTATAAATAAGTTTTAGTGGCTAAAGGGTTTAAAAAATGTCAAGAAATTGACTATGATGAAACATTTTCTCCAGTTTCCATGTTTAAATCCATCAGAATCATACTTTCTATAACAGTGTACCATGATAATGAGATTTGAAAGATGGATGTCAAAACTGCATTCCTTAATGGGAACCTACTGGAAGATGTTTATGCGACACAACTAGAAGGGTTTGTGACACTAGGTGATGCCAAAATGGTTTTCAAGCTACAAAGATCAATTTATGGATTAATGTAAGAATCAAAGTCATGGAACATTCAATTCGATGAATCCATAAGATAATTTGGTTTCATTAAAAATGAATGTGATCCATGTGTTTACAAAAGGTTTAGTGGTAATGAGATCATTATCCTAGTAGTATATATTGATGACATATTACTTATTGGAAATGTCATATTAGTCTTACAGTCTGTTAAGTATTGGTTGAAAAAGTTCTTATCTGTGAAGGACTTAGGTGAAGCAGCCTATATTCTAGGGATCAAGATCACTTGTGATAGATCCAAGAGGCTTCTTGGACTAAGTCAAAGTACATATATTGACCAGATACTAAATAGATTTATTATGAAACAATACAATAGGGGATTGGTTCCAGTGTCACATGACTTACATCTTTCTAATAAAATGTTTCCCCAGACACAAAAAGAGAAAGTGAGAATGAGTAAGATCCCATACGCTTTAACGATAGGATAATTCATGCATTCCATTTTATATACTAGAATTGATGTTGCCTATGCACTGAGCATGGTAGGAAGATATCAAGAAGATCCAGGAGAACAACATTGGATTGATGTGAAGGATATACTTAAGTATCTAAGAAGAACTAAGGATATGTTCCTAGTGTATGGAGGAGATGAGGATATTTTCATCAGAGGGTATGATGATGCTAGTTTTCAGACATATTAGAATGATCTCAAGTTGCAATCATGATATGTTTTCTGTCTCAATGGAGGAGCTGTGAGCTGGAAGAGTTCAAAGCAGCTAATTGTCATTGATTCTACAGTAGAGTATGAGTATATAGAAGATTATGATCTAGCCAAGGAAGCTATTTGGATTCAAAACTTTTTCTAGGAGATTGATGTGGTACCTTTCATAAATACCATATCACATTTTATTTTTGTAATACTACAGCAGTGGATCTTGTAAAAGAGCTAAGGTCACATCAACGAACAAAGAAAATACTCTGGAAGTATCACCTCTTGAGGAATTTTCATCAGAGGGGTGAAGTTGAAGTAGGAAGAGTATCCATGGAATAGAACATGTCATACCCCTGTACTAAAGGCCTATCTCAGTAGAAGCATTAATATCATGTGAGAGCTAGCGGACTGAGGTTGTTAGTAGTTGGTTCTAGTGCAAGTGGAAGTTTGTTGGAGTAGGTTCTCTATAACCAACTTCCTTTTTATTTTATGATAACTTATATTCATGGTTTTTTAATATCAATAAATTCCTTATCATATCATTATTATTATTCTACATGATATTGTATATGATAATTTCCCAAGAGTATATGTCACACTAAAAGGTCATAGCAGTTCCCTGATATAATGAGAACCCAGAAGTGCTATGACACCATTCTTAGATATATGTTCTATGGACGAATGATATCATTTGAGGGAAAAAATGATATAGGCTATCAATGTGAAGACTCATAGGAATTTGATGCACCTTCTCATGGTATATTCCCTTGGTGTTATCCAGTAAGATATTATGAGAACGAGACCCGACAGTAGGAAATACACATTTATAAGTGTCATTGGATGTTTCTATTTGTGGATGTGTGTATTGGTCCATAGAATTTAATAATATTATTAATGTATATTATGAGTCATATACTTTGATGTATTGATTAAAAATGTAATGAAAAATGTTTATAGTGAGGTAGGATACATTGGGTTCATCACGAGTAATATTGCATTAATGAATAATGCGAGAAAGGATTTATCCCTTCTATTCACTAACAAAAGTTAATATCTCATTCCCTTTTATGGAAATAATATATCCTAAATAAATCCATGTCCATGGTTTTATATAGGCAAATTTTATTTCCATAAAGTCAAAGAAAGAGATATCGACCATATAGGTTGATGTCATAGGCATGCAACCTTCTCGGTTAGAGATATTGTGATAAAGGGATTATATTACACGGTAAATGTTTGTATGAGGTGACATGTCATTACAAAATTAAATTCTTTCTCTATGGGTTCCTTAGTGTGATTCTAGATGCTAGCCTTTGACTTTAGGTTGCTCCGCCAAATGCCACCGAGAAAGAGGCCTAGAGGGCCACACACTAAGTGTATCCAGAATCTTAGTTAAATAATTTATTATTTAACAAGTTGAATAAATATTATTCCTGATCTTGGTTTAATAATTATTCACGTATTCCTAATCAAATTTATTATGATACTAGTTATTAGAGAGAATATATTGTGGGAGGAATAATTAATAAATATTAAGGAGTATTGGTAGACCATGTTTAAGGGTCCATTGAGAAATAATAATATTGAATATTATTTTATTAAATAATATTTAATTATAACTCGCAAGTTAAGTTCATGTCATGAAATAATAATGTTAATGTTATTATTTGACATGGGGGTTTCACTAAGATCAATGAAATTATTAAAGTAACTTGTGAAAATTATTTTATTATTAACCTAGTGAAATAAATGACTGGTTATATTATTCTCTCATTAGACAAGGGATATATAAGCGATGCCTATTTAGTTGTGCATTGAATTTTAGAGAAAAAAACCACTCATGCCTAGAGAGTTATTTTTTCTCCAAGAGCACTCTAAAGAATGAGAGTGATCTTCCTCCACTGGATCAAGGAGAATGATTTGGAAACCGTTCTCATGGTGTTCGAAGGCAGATGATGCAAGCACAAGGATATTCCATGCTAACACTTAGAGAATCCTTCAATAATGTTTAGAGATTCATGGAACATGTGTGGATCACCGCTAGAGGAGATCTACCCTTGATCTCTATAATGAAATGATGGTGAATTGCAAATTTGTGGATGGACACATCAACAAATAAAGAATAATCTTTAGAGGTAATTCTTATTTAATTAAATTAATTATAAATAATATAAGTTGGTCCAATCTCTTGGTTCTGGGTTTTTATCCATTTTTCTTAATTCTTTTATTCAATTATGAAAATCACAGTGTTCATCATCTCATAGATCTCGGATTGATCATTGAAAATGGAAAAAAGAAAAGTTAGGCACCATCCCTCTCACGCTTTTGCTGTGCCTGAAACCTACACTTGATAACAGAGAGTAGAGTTTGGTGGAGAGTTTGGTGCAATTATACATATGATAGATTATTCACCTTCATGGGGTTACCTTAAAGATTGTCTATAATTGTGACATGTGGTTTACATCATAGTTGTGGAGAGGATTGTAGGAGGCATTCTGGAGGAAAATGAGGATGAGTACAACCTTTCACCCCCATAGGGATAGGAAAACTGAGTGCACTATCCAGGTGTTGGAGGATATGCTGAGGGGTTACATGCTATACTTCAACCATAGATGGTAGTATCACTTTCCCTTAGTAGAGTTTGTGTACAACAACAGCTACCGCTCTACTATTTTCCTGAAACCTTTTGAGGCCCTATATGGGAGACCCTACAGGTTACCCTTGTGTTGGATAGAAATTGGAGAGACATCTCTTATGGGTATAGAGTTGGTGTAGGTGATGACAGAGAAGGTCTGAGTTATCCATGGTTGGATAAGGATATCTCAAATTAGATAGAAATCTTATTCGTATCACCATTGTAGGCCCTTGGAGTTTGATCAGGGAGACCACATTATCCTGAGAGTCTCCCCATGACAAGAACTGCATAGAATTGGATGGGGATACAAGCTATCCCTGAGGTTCATTGGGCTGTTCAAGACCATGTAGAGGGTTGATGGGGTTTCTTACCACCTTTCCATACCCCTAAAACTAGATAAGGTGAACGATGTATTTCATGTGTCATAATTGACGATATACATGCATGTCCCTACATTCATCATCAAATGGGGCAAGGTGGACATCGAGGATGGATCCACCTTTATGGATCACATGGTGGAAATCATGGATTGATAGGGGAGGAACCTGAGGGGACAAAACATCCCCACGATTCTCATGTTATAGTAGTATGAGAATGTAAATGAGAGTTCTTAGGAGTGGGAGATCTAGATGCGGGCTCAGTATCCTGAGTTGTTTGATTAGTTTTTCTTTTTGGGGATGAAAATATTGAATAAATATTATAATACTTTGAAATATTTCTACATATATTTTCAGATCCAAGCATTGAGACAAAATGTGATTCAGAGACTTGGTGTGCCTGAAATTTATTTTATAAAAATATTAAATATATTTTATATTACACACATGTAGTTTATTAAAGAAAATAAGATAAAATCTTAAAAATAATATCAGATCATAAATCTGAGACCATGATTGAGTCTGGAACATGTTGTTTACCCTAGGTGCGACCTAAAATTGGTTGGCATGGGGCATTCAAATATCTCGTCCATTGAAGTTACTTTTAGAGAATTAATTATGTGTTTAATTTAATTAATTTAATTGAATAAAATAATTCAGATTTCATTTAAATATATCATCATGGAGATTTTCCCAGGGTAAGCCTCATAACCCCAGGACTGGCAAGATCTTCTCCCCCCCTTCAGTTTGTGGAATCACCTTGGATGATGACAAAACTCCAGATCAGAGCAGATCAGAGTGTAGTGAACGCAATGACTTTTTTCAATCATTAGAGATAACATTCTTTGATAATGAACTATCCGATCTTCAGGTAGGAATCATCAATTTTTGTATTATACCCATTTTGATTAAATTGATTGAGCAGATCAATACCCTCCTTTGATCTATGCCAATTTTCGCCTTTTCATGCATCTCGTGTACCAATTTAATTGGATTAATCTTTGGTTTTCTAACCCCGGATATCCCCGTTCTTTATCGTTGGGCAAGAATACTTTGCAACAATCGATAAAAATTTGTTTTTGTGATTTCCCTCTCAATTTCTTTGTGTTCATCACCAGTTGGACCCCATAGTACCACTTCAACTTTTCTAGGTGGTATCGATCCTGATTGGACCCCCATAATCATAATGAATCCACTTATGAGGGATGGATCGAAAAACCAGGGATGTTATGGGACACGAGTGATCATTTTGATTATTAGAGATCAAAATTTTTATGATGGAAGGACTATAGGCATGTAGGATGTGCAATGAACCTCTAAAGGCCAAGAAAAACCGATTTCTAGACACTGGATGGTTGAAAATGAAAAACCATAACTTGATCCACTAATTCCAGATGGTGTGGAGTAGAGACCTGCATTTGAATGAACAGATTCAAAGCATGGATTTTAGATCTAAATTTTTGTGAAAAATTCAACTACACACTATGTACTATGATGAACACACGACATGTATCCCCTATGCTATGATGTCTATGGTTTTGGGAGTTTATAAGGTTAGAAAGCCATGTAGAATCCCTAGATGTTTTGTACCACTTCTCCAAGGGGATGATCCATGTTTAAGAGAACATGGCTAGGCACATGCCATGTTCCATAGTACATGGGCATGACCCGAGACATAGGTAATACCCTATTTGAATAGGAACACTATGTACTAAAATACTGACACAAGATGGAATACACAGAAATGACCAACCACATGAGCGAGACCCCAAGTGGCATGGGAACACCGTATAGATCCCCCACACACAATGTATCCCTACATGGTTGGAGAGATATGTACCTACTAAGACAAAACCAAGTGATGGAGAAAGACCACATGCTGTGTGGGTCCCCACACAAGCCATGTACCCCATGACCCCCTTTTAGGAAACTTCAATATCCTATACCTCCTTGGTTTGAACTCAAATTTTGGCCCACAAGTAGACTATACAGAGTGTTTTTTTACATAGAAAATGATGGTTCCATCAGTTGTGGATTTTCGGATATGATGTGAAATGTTTTGGGCATAACACTTATATAAGATATGTCCGAAAATAGTAGTGATTAGGAAGAGGATCACTAGAGACACTAGAGTAGAACCCCCATCAACTTGGGAATGAGTCCTCTACCTAGCGATTGAAACCCCCTACCAGATAGGGCATGAGTCCTAAATGACTATAGTGGAACCCCCCATCATCTTGTACATGATTCTTCTACATAGTGAGTGAAACCCCCTATCGGATATGGAACATGTCCTCAATGACCAGAGTGGAACACCCTGTCACACCACGTTGTGGGTCGTCGACCTATAGAGTGGACCCCCCATTATCTTGGGTGTGGGTACTATACCTATCGAGTGGAACCCATTATATAATAGGGAATATGTCCTTGTGACACTAGAGCAGAACCCCCATGACACAACAGTGCACATGTACTCTACTGAAACTTATCGAGCGGAACCCCCTATCAGCTAGGGTACTGGTCCTCATGACACTAGATTGGAACCCCCCATCATCTTGGGCGCAGGTCCTCTATGTATAGTTACAGTATGGAATCCCTCCTCATGCACTAAAGAATGAGTCATCTTCTTGGATTTTTTTCCCCTCAACTATGCAGAATAGTGGTGAGGCATGGGCCTTCACATGGTTACTTCTTGGCAGACATGTTAGATATTGGACATCGTTGATTGAATTTTGGAATTGTTAGTGACTATTTTTCCTAGGTTGAGCTATGAGATAGAAACACCCTTTCTTATCTTTTTTGGGATTATTTTAACTGGGCATGTATATATATATATATATACATCTGTATCCATACCTTTGGATTTGGTTACTCTCCTTCCATGGGTTGCAAAGATGCGTGGGGTATGCCACACACTTCTCATATTTACCTTATTGTGGTTGTATGAGGTTACTCTCCTACTATTGGTGGAAAATACTTGATTTGTAGTTTATCTACACACCATGATAATCCCCCTATGTTTTAATAAGGTTACTCTCTCTTGGTTTGGGTTGAGTTTTCCTCCTTCACTATCCTGTTTACTATCTATGGTCTTTCTATTGTGTATCTTACTGCTCCCCTTTCACCTTTCATGGAATCCTAATGGGTATGTTTATACTCACCCTTATATGGGATTTTAATGCACGTGTATTGTCTTATACAGAAGATGGATAGTTCGAAGATGAATTTAGAGAATCTTAGGGACACTAGGTTCTTGGGATGACATATGGTGGTCGTAGCTTGGAGATTATGAGCTGGGATCTATCAATAGTTTAATTTCTAGTTTTTTTAGGTTGGGACATATTTATGATTAGGGTATAATTTCCCCCTTTACATTTTAGTTTGCACTATCGTACACTTGTACACCCTAGAGGTTTTGCATACTTGGTTTACTTTTTAGCTATTTCATCTTTTTTACTTCTTATTACACTGCACTTCTGCATCAAGATGGTTGTGTGTGTGTGTAAAAATACTTAGGAAAAGGCTTTCCCATTTTAGTTATTCCTTCGACATTGGTTATCAACCCCTAGAATATGGAGGTGGGTTTGGGGTAGTTGTGGATCGAGCCCGATTAGGGTCAGGTCGTGACAATTTAGGACTCAATGATGTTCTCATCACCACATGTTTTCTCTCTTTAAAAACCTTGAATAAAAATGATGTTTCTATACCCCTCACTACTAAAAAACTGGGTTTATCTAGTGCTAGGGTTTTAACAACGCTCGCTAAAAGCACTGTTAAAAATCCCATTTCTCAATGCTATAAAAAGTACTGTTAAAGGAACCCCTTTATCCGTGCTAGTAAAAAAACGTTGATAAAATGGGAATTTATTAGTGATTCTAATAAACCGCAAATATGGGGTATTTATTAGTGTCTTTTACTAGCACTGATAAAGGGTATATTTAAAAAAAAATTATTTCATTAACGAATTCCCATAGCAGAAGTTATGGTCATTTGGAGGCCTTTTGGGCCTTTTTTGGCTTCAATAGAGGTGATTAAGGGTTCCTGTGGGTCATAGAGTCATGGATCTCATAACATGATTCTATTTGATATGTGGTAGAGGAAAAAAAGACACCTGGTTTAGAATTTATGTATGTTTGAAAGGCTATCGAATGTGAAAAACCCTTAAAACCCCTAAAAACCATAAAACCCTAAAAACCCTGAAATGATCATAAATTTGGATCCAAAAGTCCATTTTAGCTCCAAAACCATTCAAATAAAGGATTATGAAATGAGCTAAAACCAAATTATATTCCAATTTTTTGAAAATTAAAGGAATAAAAGTTATTACAATTTCAAAAAAGTTGAAAATCAAACTTAAACTTCAATCCACCATAACTTTTGATCCGAGTGTCTGTTTGGGCTCTACCACATATCAAATTGAATTCTATGATGAGATATACACTGTGCAATTATGTTACCATATCTTTGAGTATTCCCCTCATTTTTCCCTAGAAATTCCCAAAAGGCCTCCGAAATAGAGTTTTTAGTCACCGACCCCATTTTCTTAAAATCCAAACAACTATAACATTCAGTTCAAGTGTACATTCGGTATGTACTACATAACATATCAAATATAATTTCATGAGATTATATTTGATTATTTGTGGAGATAAAATGGACTCCCAAATCAAAATTTATGGTCATTTTAGGGTTTTTAGGGGTTTTAGGGTTTTCATAGTTTCTTAATGTTTTTATGTGTTTTATGGGTTTTTAGAGTTAATATCCATTTTAATATATATAAATAAATATGAATTTTTTATATATACATATACATATATATAATCATATATATATATATAAACATATATATAAATATATGGATAAAAAATATAATGAAATATATATAAATATATAGATATATCATAAAATATAAAATAAAACAGTATAGGGGAGTGGAAAAGGTAATAATGTATGAGTTGGAGGTCCGAGTTTCGAAACTCGCTGGTGGTAGGGTAGCATGCTAAATTACTAATAGGGGGGGGGGTGTGAAGAAAAATTTATACACTTTATCAGTGTGGCCTTTATTAGTTCAAAAAGGGGCCTTTAATAAGGCATTATTAAAGGGGGATTTAATAGCACTAAAAAAGCGCTGATAAAGGCCCCCTTTAATAGAACTTATTACGAGCACTATTAAATTTAACCCTTTAACATCACAAACATTATCAGTGATTCTATAGCACTGATAAATCTATTTTAATAGCATTGTTAAAGGACCGATTTGCAGTAGTGCCTTATTTTTACTAGAAATGTAGTGGAAGAGTGAAATAGGGGAATTTTAAAATTTTCTCACTAGATTGATGTAATAACACCATCGCCAGCAAGACAAGGGTCTATTTCAACTTGAGGATCTCATGTGGAGGGAATTAAACATGAAATAAAAATCAAACAGTTACCTTATTTGATTTTGAAGATGCATGCATGTTTTTCTCATTGTTGATGATTACTGCATAAAAGAACTAAGATCAAATCCCTATAGATTATACACTCATGCTCTAGATTATATGGATGCACCGATCAAAAATTTATAGATGTTAGTGCATTGAATTGACAACACCTTCGACACTCTGATGATCATAAGAGAACTATCACTTCAATCCGAAAAAGAAACTTGGATCAAGTTTTTTTGATATTTTCTTACTCTCTCTAAGAAGTACTAGAGTGGAGAGAATATCTCTCTAAATAATGATAGTGAATTACTCACCAAATAGTGAGCACCTTCCAACCTATATGTGATAGTCCAAACACTCAAAAATTTCACTTTGGTTCCATAAAATGTTTAACATTATAAATAAGCCCAAAATTACACCAATGACCTAGTAATCATGTTAATAATGGAATTAATATTTTATCACATACTTGTAGCATTAAAATAATATTACGTGATAAAATCTGAGTAATTAAATTGACTCGATTCTCCCATTAAATATTAAACGAACCTTGAATATTAAATATTTATTCAAAAAATATTTTCCTTCTTTCCACTTAATATCTTGGGAATACATAAAGTAAATACATTCAAATCCTATTATCTAAACTTAAATAAAAATAAAATTATTTATTTATTGGTGACCATTGAAACTCAGACATCACTCGAACCTTGTGGTGGGTCCCGCTGTGTTCTAAACTCCAATTCACTAGAATTGACCAAACATTTGAATAAACTTAGAATGTAACTTTTTAAGCCTTTATAAAGATAGAAATGAGTGTAACTCACAATCTAAGAGTTGTTTCTAGTAACACATTATAGCCCCTTAGAAGATAAAGTTTAGTTATAGTGATGTGAGTTGAAAATTTGAATTTTTTTGTTTGTTATTCATTGAAAATACCCATATTTTAATTAAAATATTGGGTAATCATTAATTTTTATTATATTTTTGAATTTTGAAACTAATTATTAAATGGATCAAGTATAAGACTTTAATAATTTATTCATATTTTTGAAGTAAATTATAAATCCGCACATAGATTTTGAAATTTGAAATTATAATTATTTAATTCTGGAACTGAAATTATTAAAATGATTTATTTATTTTTATTTGATTTATTTATTTTTGAATTTAATGGAATCCCATTGTGTAATTTAATTTTGAATCTAGAATAAAATGTGAATTTTGAATGATGAAAATACTATGATTTAGAATAAATTGTGCAAAGTCATACAATCTTGATTTTTATTTTTTAATTTTGTTTTGGAATAAATTTGGAAAAAAATGTCAGTAGTAAACAATTTATGTTTTTATGATTGGTGGGAGGGGTTGCCTCTGCTACCGTCAACACTCTTTTACCATTATCACAAACCTACTGCTACTTACCCTACTACCGTTAGAAGAAAAATCCTTATTCCCACTACCATTGAAAAATCTACTATCATCCTTTCTTATTATCCCCAAAAGAAAATTCCTACCATCATTAATTGAAAAAAATATGCTACAGGTACTGCCACTATTTTTCTACTATGACACTACCATCATCGTTCGACCACCACCATTTTTATGTATCTCCCCCTGCTATCGCTGCCACCACTGTTTCCACACTCCCATTCTACCATCCCCCCATTTCCCACTACCACAAGTCAAAATCCATGAACCCTTTTTCCATGCCAACTGGGAAACTACCAAATCCAAGGAGATAAATAGAAGCACGATTGGGCTCATCTAAGCTTAAAGAAACCAACACCAAAAATCTGAAACTGAATAAGATATATGAAGGAACTCACGGAAGGAAGAAGCCAAACCCACAAGTTCTTGACCAACCACCAACCAAGATACAAAATCCAAGCTTCACCGAAGCATGAAGATACACCAAAGATCTCAAATACAAAGTAGACACATTGCCTATGTAACCTAGATATCTTAAAAAAAGGATTACTCAAATGAGCTATATTGATTGATGAGACAACTAATCTCATCAAAAAACATGCCATAAGAAACCCGAATCTTCTATGATTAAATTCGATACTTGTCACATCATAATGATTGAGGTTTAGTGAACCCCCAATGTTCATTAATGAGGAACTCGAGCACTGCACGATACCAAGCCCTAATGAATCATGGTTGAGATTGAAGAACATAGTAGGAAGCCTCACCGATTGAATAATCCATCAAAGACTATTACTAATAAAGAACAACTGAACCTATGTACTATATTTCTAGTTAAAGATGAATGTTGAGGCTGCTCGAAGACCTAATGCAGGCCACTACCTATTCTAACATGAGGAGAGCCCTTTCAAATATTCTAATGAATTCAAAACCACTCATGAAAATATTTTTTTATTTATCTATTTTATTTTTTCCTAGTATATAAATTCAAATAACGGTGAGACCCCCACCTCTCTCAATGATGTGGCCAAAACTTCAAAAAATGGCACAATCTAAGTGCTCGCTGAAATACCACAATGAATTTATCCCTTTGAAAAGGTTGGGATGACAAACCATACATAATAAAAAGTCTCCATAGAAGTTCCTTATGCACATTACCAATTACTATCAAAATGAAACTAAGAAAATTCAGTGATTACTGGCTCAAATTAGAAGCCCGACCTCATAAAACCCGTACTAGCCTTACAGTGAAACCCGAACTTCATTTTGAGATATCAAGCACCATCAACAACCTAATTTGAGATAACACGCTTGATATCCAAATTTGATGATGCCCAAGTCCATAACCAGACCCACATTTTTTGAAGCCCACTTGGAACACTGAATAACCATTCAGCATATTCATTACTCAAAAATCACACAAAACATACCATGTTTTTGAATAGAGTTGCGAAGCATTGAAAATTTATAGAACGATTCTTATCAAAGGAATCAAAGAACTTGATCATATATTAAAATAATTTTAAATATGGAAGAATTTATGAAAGAATTATCTAACTAAATCATCCATACCCTTGATGATGGACACATTTAAATCGTCTGACGATGAAGAGGACACCACTCAAAACAAAAAATGAGCACATTCTTGGAGTCACCTAAAAGAGTGGAAGAAACCTATGCTGCTCACATAGTTAATCACAAGCACACCAAATATCTCAGAGAATTATTCTATAAATAAATAACTATTCATTGGTGAAAATGAAACTCTTTCTCGATTATAGGTTATTTTCTGAAAACACTTGATAAATCTTCGGTTACTATTTTCTTTCATTTTTTTTTAATTTTATGGTATCACTCCAATGATGGAACACTAGGCCATTTGTATTCACACCAAGGAAAATTCCCCCAATCCCTTGTTTAGGAATTATAATTGTTATGGTTAATTCTCTTGTTACTTTCCCTATGGATTTTAATGGTTTAATCAGTTAATGATTTCTTTTGGATTTCACTATTCATTTCTTCTACTCCCATTCTTAGGATTTCACACAAAAGCCACTCAGACTTAAATCACTGCATGAAATAGTAACCAATGGAATAATTTAAGGGTGATAATAGATATCTAATTATAAGAATAGGAAAGGATAGGGGATAAAATGATCTTTTTATTTTCTTATCCAAACTAAAAAATAAGATAAGAGTAATCAATGAGGTATCATTTGATTAGAGGAAGAGTAGGAAAACATTTAAACAATGATTCAATAGGAGAATGAGGGAATGATCTAAGCATGGACCACTATTCATAAGACTAAATTTAAATCAACTCAACTGCATATTTTTTTTCAATAATTTTAAACCATTAAACAAGATAAAAACACATAAATAACATTATCTTCTATGGAGACAACCCAAGTCCAACTATATGGTATTTTACTTGGGTTTAAAAATTCGTTTACTTGTAGCCCTATTACAGGAAATACATCAAACTTGGTACCATTTTTTGGGAGGTTAATGTAATAATTTAAATTTTATTTAAAATTATATCAATGAATGACAAGATCTAGTACTTCCAACCTCATTAGTTTTGATCTTGATATTGAGAGAACTGTGCTCACGATACTTTAAACTCTAAAAATCACTGAACAAGAGGAAAGAGTGTTTGTCACCATTCCATTAGATAAATCTCCTTCCTCTACTTATTCTTCCACAAATGTTACATTAGGAAGAGAAAAAATGTAACATAATCTTTATAAAGTGAATAAAAATTTAAGGGGAAGGTATGCCCCAACCTTTAATATCAATAATTGACTATTGAAATTGAATGATCCACATGATAGTGAAATTAAAACTAGAATGATTGGAATTATTTCTAAATTTTATGAATTATTAGGTGAATCCCTAAATAGGTATTTTAGAGAATTTATATAATTTTTCAATGGATTCAAAACTAGAGGAGTCACTGGGTCTTAAATTTGCTAGAAGGATTTCCCCTTATCTCTTGAATGGGGATCCAATGAGTGGATATAAAATCTACAACCCGAAGAGGTTACCTCATGGGACGAGCTACAGAGGGACTTCCTCCAAAATGTTTTCCCTACTTCAAGGAGTGTTAAATTAATAAAGGAGATCTATAGAATCAAGCAAGCCAGTTGATAATCCCTCTATGAGTTTTGGTAAAGGTTCAAGAAATTGACTATATATAACCCACACTAGAATTAAGGAGAACATCAATTCTTGGTATTATTTTACCAAGGATTGATAAAAAATGACTGAAAACTTCTAGAGGTTCATCAGGAGGAGAACTAATTGATAAGTCACCTACTGAATTTAGATAATCGATTGATAGAATCTCCCAAATTTCCAAACAAGTCAGTATAATAACTATAACTAGAGGTATGTATGATGTAAAAAGTTCCAAATCACCTTTAGTGGAAAAAAATTGGAGAACTAAAATCTATTTTGAGACAACTAGTTGTGAACAAGGTGTAGGAAAAATCACCAACCACACCCCCTCAAGTGTACAAGAGTTATTATTTTTAGAAGCACTACACCAATGGATGAGCTAAAGTTCAAGGAACTAAAAACTATTATTCCATGTTTTAGATGAATCTCTTGAATCAACCTAGTGTTTAGAGAATTTTCCACTAATAAATTTGGAACAGAGAGTCAACAGACTCAAAGGCCACCATTCCAACAAGCTTTCCAACACCCTTCATTTCAGAGAGAAAGTTTCCAACCATAAAAAAGCTACTAGAAAGAAAAATCTCAAGATCTTTACATAAAGGAAAAGTACATATAGGTAATAAAATATACAAGGAATCAATAGACCACTCTCATCACTCATGGATCAGAGTTAAAAGAATTAAAAGGACAATTCAACTATCTCATGACCATCCTTAATAAACCGTTAAATCAAGGATTTGGTAATATTCTCGCTCAAACAATTATTAAACCAAAGTAAATTTTAGTTATATTACATTAAGAATTAGAAAGGATATAGGAAGTAGTGAAGGAACTGTTGTACCTCTCGTACCCCTCGTGGTTTAATTTTCATGATCATAATCACTCTCTTATTTATCTAATCTTGTTTTAAGTGTTTTTGGATGATAGGCATGATTTCAGGTTTCCAAGGAATTGGGCCAAGAAAGCCAGAAGGCAAAAGTGGACTGATTTTCAGTCCACCGGCCAACCGGTGGATGACCACCGACCAACCGGTGGATGACCACCGGCCAGCCGATGGAGTCTTGACAGAAGGCATCCTTTCTGTCCAGACCACCGGCCAACCGGTGTCCCATCACCGGCCAGCCGGTGGAACCCAGACAGAAGGGACAACTACTGTCTCCTCACCGGCCAACCGGTGGCCTCCTCACCGGCCAGCCGGTGGCGCCTGGGCAGAAGCCCTCTCCCTTTTCCAAAGCACCGGCCAACCAGTGACCAATCACCGGTCAGCCGGTGGAGCCAGTCAAACTAGCCGTTGGGCTTTGACCAGACTTGTCCACTTGACTCCCAACGGCTCCGAAGGCCTCTCTAACGGCTCCGAAGACCCCTAAAGTCCATTTGAGGGTTCCCCCTCTATAAATAAAGGACTAGGAAGCCCCGGAAATGTGCGGAAGCCCACGGGAACATTTTTCGATCATTTGGCGAACCTCCAGCGCATTCCTTCAAGGATACCCACTTGCTCCAACTCACTTCCACATCCAAGGAGCACCACCATAGAAGCTTGGGAGTGCTCTTCATCAACTCCAATCAATCCATTGGCGCCCAAGACTTCTCTACATTACGGTTTTTCTTGTTTTATCATTTTGAGCTTCAATTTGGGTTTGTGCCTACAAACCCCTCTTTCTCTCATCCTCTCTTTGTTTGGGTTTTCACACCACCTTCAAGGTGTGAAGAGGTTAGTCAAGCCTTCCCTTTAAAAGGCTTGAGTCATAGGTGAGCTAGCCTTCACCTGTAAGAAGGCTAGTGGGTTCTTGCTCAACCATTAAAAGCAAGCTGTAATAGGTTCTAGACTACCTTAAAGTCTAGTGGGTTTCTTGCTAAAACCATTAAAAAGCAAGAGGTAGTAAATCTCTCAACGGTTGAGTTGGGAGCGGAGACGTAGGCTTTGGTTTAAGCCGAACTCCATTATCAAGTTTTGTGTCTTTCCTCTTTTATTTCCGCTGCACTTCTTACTTTGATTTTAAATCATTAATTATTTTTTAAAAGGCAATTCACCCCCCTCTTTCCATCACTCTCCGCCCAACAATTGGTATCCGAGAGAAAATTTGAGTAATACCTTCACCAGTTTCAAATTCAAGATCCTTTGTGATGGCTTCAACTTCTTTCGCCCCCGAAGGATATTCTTTGGGTCGTGCTCCATTCTTTGATGGAACCGACTATACTTATTGGAAAACTCGCATGACCACTTTTCTTAGAAGCATTGGTTATCCTATTTATAGAATTGTCATGCATGGTTATTCTCTTTCTTCTCCCGATGAATCCAAATGGACTCAAGCCGATATTAAAAATTTCGATCTTGATGGCAAAGCCATGAACGCTCTTCATTGCGGCCTTGATCGTAATGAATTCAATCGAGTTTCCACATGCACTTCATCTCATGAAATCTGGAAACTTTTGGAGGTTACCCATGAGGGGACCAACAAAGTAAAGGATACTTGATTGGATATGTACCGTCAAGATTTTGAATCTTTTACCATGCATCCATCTGAAAATATTTCTGAAATGTTTACACACTTTACTGATGTTTGCAATGGGAGAAAGTCCCTTGGTGATGATGTGTCTGCAGAAACGATGATCAAGAAGATCCTTTGGATCCTACCAAGCACATGGGCACCAAAAGTCACGGCAATTCAAGAAGCAAAAGATGTCAAGAAAATGCCGGTCGAAGAGCTCATCGGATCCCTAATGACCTACGAGATCACCATGAGGAGGCAAGCTGAAAAGGAAGGCAAACCGATCAAAACTCCAAAGAACATCGCCTTCAAAGTTCAAAAAGAAGAAAGCTCCTCCTCCTCATCGTCTTCCTCTTCAAGCGGCGATTCATAAATGGAGAATCTTGCCCGCAAAATTCACAAATTCATGAAGAAGCACAAGAAGAAGAAATCCCGCAAGGCTCAACCCAACGAAAAATCCGAGCCCGAGGTAACATGCTATGGGTGTGGCATGAAAGGCCATTACAAGCCCGATTGTCCACTCAACAAGAAAAAGGCCAAGCAAAAGGAAAAGAAGAAGGCATTCAAGGCCACATGGAGTGATAGCACCACATCCTCCTCCTCCTACTCCTCAAGTGACAACGGTAAAAAATGCCTAATGGCATTTCATGAGGTATCCTCTTCCGACTCCTCATCCTCTAGTTCTTCAAATTCTTTCAATCATTTATCTTATGAGGATCTCCAACATGCTAGAGATCAATTGGAGGAAGGTTTTCACGAACTTTCTTCCAAATTTATTGCTTTAAAAAAGAATTTCAAAAAACTTTCTTCCGAAAAGGAAAAACTTCTCAAAGAAAAGGAGGAGTTTTCCCTCAAGATCCAAAACCTTCCCGATGTTGATTCTATGGAATCAACAATCAAGGATTTAAGGGAATCTCTTACTAAGTTCACCAAAGGTGAACATAACCTCTCGAAGCTCCTTGGTTCCCAATGCATATCTAGAACCACCCAAGGGCTTGGCTATTCCAAGCAAGCTTTCTCTTCCCATGCTCCAACTATTTTTGTAAGGGGGAGCTCCCAATATAAATTTTTCAACTATTGTAAAAAACCCGGGCACTTAATTTATGAGTGCAATTGCAAAAATGCCCGGTATGGAAGGCCCAAAACTATTTTCTTTAATGATGAATTTCATAGGAGAAGACCCACCACTATACAAGTTTGGATTGAAAAATCCCTTTTATCGAGTCTCACCGGACCAAAATTTGTCTCGGTTCTAAAATCCTCTCCCCGGTGATTTGTTGTTTTTATTTAGGGGGAGTTAGGATTGTTTAAGCCTTTTTGCTTTCAATTCAAAACTTTATTTTCAAAACTTTCAATTCAAAACTTTCAATTCAAAACTTTCAATTCAAATTTCAAAAATTTCAATTGATTTAAAATCTCTATCTTGTTTTTCAAACCTTTCCCTCAATCAAGTTTTATGCCCCGTGCTATTTTGATAATCACAAAGGGGGAGAAATTCTTGGTTGATTGGGGGAGAAATCTTTCTCTCATGCTTTGCTTTATCCTTTAAAGCATGCCTTTCATTTCAGTCTTTTACATTTCTTGTTTTGGTGATTGTGATCATCAAAATAGGGGGAGATTGTTGTACCTCTCGTACCCCTCGTGGTTTAATTTTCATGATCACAATCACTCTCTTATTTATCTAATCTTGTTTTAAGTGTTTTTGGATGATAGGCATGATTTAAGGTTGCCAAGGAATTGGGCCAAGAAAGCCAGAAGGCAAAAGTGGACTGATTTTCAGTCCACCAGCCAACCGGTGGATGACCACCGGCCAGCCGATGGAGTCTTAACAGAAGGCATCCTTTCTGTCCAGACCACCGGCCAACCAGTGTCCCATCACCCGCCAGCCGGTGGAACCCAGACAGAAGGGACAACTACTGTCTCTTCACCGGCCAACCGGTGGCCTCCTCACCGGCCAGCCGGTGGCGCCTGGGCAGAAGCCCTCTCCCTTTTCCAAAGCACCGGCCAACCGGTGGCCAATCACCGGTCAGCCGGTGGAGCCAGTCAAACTAGCCGTTGGGCTTTGACCAGACTTGTCCACTTGCCTCCCAACGGCTCCGAAGGCCTCTCTAACGGCTCCGAAGACCCCCAAAGGCCATTTGAGGGTTCCCCCTCTATAAATAAAGGACTAGGAAGCCCCAGAAATGTACGGAAGCCCACAAGAACATTTTTCGATCATTTGGCGAACCTCCGGCGCATTCCTTCAAGGATACCCACTTGCTCCAACTCACTTCCACATCCAAGGAGCACCACCATAGAAGCTTGGGAGCTCTCTTCATCAACTCCAATCAATCCATTGGCGCCCAAGACTTCTCTACATTACGGTTTTTCTTGTTTTATCATTTTGAGCTTCAATTTGGGTTTGTGCCTACAAACCCCTCTTTCTCTCATCCTCTCTTTGTTTGGGTTTTCACACCACCTTCAAGGTGTGAAGAGGTTAGTCAAGCCTTCCCTTTAAAAGGCTTGAGTCATAGGTGAGCTAGCCTTCACCTGTAAGAAGGATAGTGGGTTCTTGCTCAACCATTAAAAGCAAGCTGTAATAGGTTCTAGACTACCTTAAAGTCTAGTGGGTTTCTTGCTAAAACCATTAAAAAGCAAGCGGTAATAAATCTCTCAACGGTTGAGTTGGGAGCGGAGACGTAGGCTTTGGTTTAAGCCAAACTCCGTTATCAAGTTTTGTGTCTTGCCTCTTTTATTTCCGCTGCACTTCTTACTTTGATTTTAAATCATTAATTATTTTTTAAAAGGCAATTCACCCCCCTCTTTCCATCACTCTCCACCCAACAGGAACACCCTTGGATATAGAATCTGAAAGTGAATAACAACATTTACCTGATGAATCTAACCGTGAAAAATAACTAGAAGAGGAATCTATTAAAAAAACCCCTATGAAGAAAGGAAACGGGAAAGATAAAATGGAAGATCTACATTAACACTAACGTACCTTCCCTGTAAGGATGAAATTAGTAAAAAGAAAAAAAAACAATAAAGAATCACTGCAAAAATAAATCTCAGAGGTGTTAAAAAAATTAAAGATCAACATCCCTCACTTGGAGGAAATACACTAAATTCCAAGGCATATAAAATTAATTAAAGATATATGCACTAGGGGAAGGATATTGCAAGGAAATAGAGAGGTAAAATTTGGTAAATTTTTTTCTGAACTTTTTACCCCACAAATTACTAAAAATTAAAAGATTTGGGTACCTTCACTATCCCCTGAACTATTGGTGATCTTACTTTTTCCAATGAATTATGTGATTTGGGAGAATCAATTAATGTAATGGTTTATTTAATCCAATATTCTATACAGATGAAAAAACTAAATCCTACTTGTGTATTTATAAAACACACCAATCGAGTCACTACCTACCCAGTAGGTTTTATTGAAGATGTCTTGGTAAGTGTATAAGGATTTTTATTTCCTGAAGACTTCTAAATTATTAACATGGAAGAAGGAAAATATAAAGATCACATTCCCATAATTCTAGGTTGACTATTTATAAAGATCACTAAAACTATAATAATTGAAAATGAAAGAAATATTTCCATTATTTTTTTTGAGGAAACAATGGATTTCAACATCCCTAACTTAATGAAAAACCCACTTGAAGATAGATATATTTTTAATTTAAAATATTTTGAATAACCTTGTTCTTTTAGGGAGGAAATTAAAATGTTCATTGACATAATCAAATTAGGATAAGATTTAAAAAAAAAAATATTGATGAATCTATTTTTAAAAATCATTTTAATATGGAAATAGTTAGGAGGGTTGAATTTTTTAAATAAATTGATGAATTTTATTTTGACGAGTTACTCAAATATACTACTAATATTTATACCTTTCATGTGAAGGTTTCCAACATGGAGAAAATTGAACTAAAATCAAATTTATAAAACTTTATAAACTAGAATGAAATCTATTTCCATTAAACTTGAAATATTATTTATTAATGTAAAATGAGAAACTTCCAGCCATAATTTCAAATAATTTAGAGCCTAAATAAGAATAACAACTGCTGAATATTATAAAATATAATTATAGGACCATAGGCTGAACATTAAGAGAAATCCCATAGATTATAATTACCACCTATATGTATAGGAGTTTTCTTGAAAATGAATCTAATCCAGTGAAACCACACCAAAGAACTATCAACCTTATCCTTCTGGAAGTAGTAAAAAAAGGTAGAAATAATTTTAGGAGGTGGAATAATCTACCCCATCTTCGACTCCCAATGGGTGAGTCCCATTCAATTTTTTCCAATGAAAAATGGTTACATAATTGTGTAAAATTAGAATAATGAGTTAGTGACCATAAGAATTTAGATTAGATAGAGATTCTATATAGATTATAGGAGGTTGAACCATGTAACTATAAAAGAACATTTTTCCACACCCTTTGTAGAAAAAATGTTGGAGATATTAGTTAGGAAGTATAATTATTGCTTCGATGATGGATTTTATGGGTTTTTTTCAAGTTATAATTACTCTATAAGACTATGAAAATAACACCATCAAATGTCCCTTAAATAAATATTCCTATGGAAGTATTCCTTTAAGTAGTTGAAATGATCCAAGTACCTTTCAATGATGTATGGTAATTATTTTTGAAGAATTGATTGAAAACTATCTAGATGTATATCTCAATGACTTTACTATCTCTGGAGCTTTTTTTCAAAGATATCAGGAAAGTTCAAAGAAGTTTAAAATGATATATTGATAAAAACTTGGTTTTAAATTATGAAAAGATCCATTTTATAGTGGTAAATGAAAATGTTTTTGGCCAAATAATTTCTAAATATGGATTTTAAGTGGACAAGGACAAGGATGATGTCATCGTTACACTATCTTACCCCCACTATGAGACACATTAGATCATTTATAGGATATGTTGGTTTTTAAATAAGACTTATTAGGGACTAGAAAAATTGATTGTCCCATAACTAACCTACTAAAGAAGGAAACTGATTTTGTATTTGATGAATTGTGTAGGGAAGATTTTTAAAAATTGTAATAATTCTTGAACATTGTCCTCATAACCTTTCCACCAAACCAGAGTTACCCTTTTGAGATTTTGTGTGATTCTTACAACATATCTATAGGGGATATATTTTCCCAAAATACCGATGGATTTCCACAAGTGATAACCTATAATTCATAGACCTAAGACATTACCCAGTTTAACTACAAAACAAAATAGAATGAGTTTTTTTTCCTTTTTTATAGATTTAGAAAAAAAATTCATATCTTTTAGGGAGTAAAGTAACTATGTATTCTAATCATGAGGAATTGAGGTATTTTATCATGAATGTTGATGCAAATACTATACTAGTGAGATATATGGTTCAACTGTAAGAGTTATAAATGTATATTAAGGAAAAGAAGGGTTGTGAGAATATAGTAGTAAGCCACATGAGCCGACTGCCTCACATTTATGAGGCCGAACCAATCCCTAAGACCAATCTACATGACTCATTCTTTTGGGATAAACTGTTAAACTTCACCCAAGTGATATGTTAGGATAATATAGTCAATTATTTGGTCATATAAAAGGTTACCTCTTTATTTTATAAACATAAAATTTCTAAATTAAAATTTTAATTAGAATATTATGCCCGGGAGGATACTTAATTATGGAATATTTTCAATGACCAAGTCACTAGGAGGTGAATATATGAAGAGGAAATGAAATCTGTGATTTCTTTTTTCCATGTACTTGCATGTGGAGTCTATTTTTGACCTCAAATAATAGTTAGAATAATTTTGGAAGTTTGATTGTTTTGGAACTCAATTTTTAAACATTTACATGTTTTTTTTTCAAAAAAAATGTCCCAACAACAAGTTTATAGGCGGAATTTACAAGAAAACTTTAAATGCAAAAAAACTATTGATTTTTAGTTAGATATTTTATATATGAGGAATATAATTCATGGACATATTTATAGTTTTTTTTGGGTTTACTACATACATTTATAAGTGTACTATGTTTCTAAGTCTATTGAACCAAAAGCTACTCGAACTGATAATTCAGAAAATGTGATTGAGTTTCAAAAAGAAAACATTTTTTGTAGGTTTTAAATAAGTAGAGTTATAATCAGTGAACAAGGAACCCACTTCTATAACAATAATATGTAATCCCTAATGAAGAAACATGGAGCGAACCACAAAACTTCCACCGCCTACCACCCACAAAAAAATGGACTGTTGAGGTGTCCAATAGATAAGTCAAAATAAATTTGGATAAAATAGTATATCCTAAGCATAAAGACTAAAGTATAAAATTAGAGGATGAACTATGGGAATATATAACTGCCTATAAAACCCACATAGGCTTGTCTCCTCGCATAATTGTTTATGGTAAACATTTTCACTTTCTTATGGTGATATAAAAAAAATCCTACCAGACAATAAAAATATTTAATGTAGAGTTTTTCAAGGATGGAGAGTAGAGGAAGTTACAAATAGTGTATCTTGAGGATATGATAAGGGAAGAATAAGATAACTCACTACTATACAAGTAGAAAATAAAATATTCTCATGATAAATTGGTCTTAAAAATAGAATTATAAGATGGAGACAAAGTGTTGTTATTTTCATTATGGAAGAATCTCTTCCCTAGAAAGCTTTGTTCCAAGTGAAATGGGCCATAAACAGTAACTAATATGTTTCCTTTCAATGTACTTGAGATTCAAAGATAAGGTTTAAATAATCCATTTAAGGTGAATAACCAAAAATTTAATAAGTTTCATGAGAATTTATGGAGGTAATCCTTGGAAGATTCCAGAATTTTCCTTGATCCCATTAAATAGAATAATGTAAGGTTATCTGTTTCCCTCATATTGGTCAAGCTGCTTAGTTTATTTAGAACTTTTTTATTAAAAAAATTCATGTTGGATTTTAATTTGAAGTTTGTCTACACCAGGTGTGGGGGAGAGGGACAAAGTATTCTAGAATTTACAAAAAGAAAACACAAAAAAAAATCTATTTTAGGAATCTATACATAGTTTCGATAGGTTTTTGATTTTAGATTTTTGGAGTGTAAATAAATAATAATATAAAAAAACAAAATAAAAATAAAAAAATGGAGGTTCCAAAGGATATAAATACTTTATTTTTGGATTGGTGTTTGAGAACCTTTATAGGGGAAATTAAACTTTAATTATATCCTACATAATTAAAGTGTGAATACCGATGTGAGGATTGCATTGATTATAAATTACTAAATGTGAATGATTTTTTAATGAACATAACCACTATCTCATGGAAATTCTATTTTAAGACTAGGGAAAAGACATTTCAGGAATAAAAAATAACACGTGGTCACTAGTATTTCAAACTTAATCTTATATGACCTGGCCTTTGTGATTGGATAGCACCCTAGGGATCCTACATAAAAGAAATTGATATAAGTCCTTTGAACATAGAGTTAAATGGGAAATTGTGATCCCATGGTGAATCTATGAGATAATGGCACTGTGTGTGTGAGTTTAATCCTTTTGTGAATATTCAACAAGTTCTTTCACAGTGACTCCCACACATGTGGTTGGGAGATATTAAAAAATAATAATAAAATTTTCATTTTTTAAAAAGAAATCATTCAAGTGAGGGGAACATTTAACCCAGATGAAGATGAGGAAATTGACTTATAAAAAGTTTATTTTGGAAGTACCAATGAAGTGTGAAAATTAACATTGGTTTATGAATATTCCAAATGAGAGAAACATGGAAGTGCTACTTATTAAAATTTTAATTCCACCTAAATCTATCAAATTAACTTGTAGAATTGGAATTTGAATCTGAATTTAAGTAAAACATTATGTGAAAGTCATAGAGGAGGCATGTCCATTTTGTATAAAAATTTATTTGATCTCATTCAATTCATATTTTTGTATTTAAAGTTACACAAGATAATCAAATTTTTGGAATTTAATGATAAATTACCCCCGGGTGAGAAATTTCAAGTGTGAGGTATTGTTGTGAGCAGAAAATTTGATTTTTTATTAGTTATTCAGTGAAAATACCCACTAATCTAATTAAAATCCTAGGTAATCATTATTTTTTGGGATCTTTGTGAATTTTGAATCTAATTATTAAATATATCAATTACCAGTCATTAATGATTTATTCATTTTTTAATGTAGATTTTGAATCCACACATAGATTTTGAAATGTTAAATTATAATCATTTGATTCTAAAATTGAAATTATTAAATGTAATTTTTTGAGTTTTAATTGTTTTATTCATTTTTGAATTTAATGGAAATACCTTGTGAAATTAAATTTTAGATTTCAATTTAAATTTTAATTTTGAATGATTAAATTACCATATTTTGTAATTAGTTATGAAAAATCATATAATCTTGTTTTTTATTTTTTAATTATGAATTTAAATTAATTTGGGGAAAAATGTCTTCATTAAAAAATTTATGTTTTTATAATTGGCGAGAGGTGTTGCATCTTCTATAATCAACACTCTGATATAGGTACTTATAGCTTGATATTGATTCCCTTATAACCGTTAGAAGGAAAATCCCTACTTCTTCTACCGTTTAAAAATATACTACTGCTCCTACTTTCTATCACTAGAAGAAAATTCCTTTTACTATCAATTGCAAGAATATACTACCAGTACCTTAGATTTTTTTATACTGCACCACTATGATCCTAATTCCTCAACCTCTATTCCACTAACAATCCCCCGGATACTTATATTTCCACCATTTTCACACCTTAATTCTACTATCCCCACATTTTCCACCCCCACAGATCCACCTTAGTGAACCCTTCGTCCATGCCCACTGGTTGATTGTAACACCCCATGTTTTATGAACCTTTTTTTCTTGAATAAATTAATTTTATTTGATGTATTTCATTTCATGATACACTAATTCAACACTTTTTATACACTACAACAATTTAATCTTTCAATACATTCAATATTGACTTAGCTTGCACTACACACATCATTGAGTTTCTACGAAGCATCATTTTATTATTATAATTAATTAAAAAAGATTGTTATTACATATTCATTAAAATTATTAATATAAACAGTAATAAATAATTTTTAAATATTATTTATTATGGTTTTATATAAATAAAAAATATTAATAATAAAAAATGTATTTTTTTGTAAATTATTTATTTTATTGAAAATATTATTTTCTCAAATGAATCGTTTTTATGCCCTTCTCTGAACAATAATAAAATTTGTTTTATAAAATTTTAGAATTTGAATTTTATAAAATAAACTCCAATTTTGAATTCATAATTTAAAAATTATCTTTGGGTTAATGTTTGATAATTTTCTAAAAAACTTCATTTTTGGATGAATAGTGAAAAATACTGAATTTTAATTCAAAACTAATTTTTCATCTAATTTATTGATATAGTTAAATTATATTTTAATTTATTTTTAAAGTGTAATTATATTATTTTTACATCAATTAATCCAATTTTTTTCATTAGAACCAATTTCACATTGAAATTGGATATAAAAACATCCCAAACTTTTAATCATTTTTGCTTAAAAAACCCGATATCGCGAAACGTTTGTGGGATTAATTTTAAATTTATTTCTAGCACATATATTATTAGAATTTTAAAAAATGGATTAAATATTTTTAATAATAATAATTTATAATTTATAATAAATTCAACTTAGTTTTTAACTAAAATGATTATTCAAAGTGATTAAAATTATTTACAACGATTAAGGTAAAAAATTAGTTTACTTAATGGTTGAAATTTATTCTTAAGGGAAAAAATGACTAAGAAACATGTCCAAAATCCATAGGATGGATATATTTATACCAATTCCACTATTTTATATAATTTTAAAAATTATTGGAGTCACATAATGTAAGAGAGACCTCTTAATAGCGTTTACCTTTTATATTTACAAAAATGTCACTCCTCCGTTATAAAAGGGCACTCACCCCTCATTTATTCACACCTATCAAGCCCTTTGGATCGAAAAAAAATACCCAAATATCCTAAAAAATCACCTCCCTTCATCCTATAATACTCCCTTTGGGAATAAATCCAACCAACGAAGCCCTTTGGTGTAAACCAAGAGGTGTTACCCAAATAAGAGGTATCATCCTTCCTCGTGCTCCTTTGTTATATTTTCATTCTCCACACCTCAAATCTTATTATTCCATGATTATATAATAACCAAAGTATAATAAATATACTGAGATGTTTTTAGTATAATATTTATACCTACACTCACACACACTTCCATCTAATGGGTAACAAACTTACCATTATCGTGTATGACAAACTACCGCCTCACGAAATGATGTTATTCGTTTTTCCTTTACCACCTATCATGGTTATAAAATATGATAAAAAATATATTTTAATATGATATATATATTATATTTATTATGTATTTATACTTATGTAATTATTATATAAAACATACCTTCATGCTTTCCATTTTGTGTAAATACGATAACTTTATTTGTGGACGTGTGGATTGCCGCCTCCTCAAAGCGACGTGATTCGTCATTACTTTACATGGAATGTATTAAAGATGAGTTTAGTGAAATTATATGATATATATGAAATAATAATTATAATTTTATGATATTATATATATACACACACATGTATTTCATTTACATTCTTTCGATATAACAATAAAACAGAAACAACATTCATGCGTATGCACAACCTACCTTCTCGATGAATGGTGTATTCAATTTTATATTTATATATTTAATAGATTATTTTAAATAAATTCATCATTAATATATATTATGTTTATATAATTTATTAAATTCTTTAAATAAGTAAATCATGATCTAAGTAAGAGGATCAAGAATAAAAAGTCAAAACATGTACGGAAAACAAAGCATATAATACCCAAAACGTAGAATTAACATGGTATTATTAAAAAATGGGTAATATAAAGTAATAATAAAATAATATAAGGTATTATAAATAATAATACGGTTTTATAATATAATTATAATAAACTTATATTTATTATGTGGGAGTTTTTTATGGGTACGATGAGAGTCAAGACACAAGGTAAGGGTTTTCTTATCTCATATCTATTTCTATGAGATTTATGCCTTATTAACCACTCATTTATTTTTTTTGTGGTGTAAATAATCCTCATGAATATTTTATATGACTATTATACTTAAATTTATTGGTATTCAAATATCCATTGATAATCTCTCTTTCATGGGGTTTTACAATTCAAAAGATACTAAATCTGTAATGTAGTTTTGTCTCAATTTTCCTTCTTAGAGGCACATGTTTTTATGCACCTATATTATTTTATGAGGTGTATATAATTCCATTTGACATGTTAATTCACGAATCCCATTATTTTAATTATATTTTAAGCTTAATTTAATTTCATTATCTTACATGGGGGGTATGATTCAAAGTTACCAAGTGGTAAGATTTTATTGCAACAATCTCATCATTTATCAGGATTGTTTATGATTATGATTTCATTGATGAAATATTATGATACATATATCAAGGTAACTCATTAATTTTCTTATTTTATAGTTATTCATGATATAATCATTTATTAGTACCATTTTCCTACTCTAAAATGTTTTAAAGGAAATCTGACCTCATTTCTACTTTGGGTTGGAAATATTTTTTATTCAAAGATCCATGTTTTCAAAAATGCTTTCAAAAACTATTTTTTAAATATTATTTTAATCTAGATTTCAAGTAAAAATTGTTTTAAATTATTTTTTTATTCTTTTCAAATATTCTTTTATAAGTTTCAAATCCATTTTCAAATAAAATGGATTTTAAAAATGTTTTATATAAAAAAAATATTTTTTCAAATAAGAAATGATATCTTCCTCAAGAAATGTTTTTAAAGGACATTTAAAAATTATTTTCCATATAAGATGAATTTTTTTTGTGTTATTAATTACTTCAAGGAAATTATCCAAAGGTTTCATTCATATTAAATAACTTTAATATGTTCTATATATTTCAATTCATGCTATACTGAGTTATAGTGCGACATATGCTACAATGTGTTTCTTTAATGGCTTGCGTTACACGCAAGACCAAGTTTTACCAAACAATAATATATTATTTAAATTATTATTATTTAATATAATAAGATATAATAAAATATATGTTATGAATATTATTAACTAAATTATAAAAATATATGGTTTACCCAACTAATTCATTGGTTTCAAATTAATTATAAATGAATATAAGATCTAATTGAAAATAAAGGGAATATTTTATAGAAAACTATTTTTATGCCCACAAAGCTATTTTACCCTAATAAATTAAATTAATTATAATTAGTGAGTGATATTAATGTAATATATATATATATTATATTCAAAATATTTTTTTTGATATTCATATAATTTATTTGATAAGAATAAGATAAGAACAAACCCAATATTATATATAAAAACCTATATTCTTATTAAAGCACTTTTATCACCTTTTAATAGAGAACCGATTTGAAATACAATTTTGACCCTTTTATAGATTTAATATGTAAAAATAAGATTCATATTTAAATTAAAAACATAAAAATTAGTCTAGGGTATTTTTTTTTTGTATTTTTCTGTGAAGTTTCTTTTTCTAATAAATAGTGAAAATTACTGAAATTTAATTCAAAACTGCATTTTCATATAATTTATTTATAAGGTTAAATTATAATTTTAATTGGTTTTAAAGTTTAATTAGATCATATTTTTATTAATTAATCAAATTTATATCATTTAAATCAATTTTACTTTGAAATCGACTACAAAAACATAACAATCTTTTGGAAATTTTTACTTTAAAACCCCGCATTGTTATCTTGTCTATGGGATTAAATTTAAATTAATTTATGCCACTTCTATGAATGAAATTTATGAAAATATATTACATATTTAGAATAATAATAATTTATAATGTCTAATATGGTAAACTTAGTTTCTTAACAAAATGATTAGTGAAAGTAATTAAAATTAATTATAATTATTAAGGCAAAATTAAGCTTAATGAAGGACTAAACCATTATCTTAAGGGTCGAAATGACCTATTTTTTTTTCCAAAATCCATTTATCCACATATTTATACCCTATAATCCATTTTATTTACTTATTTTCATTATTTAATCCACTTGAGATGTGAAAAAAACATATGTAATTCCTTTTTCAAAATATTATAAGAGTGAAACTCTTCCTCTACTATAAAAAAGCCTCCTCTCCTCCCACTTCCTCCCACTTCTCAATAAAATTTGGATCAACCAAGATCTTAAAAAATAGATCCTCAAAATCCCTCCCCTAATCATATAAGCATTCCATTGGGAATAAAGAAATCCAAGGAATCCCTTTGGTGCAAACAAAAAAGAGTTACCTGATTAAGAGGTAATATCTTTCCTTAACCTTTTTAGTTTTTTTTCCATTATACATTCCCTAAAATATTATTATAAAATTTTTGTATAAAAAAATATCCTCAATATAATATTATGTTTTTATTCTAAGGGTTCTACCTAAAATTTCACACATATCCATCTAATGGGTAATAAATATACTAGTTCTGTGTATGGTGAACTACCGCCTCCCGAAATGATGATTGTTCATTTTTCTTTACTGTAGATAATAGTGAAAATTATGGTGGAAAATATATTTACATATGTTATATATGATATTTATTATGTCTTTAATCTTTTTTAATTCTTTTATAACACATATCTTTATACTTTCCATTCTGTGTAAAAATGATAACATCATTTGTGGAAGTATCTACTATCACCCCCTCAAAGCGATCTAATTCGTTCACACGATACATAGAATGTATAAAAAATTATTTTAATTAAAAATACGTGACATAAAAACATCTATATTATATTCATGACATAATTATATTTCTATAAATATATAATATATATATATATCATTTTATTTATTACCTTTTCACACTCAAAGTGACAATGTCGTTCGTGGACGTATGAATTACCACCTCCTCGACACGATGTGATTCATTTCACATCACAATAATTATATATATAAGTATATATTTTTAAATAATATTTTATTTATGATATAATTATAATTCTATAAATATATAGTATTACTTCCCATATTTCAATAATGATAATTGAAAAATGGGAACATTTCTCATGCGTACGTATGACCTACCGTCTCCATGAGTGAAACGTTGGTTCATTTTGAAGAACCATATTTAATGATTGGTTTTAAAAGTATAATATATGTATAAATATAATAATTATTTCATGATAATTATTATAGATATGTTATATAATAACCCATTTGACCATAGTTGATCTACCAATGTTTTTTTCGACACATAAACCGAATTTGGTTAAAACACCCGATACAAACATAATTGTTTAAGTAGTTGTATACATCATGGTAATAAGTGAAATAAAAGTTATTATAAAAATGAAAAAGGTTATAAATCAAGTAAATAATTAACATAAGTTTGTTATTCAGGAATATAAAGACACACGAGACAAGTCAGACTCAAGGTAATGTATTTTTCATCTAACTTTTTACTTATGTGAGATAAATTTAATGTTCACCACTTGATTATTTTGTGGGGTGTATGTACTAACCATTTATAAATATTATATAATGAATTAATTTATATTTATTTTATTTTAAACTTTAATTTAATATTATTCCTTTATTAGGTTTATGATTTAAAATGTTTCAAAGTGGTATCAGACACTTTGGAATGTTTAAAGATCATTTTCCTCAATAATAGATTTAATGATCTTTCAATGATATTTCCATTAAATAAAATTATATGAAAATTATTCAATAAAACTTTAATTTTAATATCCTATGGTTATACATGACCTTTTTAAATTATTAGTACCATTTTACCATTCTTTGGTACTCAAAATGCTTTAGAATGTTTTTTAAGAAAATCCAACATCATTATTATCTTTAGTCAGAAAACCTATTTTATTCTAAAACCACGTTTTATTAAAATGTTTTAATTTTTTTAAATGATTTGGTAAATTAATTTTTACCCATTTTGTATTTTACTCATATTTTCAAAGGAATATTCTTGTCTCTTTCTGAACAAGGCATTTTTTTAACCTTTTACCATGAAAAAGAAATGTTCATTTTACCTCATGCGACTTGTACAGATTTAGCCACCATCATTTTTTAAATATTTTTTTTTCATGTTTAGAAGGTTCATTTTTAAATAAAATTCTTTCAAAAGTGATTTTCAAGGAATTTTTTTTCAAAGAAAATAATGTTTTCCTCAAGAATGTTTTTTTTAAAATATCTTTTTAAAATATTTTTATTCATCAATAATAGTAAACCCTTATTTTAATCCACTTGGTATTTTTTGTATTGATACCATCCTTATTATTACTCTATATGGTTTAGGATTTATTTGAACAATGATAGTATTCACATTCACTTCCTTGATTTATTTTAATCCCCTTAAAATATTCAATTTCCTATGATCAATTGACATTGAATTTCCCCTAAATATCCATATCATTTTTCATGGATGTGATTATCACCTGAATGTATACAATTTTTCATATGGTGTTTATTTGGATAGTTTTTTGATTATTTGGGGAAATATTTATAAAACCATATCCTTTATTCAATATGGATATTTTATAAGGCACTTTTTTTATTTAAATGCTTTAGACATGCACTATATGGGTTGGGGTCCAGTTAATGCAATTCATATGGGTTTGAGTCTGGTTAATGGAAGATCTATGGGTTGAGGTCAGTTAATAAAACCCCCTTGATGTATCAGTAGTCTCATGAGATGAAATTTTTTATAGAAAAATCCTTTGATATTGTTTCCAAGCAATATAGATGGGTTTCTAACCATAGTTGTAAAACATCTTGTGAATGGTCTTGATGACATAGGTTTTCATGTGCCTTAGACATGACATAAAATAATTAATAATTTCATTAATTTAGTTTAAGTTATTATTTATCCATGATATTTTTCATCAACATATCTATGGATACATTTAATTTTTAGTTCATTGATTAAATGAAATTTGTTTCAGTTTCTTACCTTGCCCTATTTATTTTTCCCTATATAGTTATTTAAATGACATGTGTTTACATTTATTACCTTGCCATATTTTTATGCACTTCCTTATTAGTTTGTTCATTACATGGTATGGTTTTTAGTTATTTACCATGCCATAGTTATTATTCACATTATTTATTCTACTCTATTTTTCCCTTACTGAGCATTTGATCTCACCCTTATTATGTTTCTTTCCCCAGGAATACAAAAAACGTACTATGAAAGATATTCAGCGATATACTAGATGGAATAAAGTTATTCTTGAAGTTTTTTTATTTTTAAAGATTAAAAAAATTATGTTGTAATTAGTGTATTCATTTGTAATACATGACTCACTTATGTATATAGTTTACCAAGAATACTAAACTCTCAGTCCTTTGGTATTTGATTCCTTGTAATCATGTCAATGTAATTGATAACAGACATTGGCTCTGGGCTATCTGGGGTTGGGTCACTTTAGAGGAAGTTTAGAAGAAACCTTGGGAACTATATTTAAGAAAACATAGATTAGAGAACATATCCCTAAGGTGTAATTTGAGGATAAGTATAATAGAACACACTATAATATTTATAAATTATAAATTATGTGGGTATTACTAGAAAAAAATCCCTATATGGATACTATAAGTGGATGTGGTTCTGGAATAGATGTACCTAGGAGTAACAACTCCAACAAGGTGTGCCGGACCTGAATCGACATAACCCAGTACATGAAAACAAACCTTACTGTGCACCTAGTTTGACACTCCTAAGGGATACTCTTAGGATAATTCACATTTTCTTTACAAAACATTATAAATGATTTGAATAGCTAATGATAATAAATAACCTAGGTTAAACGTAAGATATTTTATATTTAAGATAAGGTGTCATAATTTATAAATTATACAAATTATATTATGGATAAACCTTAGACCAAGGAAGAACCTATTTGGAAATAAATGGATGAATTATTTATATGTTGAGGTTTCATTTAAAACATTATTTAAAAGGATATTTAGTGATTAATTTTTTTTCAAGTATGCACATCATATTTATTATGAAAATTATATAAATTTGCTTTTAGAAATGGATATGTAACGTCCTAGATCCGGGTACCACGCAACGGGTGACCCGAACCTGGTTCACCACGTGAACTCCAATGCATTTCCCCAAACACCAGAGGCTGCCGACTAGCAGTGAGGGATGAGGTCTGATAGTGGGGAAACTATGCCCTCATTTGTCAAAGTGTAGCGTAGCGGAAAGAAATACAACATACAACAACAGCGGAAGCAACAATAGTATATGTAACTGAAATGGATAACTGATAAAAAAAGGAAAACCACCAGTCATATATATATGAAGATGCAGCATGTCACTATTCTATAAAACAGCCCGAACATGTTACACGATCAATACAATACAACTAAAGCACAGGTACGAAAAATAAAAACAGAATAGCCAGCGGCATCGCGAGCCATTGCTCAGTCCCATGCTCTTCTACACCCCAACAACAATCAAGTACCTCTATAGGGACTCTTGCCCCTATCCACACCTACAGAAACGTAATCTGTTTGGGCCAAAAAGCGTGACCCAAACAGGGTGTGAGAAATAAATTCCCAGTAGGCTCCCACCAAAGGCCCATGCCCAATTGTGTGAAATCATGCAACAACAGTGTGCAGTAATAAAATGCAATAAAGTAAGAAGTACTGAAAGTAACCAACTTAACCAGTTATATTGCCATTTTAATATCCATTCAATCCTTTATTTCAAATATCAGCACAGTGATTATTCTAAGTAAACAACCAATTTCTTCAGACACATAAACTCTTACCCTCGGGTAAAGAGAAACCAACATAAGAATCTACCCACAGGCATATGGATATTGCCCACAGGCGTAAGAAGTGTCGCCCACTGGCACAGAATCAACTGCCCACAGGCACGGAAGAAGTTGCCCACATGCTAAATAATACAACACTCACAAGCTAATCACAACACTAACCTCAGGCTAAATAGGTAACCGGGCCATTCCCAATATGTAAAAAAGCAGTACACAATAAATTCCTCTCAAGGCAATTCTACAATCATCACTTTAAAGGCATATTCTCAGGTATCCTGGCCAAACGGCTAAATAGAGGAATGTACCCCTGGGTTGGTCCTGGACCCAAGAAATGATCCCAAACAACATTTTAATATAAAATTTAATTACATATACAATTCTAGGTATTTAAAATTTCCACATACTCAACCACACGACACCCCAAATATGGGTTCGTAGCTCAAAAACGCACAAAAACACATGACAGTTGGAAAATAAACACCAATCCACCTACCTTTAACACCAATGAACGATATACGCGAACGTCGATTCCAGAAACTCCCAAAGACATCGTAGATCTGAGGTAGAATAATTCTTTCTTAAACGCAAATAACTCCCATTAGAGGAAGAATTGGCAAGAACGATTAAAGGAGAGTGGAGGACTTACCTGTGTGGTTCCAACGTGATCGTCCGAGGCGGAAACGGATTCCCGGCGTGTGCTCGGCGGATCTCCGAAGCTCCGGCCTTCTTCTCCCAAGATCTCTTCCTGTTCTAATCCTTCCCTGTGAACAGGGGAGGCCACTACCCATTTTAAGAGAAAAAACAAAGTACACGACGTGTATTTCCAAGTACACGACATGTAATTCCCATTTTTAAACTATTCCTCTAGCGGATTCCCACCAGCGTGGCACTTTTTACCTTTCGATATGACTACATGGCATGTCTGCATGAGCACACGGTGTGTTCTATCGCACAGCTGGCCACCGCCTTACTATTCGCTTGCCGACTGACTACACAGCGTGTAAAGGACCACTACACGGCGTGTAGTCGGTTCCTACACCCTTCATCGCCGGCATGGCCATACGCCCTGTGTACTCATTCCACACGGCCAGAAGTACACAGTGTGTGGAAAAGTACATGGCGTGTACTTCCAAAATTTAGGATTTTCCCCCATTTTCCTTATTTCCTCAAAAACACTTAAGGAAAGGAGAAAAGAAGAAACCCGTACCTCCAAAATAAGAACCGGGTTCTTACAAACTTCCCCCCTTAATGAAATTCGTCCCCAAATTTCCCTTCAAAGGGTGGTGAAGATATAGATGAGAATAACTCTGGCCACTGAGCACGTACATCGGTCTCCCGCTCCCAGGTTTCGTCCTGCACTCGGCTATGTTGCCATAGCACCCATACGAGAGGAACTGACCGACCTCAGAGAACCTTCGTGCTGCTATCAACAATACGAATCAGATGTTTCTCAAATGACGCATATACCTGAAGCTCAACCTCCTTGGGCTGAAGGATGTGAGACGAGTCGGAATGATAATGGCATAACTGAGATACATGGAAGACGTCATGCATGGCCCGGTACCTCTGTGGTAACTACAATCGATAGGCAACTGGCCTAACTCTCTCCAGAATCTCAAATGGCCCCACATACCTCAGCGAAAGTTTACCCTGTCTCCTGATTCGTCTGTGTCCCAGCCTCGGCGAAACACACAAGAAAACCTGATCCCCGACCACAAACTCCAAAGGTCATCTACGACGATCAGCATAAGACTTCTGACGAGACTGTGCGGTAGCCATCTGCTTTTGAATCAATTGGACCTGCTCAGAAGTCTCCTGCACGAGACGTGGTCCCAGTAAGGCTGCCTCAACTACCTCTAACTAGCACAAAGGTGATCGGCATGGCCTACCATATAAAGCCTCTTATGGTTCCATCTCAACAGTTTCCTGGAAACTGTTATTATAGGAAAACTCAACTAGGGGTATATGCTTCTACCAAGAGCCCCCAAAGTCTAGGACGCATGCATGCAGCATGTCCTCAAGCACCTGTATCGTACGCTCTGACTGGCCATCTGTTTGAGGGCGGTAAGTCGTGCTCAGAAGCACCTATGTACCCAGTGCCCTCTGAAAACTCTTCTAGAAACGAGATGTAAAACGGGTATCCGTATCTAAAACGATAGAACGAGGGACCCCATGAAGACGTACGACCTCTCGGATATACAACTTCCCGAGATTTTCAACACCGAAGGTCTCCTTGATTTGAAAAAAGTGAGCTACCATCGTGAGTTTGTCCACAACAACCCACACGACATCATTGCCTTGAGGTGACCTCGACAACCTGGTCACGAAATCCATCGTGACATCATCCCATTTCCACTCTGGGATGGGTAACTGCTGTAACAACCCGGTTAGCCTCTGATGTTCTGCCTTCACCTGCAGACAGGTGGAACACCTCGTAACAAAACCAGCTACATCTCTCTTCATGCCCAGCCACCAGTAATGACGTCTCAAGTCACGATACATCTTGGTAACGCCGAGATGAACTTCCCAAGTTGAAGCATGAAACTCCTGCATCATCTCCACGCATGTATCCCCTGGAACCCATACTCATCCATGGAAACGTAGAACCTCATCATCGCCTATCGTCCAACCAGGAGAAGGTTCCTCACTTTCCACTAACTCCCGTAGAACTAGGCCTTCCGAATCAGATAGTTGTCTTATCCTCACTCTGTCCAGGAGAGTATAAGTCACTGCTAAAGATGAAATATAGGTCTGACCCTAACTGTTGTGCACCTCCAAATGCATCTCAGAGAACAAATCCATAAGATTCCACTCACCACTGGCCTCCTGCACTACCTGTATCTGAGTCTTTTTGCTTAGTGCATCAGCTACTGCATTACCTTTACCAGGTGTATAGGAAAGCTCAAAATCAAAGGACTGTAGGTACTCAACCCACCTTCTCTGCCTTAGATTCAAGTCACGTTGAGTAAAGATATACTTGAGGCTTTTGTGGTCGGTGAAAACCACAAAATTCTCTCCCAATAGATAATGTCTCCAACAGTGAAATGCATGAACAACTGCAGCCAACTCGATATCATGCGTCAGTTAATTCCTCTCATATGGTCTAAACTGCCGAGACCCGTACACAACGACTCGATCGCCCTGCATCAACAATGCTCCCAGCCCAATACCTAATGCGTCACAGTAAACTGTATAGCTCTTCCCCTTCTCTGGGAGTATCAGGATCGGTGCTGATGTCAACCTTCTTTTCAGGTCTTTGAAAGGCTATCTCACAAGATTCTATCCAAACAAACTTCACACCCTTCTTAGTCAAACCCGTCAATGGCATGGCTAAGAGGGAGAAGTCGTGGATGAAACGTCTGTAGTAACCAGCCAGCCCTAAGAAACTTCGTATCTCAAACAAGTTCTTAGGCTGCTCCCAGGAAACCACTGCCCTCACCTTCTCTGGTTCTACTGTAACTCCTGCCTCTGAGATGATATGACCCAAGACGTGAATATGGTCCATCCAAAAGTGGCACTTTAAGAGCTTAGCATATAGCTGATGCTCTCTCAGTGTACTCAATACAATCTCAAGATGGGTGGAATGGTCGTTTCGAGTGTGAGAGTACACCAAGATGTCATCCATGAATACTACCACAAAAGAATCCAGATATGGATGGAACACACGATTCATCAGGGCCATGAAAACTACTGGCGCGTTCGTGAGTCCAAAAGACATAACCGTATACTCGTATAGACCATACCTGCTCTTGAAAGCCGTGAGAGGTATATCAAATGGTCTTACACGCAGCTGATGATATCTGGACCTCAAGTCAATATTCGAGAACACTCGTGCTCCACGAAGCTGATCAAAAATACTGTCGATCCTTGGCAAGGGATATCGGTTCTTAACCATCAACTGGTTCAACTTCCGAAAATCCACACAGAGTCTGAGGGTACCATCCTCCTTCTTCGTAAAAAGGACCAGAGAACCCCAAGGAGAAGTACTGGGTCGTATGAAACCCTTTGCCTGTAACTCCTCTAACTACATCTTGAGCTCCTGTAACTCAGTTGTAGCCATCCTATAAGGAGGAATGGACACCGGTGCTACTCCTGGAACAAGATCAATAGAGAAATCCACCTCTAGCTCCGGAGGTAGACCTGAAAAGTTGTTCGGGAAGACATCCCTAAAATGATCAACCACTGGAGGGAAATCCATCTGACAATCCCCTGGTCGTCCAGATATAAAATCGCAATCTGGGCTGTGACTCCACATTGCCCACGATGCTCTAGTCCATTTCGACTCGACTGAACATCCCACTCGCCCTTGTATAGAAACTCTCTGCCCTCTGGTGACGTGAAACGCACCCTGTGACGATAGCAATCTACAAAGGCTCGAAAGGGAACCAACTAGTCCATCCCGAGAATGACATCATAGGTTGTCATCTCTAAGACATAGAGGTCCCAAAGGAAGTGAAACCCACTAACCTCAAGAGGAAACTCCTTGCACTGATGCACATCAGTCATTCTAATCCCCAATGGAGTGTATAGTGTCATAATATCGGAAGAAGAAGAAACACCGAGCCCAAGGCTCTCCACAGTGGGTACAGATATGAAACTATGTGTAGCACCCGTATTGAAAAGTACTGAAGATAAGACAGAAGCTACTAGAATAGTACCTATGACTGTAGAAGGCCCGGGATCCTGCTTCTGCTGGGTCTATCGCACTGCATATGCCTGCCCAGTGCCACGGCCCTATGACATAGCCTGACTACCCTGAGTTGTCCCACCCTGCTGCCTCTGAGATCCTAGTGTCTGGCTACCACAGCCATGACCACCATCTCTGCCTGCACCCCCTGACGTATTACATTTCCCTGACTGGTAAGAAGCCACTGGTCCTACTCCCACATGAGGAGACTGTACAGAACCCCTCTCACTAGCCACTGGTGGAAACGCCCTACAAAATCTCTACAGATGACCCATCCTTCCGTAAGATCGACACTCCACTGGGTCTTATGAACACTGTGGTCTCTTGTGCCCCTCTCTACCACACTAGTAGCACATGAACTGGCCACCTGAAGCATTCTTCTGACTGGTACTACCACCTTGAGATAAGTCCATCTGTCTCTTCCTCTTGCCAGCAGAAATAGTACCAGTAACTGGTGCTGAACCGCCCTGGCCCACACCACTAAATTCCCACAGGTTTTTCTCTATAATCAGTGCCTGGTTCACAATATCATGTACTAAAGGAAACCTGAAAACATTTACCAGTGCTCAGATTTCATAACGAAGACTATCCTCAAAAATTCTGGCTCTCAACGTCTCATCACCCACAAGCACAGGTGCAAAATGCTGAAGCTTGGTAAAACGAGCAGAATAGTCCATCACCGACATAGCGCCCTATTGCAGATTCATGAACTCTCGAGCTCTATCTTCCCTTAGCTCCTTGGAAAGAATAAGTCATAGAATAATGCCTGAAAATCTTTCCATTCCATGTCTCTGTGATGCTCTAACTAGGTGGTAACATCCCACCACCTCTTGGCGGAATCACGCAGCATATAAGTCGCGAGCTTGACCCTTTTCCGTGGAGGCATCTCAAGATGCTCGAAAATAGTCTTCATCAATCCAAGCCAAGACTCCGCAGCCTGTGGTCTGCCATCCCCAAAAAACGTAGGCGTATGCTGCTGCTGGAAGATACGTGTCAGCTCGGCCATAGATGTGGCAGCCTGCGGTGCTCCCTGAAAGGTCTGCATGAACCGCATAAAGCCTTCACGGAACTGCGCATCTATGCCCGTGTCCGGTATAACAGACAACACCGCATCTGGCTCTGTTGTAGGATCAACTGGTAGCCCATGGCACACCATCTCTTGATTATAGTCATCTCCGATCTCTTGGAAAACAACGTGTGGACGTCTTGGTGGCATGACACTATAAGGTCAAATTCACGCCTTAGAACAAGATTATTAAAGACTGAAAACGAAGAAACCTAAAAGGGAACAGAAGGAAGAAGGCATTCAAAATTTACAAAATAAGACTACATGGAATATACACTGACTACATGGCGTGTACTTGAATTCCCTTCCCTGCCCGGGTCCTTCTACACGGCTAAGCCACATGACACCCGTTGAACAAAACTACACGGCGTGTATATAATCTACATGGTGTGTGTGGTGTAATTTTCCAACTTCCCGTGTCGTCTGTGACACGGCCGACTACTTGTCTTGACACTACACGACGTGTTACACCCGCACACGGCGTGTACATCACCCCATTTCCCAGCCACACGGCTAAGTCCACATGGTCTATCCTCTGACAAGACTACACGGCGTGTCCCATAGGTACACGGTGTGTTCAAGGAGAGGTGACACCGACCTGTGTTGTTAGTTACACGACCGAGTCCCCAGGTCACACTACACGGTGTGTCTATCATTGACACGGTGTGTTCAAGAAAAGAGTTCACTGACCCGTGTTGTTAGTTACACAGCTAGACTCCGGGTCAACACTACACAACATGTACATCAGGTACACGGTGTGTTTTTCCCAATCCTTTCCCTACCCCGTGTCACCGCCCACATGGTTTATGACACGAGAAGTGACTACACAGCGTGTACAGAAGCTACACAGCGTTTTCTCACCAAGCTCATCCCTTCCCCGTGTCGCCGCCAACACGGTTTGTGACATGGGAAGAGACCACACGGCATGTACTCTGGGTACACGACGTGTACTCAAAAGTTCAGTTTTTTAATGAACCTACATGGCATGGAAACTATGCATGGCGTGTGATTTCTAGCATGTGCCTAAATGATGCATGAGATGGAATACCCTCATCTCATCGGGTTGCAACTAAATAAAACCCATAGATAAAATATAACAACACAATTTCAAGTGAGTCACCCAATGGTGAAAATCAAATCAACTATAAATTTGCAAAATCAGTAAAATTGCAATAAGAGGTAAATTGGATTTTCCCTGTACATGGGTTAGCTACGACCAGGCACAACGTATTACCAACTACCATTCTTCCTATCCCTGACTACCTCTCCAAATAGTAATTCAAAGAAAAGAACTCCTCTGATACCACTTTGTAACGTCCCGGATCCAGGTGCGACACAACGGGTGCCCCGAACCCGGTTCGCCACGTGACCTCAAGCGCATTTCTCCAAACGCCAGAGGCTGCCAACTAGCAGTGAGGGCCCAGGTTTGATAGTGGGGAAACTATGCCCTCATTTTTCAAAGTGTAGTGCAACGGAATGAAATAAAAGATACAACAAAAGCGGAAGCAACAACAGTATATGTTATAGAAATGGATAACTGATAAAAAAAAAGAAAAACCAGCAGTCATATATATATGAAGATGCAGCACATCACTATTCTATAAAACAGCCAGAACATGTTACACGATCAATACAATACAACTGAAGCACAGGTACGGAAAATCAAAACAGAACAGCCAGCGGCATCGCGAGCCAATGCTCGGTCCCATGCTCTCCTACACCCTAGCAGCAATCAAGTACCTGTATAGAGACTCTTTCCCCTATCCACACCTACAGAAACGTAATCTGTTTGGGCTGAAAAGCATGACCCAAACAGGGTGTGAGAAATAAATTCCCAGTAGGCACCCACCAAAGGCTCATGACCAACTGTGTGAAATCACACAACAATAGTGTGCAGTAATAAAATGCAATAAAGTAAGCAGTACAGAAAGTAACTAACTCAACCAGTATTATTGCCATTTTAATATCCATTCAATCCTTTATTTCAAATATCACCACAGTGATTATTCTAAGTAAACAACCAATGTCCTCAGACATGTAAACTTCTACCCTCGGGTAAAGAGAAACCAACACAAGAATCTTCCCACAGGCACAAAAATATTGCCCACAGGCATAAGAAGTGTCGCCCACAGGCAAAAAATCAACTGCCCACAGGCACGGAAGAAGTTTCCCACAGGCTAAATAGTACAGCACCCACATGCTAATCACAACACTTACCTCAGGCTAAACAGGTAACCGGGACATTCCCAATATGTAAACAAGCAGTAGACAAGAAATTCCTCTCAAGGCAATCCTACAATCATCACTTTAAAGGCATACCCTCAGGTATCCTGGCCAAACAACTAAACAGAGGAACGCACCCCCGGGGTGGTCCTGGACCCAAGCAATGATCCCAAACAACATTTTAATATCACATTTAATTACCTATACAATTATAGGTATTTAAAATTTCCACGACCTCAGCCACACGACACCCCAAATATGGATTCATAGCTCAAAAATGCACAAAAACGCATAACAGTTGGAAAATAAACACCAAGCCACCTAACTTTAACACCAACGAATGATATACGTGAACGTCGATTCCAGAAACACCCAAAGACGTCGTAGATATGAGGTAGAATAATTCTCGATTAAATGCAAATAACTTCCATTAGATGAAGAATTGGCAAGAACTATTAAAGAAGAGTGGATGGATTACCAGTGCGGTTCCAACGAGATCGTCCGAGGTGGAAACGAATTCCCGGTGTCCGCTCGACGGATCTCCGAAGATCCGAACTTCTTCTCTCGAGCTCTCTTCACGTTCTAAGCATTCCCTGTGAACAGGGGAGGCTACTTCCCATTTTAAGTGAAAAAACAAAGTACACAACATGTATTTCCAAGTACATGGTGTGTACTTCCCATTTTTAAACTGTTCCTCTAGCGGCTTCCTGCCAGCGTGGCACTGTTCACATGTCGACATGACTACATGGAGTGTCTGCATGAGCACACGGTGTGTTCTGTGGCACAGCTGGCCACCACCTTACTATTCGCCTGCCGACTAACTACACGGTGTGTAAAGGACCACTACACGACATGTAGTCGATTCCTACACCCTTCGTCACCGGCATGGCCACACACCCTATGTACTCATTCCACACGGCCAGAAGTACACGGTGTGTGGAAAAGTACATGGCGTGTACTTCCAAAATTAATATTTTCCCCCATTTTCCTTTTTTCCTCAAAAAAACTTAAGGAAAGGAGAAAAGAAAAAACCCATACCTCAAAAATAAGAACCGGGTTCTTACAGGATAACCTATATTCCGAGTGACAACCAATCAAGTCCAAAAAGTCTGTAGGCCTTGAACCCCTGACCAAAGGATGATAAGTGTTTCACACCAACCACTGATCTATGCAATGTCCTAGTTAATATATCATTGTTTTTAGTTAATCAAATTGACGAATAAATAATAATTATGAACATATAGTGTTTCTTTTAGGGTTATAGATTTATTTATTAACTATATTGACTTTGGAGAATAGTTAGAGACAAATATTTACACTTATCACTCTTTCATGGGCTTTTTGATTTGTAAATGTTTATTTTAGTTCTTTAGGAATCAAAGTTAATTTTTGGATATCCACTCCTTGATGTAAGGGATGAATTAGAATTTGATTGAAGCACAACCAAAAGACTGAATTTTTCACATGAAATTAAAATTTATCATGCAAGAAAATTTCCTTATATTCTTAATTAGTTAAATAATCACCCAAAATTATGAAAATGACTTATAAAAAAAATGTTGTCCTACTAACTTATTTTTTTAAACCGTTTCTCTTCTAAATAGTTGAGGATTTATGGATTTTATGCCCTCAACTGTCCTATGATCATTCAATTATTTGTGATTGATGACCTCAATCACTACCTATAAATATATACACTTTTCCTCTAAGTACATATCTCTACTTTCCACTAATGTTATCATACTTAGAGACCTAGTTACATGATAGTCCATGCGACCTTTGTAATTATCATTCTCTCTATTTTAGAGGATGTATTATGAAAACTTATCACAATGTGGGATTTAAACATAGAAAATATCAAATAATATATTACCAAGATCGAGTTTAAAGTGTGAGGATGCAATTTAATTTTGGTGGGGAAAATGTAACACCTCAGAAATCTAAAGTAGGAACATTGTATTCGATAATGTACATGAAATGAAACACCAAACTCATAAGGGAATATAATATACTGATAATTTATAGTATATTTAATTTTTTAAATAAATTAAAAATATTCTATATCTTGTAATGCACGTGATATTGAGTTAGCATACAACATATGCAACAATGAGTTTCTTCAATGTCTTGGGTTACATGCAAGATCGAGTTTTACCGAACAATAATATATTATTTAAAATATTATTATTTAATGTAATAAGATATAATAAAATATCTATTATGTAAATAATCAACTAACTTATGAAAATCTATGTTTTACACAGCAAATTCATTGGTTAAAAATTAATTAGAAAATAATATAAGAGCCAATTTAAGATAAATGGAATATTTTATAGAAAACTTTTTTTATGCGCACAAAGTTATTTTACCCCAATAAATTAAATTAATTAAAATTAGTGAGTGATATCAATTTAATATATATACATATATATTATATTTAATATAAGTTTTTTTTATAATCATATAATTGATTTAATTAGTATAAGATATGAACAAACTCAATATTACACACAAAAACCTATATTTTTATTATCACCTTTTAATAGAGAACCCATTTTAAATATTTATTTTGAAAATTTTATAGATTTAATATGTCAAAATAAAATTCATCTTTGAAACCAAAACATAAAAATTAGGTTAGGGTAAATTTTGGGTATTTTTCTGTGAAGTTTCATTTTTAGTGAATAGTGAAAAATTCTGAAATTTAATTCAAAACTACTTTTTCATATAATTTATTTATAAGGTTAAATTATAATTTTAATTAGTTTTAAAGTTTAATTAGATAATATTTTTATCAATTAATACAATTTAGGTAATTTAAATCAAATTCTCTTTGAAATTTACTATAAAAACATAGCAATCTTTTAGATGTTTTTACTTTGAAAACCCACGTTGTCATCTCATCTATGAGATTAAATTTAAATTACTTTCTTCCACTTATGTTATTGGATTTTTTAAAAATGGATTCCATATTTAGAATAATAATAATTTATAATGTCTAAAAATTCCATATTAGTGTTTTACCAAAACTATCAGTGAAAGTAATTAAAATTAATTACAAATTTTAAGGAAAAATTAAGCTTAATAAAGCAATGCACCTTTAACTTAAGGTCCCAAATGACCTATCTACATCTCCAAAATCCATTTTATGTACATATTAAAAATCTATCCTCCCTTTTATTACTTGGTTCCATTATTTAATCAACTTTAAATATGAAAAGCATGTATGGAATTCCTTTCTCAAAATATTACAAGAGTGCCACTCTTCCTCCACTATAAACATGCAACCTCTCCTCCCACTTCCTCACACATCTAAAGCAAATTTGGATAAAAAAATATATTCCAAAATTGATCCTTAGAATCCCTAAAATCTTCTTAGAAGCCTCACCTTTTGGATAAATAAATCCAAGGAATCCCTTTGGTGAAAACCAAAAGGAGTTACTCGATTAAGAGGTAACATCTTTACTTATGCTTTTTTAGTTTTATTTAAATTATCCACTCCCTAAAATCTCCTTATTAAATTATTATAAAACAAAAAAGTATCCTAAATATACTAGTATTTTTTTCTAAGGTTTTTTCCTACACTTATACGCACATCCATCTAATGAGTAACAAACATATTGTTTCTGTGTATGGAAAACTACCGCCTCACGAAATGATGATTATTCATTTTTCCTTTACTTCCTCTCACGATGGTCATTATTTTGGACACTATGTTTATATATTTTATATATTATATTTATTTTTTTATTTAATCTTTTTTATGTTTTTTACAACACATATCTTTATACTTTCCATTTTTTGAAAAAATGATAACATCATTTGTAGAAGTGTGGACTACCGCCCCATCAAAGCAATGTGATTCATTCACACAATACATGGAATGTATAAAGGATTGTTTTAATTAAAAATATATGACATAAAAAACCTCTATATTATATTCATGACATAATTAAATTTCTATAAACATAATATATATATATATATATATCATTTTCTTTATTACCCTTTCACACACAAAGTGATAACGTCGTTTGTGGACATGTGGATTACCACCTCCTTGACACAATATGATTAATTTTACATTACAATAATTCTATATATAAGTATATATTATTAAATAATATGGTATTTATTATTTATTTATCATTCTAGAAAGATATATTATTACTTACCTTCTTTCCATAACAATAATTGAAAAATGGGAACGTTACTCATGCGTACACACGACCACCCATCTCCACGAGTGTAACATTGGTTCATTTTTCATAACCATATTTAATTATTAGTTTTAAAAGTATAATATATATATAAATATAATACTTATTTAATGATTATTATTATGGATATATTACATAATGACCTCTTTGACCATAGTTGATCTACCAAAGTTATTTTCAACACATAAAACCGAATTTGGTCAAAACACCCGATGTAAAATTAATTGTTTAAGTAGTTGTATATGACATGGTAATAAGTGAAATAAAATTTATGATAAAAATTAAAAAGGTTCTCAAGAATTAAATAATTAATATAATTTTTTTATTCAGGAATATAAAGACACACAAGATAAGTCAGACTCAAGGAAAGATATTTTTCATCTCACTTTTTACTTCTATGAGATAAATGTCATGTTCACCACTTACTTATTTTTTGGGGTATATATACTTAAAATTTTTATATATTATATCATGAATTCCTATTTCTTCATGGTATTTAAAACTTTAGTTTAATATTATTCCTCCATGAGGTTGATGATTTTAATTATTTCAAATTAGTATGAGACACTTTGGAATATTTAAAGATTACATTCCTCAAAATTCACTTTAATGATATTTAAATGATATTTAAATTTGAGTAAATTATGTGAACATTATGAAATAAACATTTAATTTTTATCTCCTATGGTTATTCAAAACCTTTTTCAAATATTAGTTCCATTTTTCCATTCTTTGGTACTCAAAATGTTTTAGAAAATGTTTAAAAAAAAACCCAACTTCATTTTATCTTTAGTTGGAGAAGCCATTTTCTTCTAAAACCATGTTTTATTAAAAAAAATTTTAAAAAATGTTTTTTAAAGTGACTTGGTAAAGGAAAGTTTTTCCTTTTTTTCTTTTATTAATGTTTTTAAAGGAATATTCTCATCTCTTTCTGAACAAGGAGTTTATAACCTTTTAACATGAAACAAGATCGTTCTTTCTACCTCATATGACATGTATGGATTTACTCACCGTTAATTATTTGAATATTAATTGTCATGTATAAAATGTTATTTTTTAAAGAAAATGTTTTCAAAAGCAATTTTTAAATAAAAGTTTTTTCAAAAAGTTTTTCAAAACAAAAGTATATTTTCTACAAGAATATTTTTTTAAAATATCTTCTTATAATATTTATATTCATAAAAAACCCTTTATTTTAATCTACTTGGGATTTGTTGTATTGATACCGTCCTCATTCTTTATCTTGATAGTTTATGATTGATTTATACAAGGATAATATTTAAATTAACTTCCTTTATTTATTTTAATCCCCTTGAAATATTTAATTTCTTACGATCATTTGACATTGAATTTCCCCTAAATATCCATATCATTTTCATGGATATGTTTATTGCCTAAACCATATAAATTTTTTCATATGGTGTTTAATTTGAAAATTATTTTATTATTTGGGGAAATATTGATAAAAATCTATTATTTATTCAATAAGGATATTTTATAAGGCACTTTGTTTATTTAAATGATATGGACACGGACTATATGGTTGGTGACTGATTGATGAAATCCCTATGGATTAGTGACTGATTAATGAAAGATATATAGGGTTGGTATTGGTTAATTAAATCCCCTCGATGCATTGGTAGTCTCATGATATGAAATTAGTTAGAGAAAAACCATTTGAGTTTGTTTCTAAGTAGTATAGACAAGTTTCTACCCATAGTTTTAAACTTTCTTGTGAAAGGTCTTAATGGAATAGGTTTTCATGTGCCTTAGACATGATGTTAAATAATTAAGAATTTGATTCATTTATTTTAATTTATTATTCATCGATGATATTTTGAATCTACATATCTATGGATACATTTCATTTTCAGTTCATTGATTAAATTTCATCTGTTTTAGTTTCTTACCGTTCCACATTTATTTGACCTTATCTAGATATTTAATGGAATGTGTTTCCATTTATTACCTTTCCATATTGTTTATGCACTTCTTTATTAGTTTGTTCATTACATGGTATGTGTGTTTAGTTATTTACCATTCCATATTTATTATTTACATTATTGATTCGACTATATTTTTACCTTAATGACCATTTGAGATCACCCTTACTATGTTTATTTCTCCAAGAATCAAAGAATCATACTATGAAAGATATGGAGGGATATACTATAGGGAATAAATTTATTCTTGAAGTTATTTATTTTTAAAGAAGAAAAAAATTATGTTATAATTAATGTATTCATTTGTAATTCAATACTAATTTATGTATCTAGTTTACCAAGACTACTAAACTATCCGACCTTTAGGATTTGATTACATATAATCATGCTAATGTAATTGATAACAGACATTAATTCTGGTGTATCTGGGGCCAAGTTTCTACACTTTATCTAAATGATTTATGTTTTGATGTCAAGATGTTTATGAAACTCGTTTATCTTTCATGGGTTATATGTTTATGAAATCTATTTATACTTAACGGGTTATATGATTATGAAACCCACTTCTTTTTATGGGTCATGCTTTGATGAAATGATTATAAAACCTATCTCTTTTTCATAGGCTATGATATGATTACATGTTTATGATACCCATTTTATTTCATGGGTTATGATATTATTGTTTATGATCTTGTGGAACTTCTATGTATGATTTCATTATGAGATGGGTAGGATCTATATCTCCCTACAATTCAATAGGTAAAGATTTATATCTTATGAGATAGACATGGATGAAATGAGGAGTGAACTCGGTTTATTAAAGGACTTTGTCCACTAAAATGATCTTGGGAGTGAGCCTTGACTACTAAGATGGTATTGGGAGTTAACCATGACTACCAATATGGTACGGGGAGTGAACCCATACTACTAAGATGACATTGGAAGTGATTCCTTGACTACTATGGAAATAATTTTATATGATTATGTGTCAACCACAATTCCATGTATTATTCCTATGTTATGATTTTATGGATTATTCTCTTGATCCCCTCATGATTCACGTATTATGATCTACCAATATTTATTCCATGATTCATGTTTATGATCTTTGTTATGTAGGGTATTCTCTTCTAATGTCATGTTCACATTCTCATACTCTTATGATCATGCTTATGCTTACATATCTCCTTCGTTTACCCTTGCTGAGCATATGAGCTCACCCCTTTTTATGTTTCCATTTCCTCAGGTTATGAAGATATGTATTATGTATGATGTGTATAATAAGGGTGGTAGTCATGAATAACCTAGTGGGAGATAATATATATCATTTATGTACTGAGGTTTATGTCTCCATATTTCCAAAGGCACTAAACTAAAATGGTATTTGGGTGTCTGTTGTGTAATGTGTTATGTGTTTGATGTTATTAATATTTTAATGACTTATTATATTCACCCTTTACTTATTTTATATGAAATGTGCATAATTTGTGTGAAATATTAATGTTTTAATATAAAGTATAATATTTGAGCATTTTTAGAAGTAGTCCAATTGAGTCAGTTTAATGTTTTAATTATAACTGTCACTATAATGATCCTAATTGTGTGGTTCTTCTTTTGTAGGATTATCCTTTCAATAAAAAACATTTCATTATAAGGATCCATGATCTAATTCTTCCATTTGAAGGGTCATATGGTCCTCACAAACAAGACCAAAGAATCTGTGAACAAACTGGACCAGCCTTGAAGATTGATTTACTGGGCTCAATAAAGAAGTCCAAAAACATTAAATCTCCACCATAATTCGTGGGACACTACATGTCATCTTGGATAAAAATTTCATGGCCCAAATCCAAGTACAAGGGGCCCAAATGAAGCTTTGAAGTCCATCCCACAATTCTGTACGAGAATTAAAATCAGTATACTATTCATGACATATCTCATGATGTAAGCATCCAATCGAGCTGAGATTTTGCAGTGGGAAATCGGAGATACAGACGGCCGACTTTGTTGAAGAAGTAATTCGGATTTGAAGGCATCTTCCTGTTCAAAGATCCATTCACATTTTGGCCATCGAAAAAGAATGGATAGAAATGGACAGTTTACTTTTGTTTAATAAAACCACCGTAACTTTGGCTCCACTTGTCCAAATGCCTCCATATTTTGACATTAGTCGGAAAACGTTATTATATACAACTTTTAAGAAGGAGATATTTGGAGAGTTGTCTGTCTGTATAGCCAAATTGGCGATGCAAGTGGAGGGACAGATTAGGAATGCAAACAGTCCACTCCTTGGGCTATAAATACTCTCCCCTTCTCTCCTTGAGTGGGGTTAGAATTTCAGAAGATAGGAGATCATATTGGCACGACCAAAGATTTTCCAAGGGCTTGGGAGGACCTGCCATACTCAAGTTTTCACTTGAGAGACCTTTCCTCCTCTCTTTGTTTTCACTTACTTTTGTGTTCTTCATTTTTGTAATTTTGTAAGTCCTTTATTTTGTAATTCTGTTTTAATGAAAGTTTCTTCTTCAATATCTCTTATTATCCTCCACCTTCTATAGTATAATAATCATGGTCTTAAAATATTTTGAATCATTTTAAATTACAGTACCTTATCTTTCTTCCTCATTCAATCGAAATTCCATTTTTGATTCTCAAAATATTTCGTGTGTGTGTTCGGCACACTACTCTTATCTTGTCTCTTTCTTTTTCTTCTATTTATAATTTATCACCATAAACATATATTACCATATTAATAAACATAATAATGGCTGAGTAAATCTCTCATTGGGGTGAGTTTTAATTCGGGGATGTTAAGTGATTGAGAGTTTTGCTCGATGAGTATTCTTTAAATTAATATTGTGTATGTTAAACTTAATATGTCATGGATTAATGATATGTTTTGTTTAACGAGTGGTTTCCATGGATTATTGGAACCATAAATACACTAAAATAAATAAGTTTTGATTGAGATTAGAACCATAAGTTAAGTTAAGTCTTGGATTAAAGCCTTCACACTTAGGAATTCCAATCAACGTCAACTTATGACATGGGTGTTAATTTAATGCAATACAAAGTAAGGCTCAAGGATATCACAAGCTTAACTAACCTAATGATGAACTCACCCCAATCTTTATCAACTTGTTAAATTAAACATCATTCATTAAACATTTCAATTAAGCTCTGCTAACAAACCCCCCCAATCAAAATACAATCAACTAAAAACAATCGACTATTATGAAGTACCATCACCGAGGATTCGACCCGAGTGCTGCTATACACATTAGCAGAGCACCAGAACTTTGAACAGTCGATAGACGACAATCGGCCGTGCGTTTCAGTGTTCCACAAAAATTATGTAATGTTAATTTAAAAAAATAGAGATTTGTTATAGTTGGTATCAGATAAAAGTTTTAGATAACCTTTGGAAACTAGGATGATAAATCTTTAGTGAGAAACCTAAGGATATGTCTAAGGATAAATAAAAGGATAAGGAAAGTATACGAAAATTTCATGAAATTTTGGTAAAGGATAGAGTGAGTGGTTTCCTAAAAATACATCCCCATCTAGACACTAAAAGTGGATGTGAATATGGAACATATTTACATAGGTATAATAACCCAAAAAATACCGTATTGAGCCAGTCTTAATCAGAAACTGGTGCACAAAAATGGGTCTTACTACACACCTGGTTTGACACTCTCAGGGGATATGCTTTGGAAATTCAAAAAATCTTCATGAACCATCACAAAGGATTTAAATATAAGTTTTATATTGATAACCAAATATAAATCTAAGGCTTCATAGAATAAAAAGGGTTTTATTGTTTAGACATCCTATAAGTGATTTTTCATGATTATGCGGTTCCTATCTATGATGACAATTCCTTAATATATGATTTTTGGTTTTAGTCAATGGATGGAACCCAAAGAAAACACCTCAATGCTGAGTGTGATGGGTATTCAATGATTTTTATCTTAAGAATACTAATGATATCGGTGATGGAATGAAAAATATCATTGTTATTCTCACTCAACTTTCTCAAGCTATGAAAAATTATAGATTTCCAAATGAGAAAAGGAGAGAACAACAATCTATTGATTCCTTTATGAGAAAACATCCACCTTATTTTAGTGGATCTTATGATCCACTTGTTTATGAACAATGTATTAGTACCACTGAAAATATATTCTTTTATCTCTAGTGTTCAGAACATGAGAAAGTCATTCTGGCTGTTTATAGGTTAGAAGACAAAGTAGACCAGTGGTGGACTCTAATCAAGAATATGAGGAAATAAGATGAAATAGAATCCATGGATTGGGATGAGTTCAAGAAAATATTTTCCAATAAGTAATTTCATTGGATTCTTGATACAAATATGGAGAAATAGTTCATTGAGTTAAAGTAAAGGGATGATGAATCTGTTGGTACCTACAGTGCTAATTTCACAGGGACTATGAGGTATGCTTCTGGTATAATCATCCAACCTAAAATTAAAGTTGATAGGTTCTTTAGTGGATTAAATCCAATTCTTAGAAAGGTGTTCTCCATATGAAACTTTAGTATCTATTAAGATATTGTGTGTTGTGTAATAATGGTTAAAATAGAGGTTTGAGTTATATATCAATCTCATCGTTTTAACAAAAAAAGGACGGTAGAGTTTAAAGGAAAATATAAAAACCACAAAGATAAGAATATGATATTTTCTTAATGATATAAGTGTGGAAATAAGCATGAAGGAAATTTTATTAAGGGCTCTAATGAATTTTTTAAGCGCTAAAAGGAAGTACATCAGGCATTTGATTCCCAAAGTTATGGGAAGAAGTCAGCTAACCATGTAAATGTAGATAAAATTTCACATAATACACCTACCCTACTTCAGTGCTACACATGTAAAAAAATGATAATTATTCTAACCAGTACCCAAACCTGAGGGTTAGTGATAATGATTAGCGTCAAAAACCTCTTAAATTGAGGGACATAGAGAAATCACATGCACTTTCTATTTTTGACGAGGGGTGCAATAATGATGTGGTGAAAGGTAAAATTATCATCCACTCAAGGACTACTATTGTATTATTTGATTCTAGATCTACCCACTATTTCATATATAAATAGTTTTATAAGGGTATTAATATTACAACCAAATTATTAGATGTGTAATTAGTAGTGCAAACCCCTAATGGTACGATTATTGAATCTCAAGTTCATGAATCATATCTAATTGAAGTTTGTGGGAATATGATTCCTTAAAATATTTTAATTCATACTTTGGTTGAATTTAATGTCATATTAAGCATGGATCATATTTCTATTCATAAATACCACATCAATTGTTAATGAAGGGAAGTTATGTTTGATATTTCAAACTAACTTATGATCATCTATCAATGTGATGATAAGTATGAACTTATTATAGATATTATATCTAATGTATTGGTCTTAATTACCACTCATAACGTCTATTTATCTCAAATTTTTAGGGAGATAATCGACATTGATGACATGCCTATTGTTTGGGACGTTGTGGATATATTTCCAGAATAGTTGCCTAGCCTTCCACTAAAACATGAACTCGAGTTCTCGATAGAGCTCATACTTGGTTCCACACCAATTTCAATAACTCCCTATAGAATGGTACCAATTGAATTGTAGGAATTTAAAATGAAACTACAATAAAAATATGATAAGGTATTCATCAGCCAATTATGGCACCTTAGGGTGCACCTGTTCTTTTTTGAAAAATAAATTTGAATCAATGCGACTCTGTATCAATTAATGAGAGTTTAAAAATATCACAATCAATAATAAGTATCCTCTTCTCCAAATTGATGACTTTTTTGATCATCTATGTAGAGCTCAATACTTTTCCAATATTGACCTTTGTTCTGGATAACATCAATTGAGGGTCAATAAAGAGGATATACCTAATACATAATTTTATACAAGGTTTGGACACTATGAATATATAGTGATTCCTTTTTGTCTTTATAATTCCTCTACTATATTCATGAATTTTATGAATAGAGTATATATATTACCTTGATCAGTTTGTGGAAGTCCTTATAGATGATATTATTATATATTCAAAGATAAAGTAAGAGCATGAAAACCACACAATAATTTTACTGAAGACCCTAAATAAGGAGAAGTAGTACAAAAAATTTACAAAGTGTGATTTTTTAGCAAAAGGTTTTATTTTTGGGTCACATAATATCAAGAGATGTTATTGTAATATATCTATCAAAGATGGAGGTTATTGAATGTTATCCTAGACCAACCATGGTGATTGAGATCTATAGTGTTATTTGTTTAGATGGATGTTGTTGATGGTTTGTGGATAATTTATCATTATTATATAATCCTCTAACCAAGTTAACTTAGAAGGGTTCTAAGTTTCTCTATCCAGATGAATGTGAGGAAAATTTCAAGGAACTGAATAGAAGGTTAGTCAGCGCACCTGTGCTTACATTACCCTATAGTGGATAAGTGTTTGTAATATATATTGATGTCTCCAACAAGGTATGGGGATGTGTTATTATGATGAATAAAATGGTTATATCATATGCCTCATGACAATTTAAGATTCACAAGAAAAATTACACAACTAATTATTTGGAGTTAGAAACGATATTTTTTTAATTAAAGACATTGAGGCATTATATTTATAGAGAAAAGTGTAATATATATAATGATCATAAAATTATGAAATATATATTCACATAGAAGAAGTTGAACATCTTCTAGATAAGATGGTTAGAGATAATAAAGGATTATATCTGCTTAACACATTACCACCTTAGGAAAGAGAACAATGTTATCAATGCTTTGAGTTGAAAGGATTATGATATATTATCCATGATAAGGATTGAAAAAGATCCAATATTTTTAAATTTGTAAATGATGGATCTGGAAATCTTGAAGGTGGGGGAAAATATTATGTTGATAAATTAAATGTTAAAACCTCTATCATAGTAAATATTAAAGAGATATAGAAGGATGATATTGATATGAAAAAGAAGGCTAGAAATGTTCCATAGTTTAACCTTTATCAGGATATAATGATAATGTTCAGAAATCGTGTATGCATTCCTTCCATTCCTAATTTGAAGGACTTATTAGAGGAAGATAATAGTTCTTCATTCTATATTCATCCTAGAAGTATGAATATGTATAGATATTTGAAATAATACTTATAGAGGGATGTAATAAAGAGGGATATTATAGAGTTTTTATCTTAATTATTGGTATTCTAGCAAGTTAAGGCTAAAAGAAAAAAGTCTAAGGGAATATTGAATTTATTACCCATACCATAATGGAAATAGGGGAACATAACTATGAACTTTGTTTTTATAATCCCAAAAACATCTAAAGGGTTTAATGCTATATGGGTGGAATTCAATTACATTACTAATTCATCACACTTCATTGCTATTAGAGAATACTTCTATCTAGATCAGCATGCTAGGATATGTATTAAGGAAGTGGTAAGGATTCATGGAGTGCCATACTCTATTGCATCTGATTAGGATTTGAGGTTTAAATCACATTTTTAGTGAAGTCTTCATAAATCACTTGATATATAATTGAGTTTTAAAACTACATATCATACTCATATGTATGGTCAGTTTGAAAGAACAATTCAAACCAAATAGGATATGTTTAGATCTTGTTCTTTATATTTCAAAGGTGGTTAGGATCAACACATTCATCTAGTTTAGTTTTCATACAAAAATATATTTCACTCAATAATTTAGATATATCCTTATGAATCCCTTTATGGGAAGAAATTTAGATCTCCAATGTTCTGGGATGAAGTTTGATAAAGAAATTTATTGATACCTAAGAGAACTAAAGAAATGACAAAGAAGGTTAGATCCATTAAACATCATATTAAGGAAACTCAAATTTAACCGAATATTTATGCTAATAACTTTTTTGTAATATAAAATTTGATGTTGGTGAGAATTTTTTTCTATGAATATCCCATGGAAGAAGGTTATGAGATTCAGAAAGAAAGGGAAACTAAGCCCCGGGTGTAACAGTCCCTTTGAAGTTCTTGATAGTATCAGGATGGTATCCTATCACTTGGAATTTACTCCATATATCTCTCCAATCCATGATGTGTTCTATGTATCTCTCCTGAGGACATAAAAACCTGAACCTTCACTTATACCGAACTCAGATGTCATACCACTGGAGCATGATATTTCTTATGAGGAACAACTAGTTGAAATTTTGGATCATACAGAGAAAGTTCTATGAAATAAGACCACTCAACTGGTTAAAGTTTTTTTAGAGAAAAAAATAGTTAAAGGAAGGTATGTGGAAACTTTAGGATATGATGAAGAAGAATTATCCTCATTTTTTAATTCCAAAATGTGGAATTTTGAGGGTGAAATTCATTTTAAGGGGGGTAGAATGTTACATGATGAGTTTTTATAAACATTTTTTCACTAAATAAATCAATTTTATTTGATGTTTTGAGTTTCATGATACACTAATTTAGACATTAATTACATGCTACACCAAGTTAATCTTTTACTACATGCAACATCATCTTAGCTTGCGCTACACACAACACTGAGTTTCTACGAATCATCATTTTACTATTATAATTATTTAAACAAGATAGTTATAACCCATCCATTAAAATTAGTAATATTAATAGTAATAAATACTTTTTAAATATTAATTATAATTATTTTATATAAATAAAACATATTTATAATAAAACATATAATTTTTGGTAAACTCATTATATGATTAAAAATACTATTTTCTCAAATGAATCATTCTAAATGTTCTTCTGGGAATAATAATAAAATTAATTTTAAAAAATTTTAGAAATTAAATTTCAAAAAAAAAAATTAATTTTTGAATTCATAATTTTGAAATTATGTTATGGTGAATTTAAGACAATTTTATGAAAAACATCATTCTTGGATGAATAATAAAAAATACTGGATTTTAATTCCAAACTGACTTTTTATCTAATTTATTTATAGAGTTAAATTATATTTTAATTTGGTTTTAAAGTTTAATTAGATTAATTTTACATCAATTAAACCAGTTTATGTCATTGTAACTAATTTCAAATTGAAATTGGATATAAAAACCGCCCAAAATATTAAACACTTTTGCTTAAAAAACCCACTGTCGTGACACGTCTGTAGGATTAATTTTAAATTAATTTCCACTAATTCTTTGATTATAATTTGGAAAATTGATTCCATATTTGGAATCATCATAATATATATTTTATAATAAATTAAACTTTGTTTTTTTACCTAAAATATTAGTGAAAGTGATTAAAATTAATTATAGGGATTAGGGTAAAAAATTAGTTTACTTAATGGTTAGACTTTAATCTTAAGGTGCCAAATGACCTAGAATCATGATATAGGTCAATTTTATGGATATATTTAAATAAATTACACTCTTGGATAAAATTTTAACAATTATTGGAGGCACATTATCTAAGGGATACCTCTCAATAGTGTTTACCTTTTATATTTACAAGAATGACACTCCTCCATTAAAAAAACGAACTCACCACCTCACTTATTCACACCTATAAAGAAATTTTTATTGGATTAAATATACCTAAATATCCTATAAAATTTCCTACCTTAATATTATAATCCTCTATTTATGATGAAATCTAACCAAGTAAGACCTTTGGTGAAAACCAAGAAGAGTTACCCAAAGAAGAGGTAACATCCTTCCTCAAGCTCATTTGTTTTATTTTCATTCTACACACCCTAAAAAATTATTATTCACTGATTATATAAAAAGATAATTATACTAAATATACATTTATGTTTTTATTATAAGGGTTATAACTACACTTACACACACTTCAGTCTAAATTTTAATGAACTTACTATTCTTGTGTATGGAGAACTACCGCCTCACGAAATGATGTTCTTCGTTTTTCTTTACCACCTCTCATGGTTGGGAATTATGATGAAAAATATTTTTTTAAAGGATATATATATTATATTAATGATGTATTTATAATTTTTAATTATTATATAAAACATATCTTTATGATTTCCATTTTGTGTAAACACGATAACTTCGTTTGTGGACGTGTAGACTACCACATCCTCAAAGCGAAGTGATTCGTTCACACTTTATATGGATTGTATTAAGGATGGTTTTAGTGAAAATATATGATATATATGACATACTAATTCTTCTTTAATGATATTATATATATAAATTTATTCCTTTTACTTCATTTCTTTCAATATGATAATAAAATGGAAACAACGTTCATGTGTACATTTGACCTATCATCTCCAAGAACGATGTATTCCATTTCATATTTATATATTTTATATATTATTATAAATACATATATAATAAATATATATTATAATTATATCATTGTTTACATTCTGGAAATAAGTAAATCGGGATCAAAGTAAGAGGATCAAGAATGACAAGTCAAAACATGTACGAAAAACAAAGAAGATAATACCCGAAGCGTATCATTATGGAATTGTTAATAAATGGGTAATATAAAGTCATAAAAAATAATTTATCAAATAATATATAATAATATAGTTCTTTAATATATTTATAATAAACTGATATTTATTATAAAGGAGGTTTGTACAAGTACGACGAGAGTTAATACACAAGGAAAGGGTTTTCTCATCTCACTTTTATTTCTGTAAGATTTATGCCTTATTCACCATTCATTTATTTTATGATGGGTATATAATACCCATTAATATATTATATGAATATTATAATTAAATTTATGGATATTTACATATCCATTTATGATATCTATTTCATGGGATGTTATGGTTCAAAAGTTACCAAATCTGTAATGTAGTTTTGTCTCAATTTGCCTTCTTAGAGGCACATATTTTGTTATGAAATTATATTATTTTATGAGGTGTATATACTACCATTAAAAGTGTTATATCATGAATCCAATTATTTTCATTATATTTTATGCTTCATGTAATTTCATTCTCTTATACGGGGAGTATGGCTCAAAGTTACCAAGTGGTAAGAGTTTATTGCAACGATCTCATCATTTATCGGGATTGTTTATGATTATGATTTAATTGATGAAATATTATGATCCATATCTAAAGGAAACTCATGAATTTTCTTATCCTATGTTTATTTATGACATACTCATGTATTAGTACCATTTTACCACTCTTTGGTACTTAAGGTAATTAAGAAAATGTTTTAAAGGAAATTTCACCTCATTTATAATTTTGATTGGAAATATGATTTATTAAATGATACATGTTTTAAAAAATGTTTTCAAAAATGTTTTTAAAATAATATTTTGTAAATTTTTAAGGAAAAATTATTTTTAAATAGTTTTTTTAATGATTTTTAATGATTTTTAAGTTTTCAAATCTATTTTCAAAGAAAAAGGTTTTCAAAAATATTTTATGTAAAAAAATGTTTTTCAAAAAATAAAAGATATTTTCTTCAATAAATGTTTTTTAATGGATATTTCCAAATTATTTTCCATATAAGATGAAATTTTTGGGTGTTATTCACTAATTATATGAAATGTTCTAAAGGTTCCTTTCATATTCTTTCTCTGAATGGTTTAATTTTTGATGGCATGATGTTTATGAAACCCATTTCTCTTTAATAGGTTATATGTTTATGAAACCTAATTTTATTTCGTAGGTTATATAATTATGAAATGTTCTTATTTTCATGAGTTATTCTTTGATTAAATGATAATGAAACCTATATCTTTCCCATTGGTTATGATATTATTACATTTTTATGATACCCATATTCATTTCATGGGTTATGATATGATTGTTTATAATATTATGGAAAATGTACGTATGATTACATTATGAGATGAGTGGGACCTATATCTCCTTTCAATGGATTGGGTAAAGATTTATATCTCATGAGATAGAAATAGTTAGAACGGGGAGTGAACTCAGTTAAGTAAAGGACTTTGTCTGCTAAGATGGTCTTGAGAGTGAACCTTGACTAATAAGATGGTCATGAGAGTGAACCATGACTAAAAAGATGGTATGGGGGGTGAGAAAATAATACTAATATATCCTTTAAAGTGATTTTTTGAATACTATGGAAATAATTTTATATGTTTATGTGTCTTACACAAGTCCATGCCTTATTCATATGTTGTGTTTTCATAGATTATGATCCTGATTCCCTTATGATTTATGTCTTATGAAATACTAATATTTATTACATGATCCATGTTTATAATATTTTTTATGCAGGGTATGATCTTAAAATGTCATGATCACGTTCTCATACCCTTATGTTCATGTTTATTCTTACATATCTCATTTTGTTATCCTTACCGAGCATCTAAGCTCACCCCTTTCTAGTTTCCACTTTCCAAAGGTTATAAAGATATCTAGTATGTATGATGTTCTTAATAAGGGATATAGTCATAAAGAACCTAGTGGGAGATAATATATCTCACTTATATACTAGTGTTTATGTTTCCATGATTACAAAGGCACTAGACTGATATGGTCTTTGGGTATCTGTTATGTAATGTATTAAGTATTCCAAAAACAATTATGTAATGTAAATTTATGAAAATTGAGGGTCATTATAGTGATGAACAAAACCAAGGAGATGTATAAAAGCACCACCAAGACCATTTATTCCAGAATAATTCAAAACCATAAATCAATAAGAGGAACCAAATATGGGAAGCAACCCATTTGAGGATGAATTCAAACCCACCATATCTGAACTGACCATTGTTAGAGATTCCATAGCTGAGCTTCACTGAATATTAATGACACATCAAAGAACTTAGATCCAATTTAGGCCTATATCCCATGTAACATAGAGATACTGAACCAAGGATGCCTCAACTGAGCCACGTTGAATGAGTAGATGGCTGATCTCATCAGATAACATGTGATAAGAAACCCAAATCTACCATAATTAATGAATATTTTTATTGTGACATCGCGATTGATGTCCATTGAATTTCTAGTACTTACTGATGAGGAACCCAAGAAATATGAGAGACTAATCCCTATCTAACCCCTAAAGATCTTGAAGAACATATTGGGATGCCTCAATGATTAAAGAATATATCCAATCCAATTTATGATGTTGAAAAACTACACCTATGTACTTGATTTTAGATCAAAACTGAATGTCGAGGCTTCTCAAATACCTAATGTGGTCCACCACTTGTTCTAACTCAAGGAGAGATGACCAAAATATTCTAATGAATTTGAAATAACTGAAAAATATTTTTTTGATTGATATATTTTATTTTCCCTTTTTTTAGGAATTCCAAGACTAATGATACCTCATTTTTCCTAATGATGTGGCCATGGATTCAGAAAAAATGCACCCAAGTGTTCACTGAAATCAATAAATGAATTCAGTACTTTGGAAAGGATGGGATGATGAACCATACTCAATCAAAAGTCACCTTTGAAGTTACTTATTCACACTAACAATTCCTGTTTATCATGAACCCTAGAAAATTCATTGAAAGATGCCTCAAATTGGAATCCCATCATCATAGAACCCAAGAAAACCTTACAATGAAATCCAAACTTCATGTTGAGATATAAAGCACCATCACCCACTTCATCCAAGTTAACATTATTGATATCTAAATTTATTGACACCCAAGTCCAAGATCATTCCCAAATATTTTCAAGACCACTTGGAACCATAAATATCTATTCGGTATGTTCATCACTCAGAAATCACATAATGGAGAGCATGATTTTCCACTGGAGATGCAAAACACTAAAACTTTCTACTCAAATTATTCTAGAATGAATCATATAACTCAATCATAAGAGAGAATAATTTCCAAATGGAAGAGTTTACAAAAAAAATCTCTACCTAAATTATCCAAACCCTTAATGTTGGACCCATGTAAATCATCTAATGATGAAGTAGAAACTTATCGAAACTAAAAATGAGAACATTCCCGAAGTCACTCAAAATATTTTAAGGAACTCATGCCTCTCATGTGGTCAATTGTGAGCATGATAAGGATCTATGAGATTTATTATATCAATATAGAACCAATCACTGGTGAAAATAAAACTCTCACTCGTTCAGATGCTATTTTCTAAAATCACTCGATTGAGCTACTATTACTTCTTTTATTTCATTAATTATTTTAATTTTGTTGTATTACTGTGATGATGGAAAACTAGGAAATTTGTGGACACACCAAGTAAAATCATCCCATTACCCTATTGATGAATTCTATTTTTTATAGTTAATTATCTTGCTACTTCATCTATGAATTTTATTGGTTTAATAAGTTAGATATTTTTTTTATAGATTTCAGTTTTAATTTCTTATACTCTCATTCTCAAGATTTCACACACACGACACTCAGACTTAAATAACTATATACGATAGGAATAAGTGTAATAATATGAGGGCGACTAGAGATATCTAATTACCAGGATAGAAAATTATAGGGGATATAATGATCATTTTATTTCCCTATCCAAACTAAAACAACCAGATAAGAGTAATTGATGCTGTATCATTTTACTAGAGGAAGAGTTGGAAAAAATTTGAATAATTATTCAATAGAAGAATGTGCAAATGATCTAAGGACATATTACCATTCTTATGAACAAATTTATATCAACTCAACTACATCCATTATTTAAAAAAATCTATCCCATTAAACAAGATAAAGACACATATATAGAAATATCCTATTTGAAGAAAAATCTATCCCCACTTTATTTAATTTTACTTGGTTTTGAATTTTTTTGCTGGTGGCCTTAAGACAGGAAGCACATCACATAGTGATGAACAAATTTCTTATAAACACACACCATATAATATAATATCTTTGTTATATGGTATCGCATAAATTTGGATATATAACTTTTGTCACCATCCTTACTTGATTTATTTATTATTAAAATGAAATTACAAGATATAATTATCTTATTTTACCATGAAAATGGATTTAGGGAAGGTTTTACTATCTTAGTCAACTAGGAATGAGATATCTATGAATCATCTAGGAAGTGAAAAATCCGGTCTTGGTCATTCAACAAATATAAAACTACCAATGACATATACAATACAAGATAAATTTATAAAATTACAAATGTCATGTTTTTTTGACTTTCATCAAATTATGAGATCGAATGTAACAGATTTATAATGAACCCATGTCAAGAGACCATTACACATATTCACATATATGAAAAATGAATGACACATGTAACATGTGGTGTTCCTCTTAACAGGTCGGTCCTCATGATCTCATCTACTTGATATCACCAAAGGAAAACTTCATGAGAATAGGTATCAATTCTTATGAGCCCCCTATTGAAGTTGGTTCCTTATAACTAACTACTATGTACATTATATTACTAGAATATTTATGGTGTTGAATATTAGTTAATATCTTGTCACATATTGATCATTTTTCTATGTGACAATGAATGTGATAATTTCCTAAGGGTACCTATCATGTTTAATTATCCTAACAATTCCTTGATGTTATGAGAACCTAAAAGAGATATCAAAATATTATTAAATAAATGTTATATGGCTAGATGATATCATTTTAATGTATGAAAATGATACAGGATATTAGGGGCAGGGGCTCATAAGACATTGAGAATTCTTCTCATGAAGTGCATCCCTGGTGATCTTTTATTTATGAGGTTATGAGAAATAGAACCACTATTCATAAATACACATTTATACATTTCACTTGATGTTCCTATCTATGGATGTGTGTAATTTTCATTGAAATTTAATAATATTATTAATACATATCATGTTTCACATACTTTTATATATTTAAAAAATCCACTACAACATTTTTTTTGAAAATACAGATTCATTACTGTTGAAGATCAGCGAACGTACAATCGCAAAGCCATGAAGGGAAATGGTCCAACTAGAGTTGGTTAACATCATAGGGGCCTGAGGCAGCCAACTGATGGGAATAATTGTTTCCTTCCCTTTTATTAAAGTAGAAACTTCAGATTGAGAAGCCCTGATGGAGATAAATAATTCTCCTGATGAGGGATCCAAAAGACTGGAGGCCGCCGTCGTTGAAATTGATACCATTGATAATGGTGAGACAGTCTGATTTGAGGTTTATTTTATCCCATCTGTGATACTTAGATAGCATCATACCTGCAATAATGGCAGTACCCTCAGCCACCACAGGTTCCCAAAAAGCAAAGTGTGATTCATGTTTGGCCACAACGACTTGCCCCTGATGATTCTAGGCCAGGATGCCGAGGGTGACAGGCCCATCTTTTGGGAGAGACACATCCACATTAATCTTAAGAGTCCACTCACTTGGAGGACACCAGTGGGAGGGAAAAGAAGGGGTTAGTAAGGGATTTTGTTGACCATTGTGGTGCTTCCAACCCTCAATCCACGAAAAGGATCGTTCAATCCAGAATTCGGGGGTTCTGTGAACTTGGTTGAAAACTGCCTTGTTTCAGCAGACCCAAATGATCCAGGCCAGGGTGCAAAGTGAACATGCTTTAACCGATGAGAAGGAGGAGCACCATCACATTAGGAAGGATGGTAGGTCAGAGGCCATGGCCAGTGAAGATGATGAGGTAGGATATATTGGTAATATAAAGAGTGATATTTTATTAATGAATAACGTGCGAATGGATTTTCCCTTCCATTCTTTAATAGAAGTTGTCATTTCAGTCCCTTTTATGAAAATGGAACTTCTAGATTAATTCCACTCCTATAACAAACATACTATTTATTTAACATTAATATATGATTATTACATAAATTTACACTTAATAAAACCCAAAAGATCAATAATTGTAGTGTATTTGTTAATTGGGTACATTACATTACAATTTAAAATAGGAAAAACATCATCTTTATTAAAAACATTCTTAACATGATCTCACTTAAAAATGCATAGGACAAGGGAATACATAAGTAAGGGGTGATATATAAATTTTAGTAATGGAATAAGAATTTCACAAGGTAATACATGTTATAAAATAGGCATATCATTAGGGAATACAAGTAACATGAATAATAAGGCATGATATATCATGATAATCATAACATGGAAAATGTGGAAACAACTTAAAAGATTGCATCATAAACATAGGTTAATGATAACTACCAAGGAATCCTGATGAAAAAACCAACATAAAGGAATCATGCTCACTCCCTATCCCAACATTACATCTCATGATACTAAACATTACCCAATACATTGGAGCACTATATAATTCCGGGCTCACCCATCACTTTCATTTCATTCTCATGCTTAAGTGTGCCACATAGATCATACAACATGGATTCATTCATCATCATATTTTATTAAATGATTAAGTAGTTTGTAATATGTACATTTAATTCAAAATTCAAATAAATATAAGTGTATAAAGGTGAATACCTTTTATATAAAATGGGTATGGTATTCCCTACACAATTGTTTTGGTATGGAAAATCGTGGTGAAATTTCAGTAGCATAACGACGTCACATTAAAATTAATAAAATGGGTTTATGGGAGATAAATGGGTCTTAATCATTTAGAAATAAAATTTCCAGTAATAGGGACATGTAAAGATATATCCCAACATTAGGAATTGGAAATAGAAGGAATAAGATAACAAAAAAGAGAAGGTGAGGATCCATTACTTGAGTGTGTGACTCAAAATGCTTGGTAGAGGATTCTTGAGAGCTTGGGGGAACCTTGGGAGGACTATATATAGTGTATATAATAGTATGTACTTTATAAAATTAATTTTAGTGAAGATAAATGGGGCCTTGAGTGGGTTTATATCATAAATAAGGGATATTTCTTTATTATTTAGGTTTTGGACTCTACATAATAAAATATCCAAAACCACAAACCATACCATGATATTTTACAATGGTTTATTTATAAAAGTATAGGTTTTCATTATTTTATAACTCCAATGGTATAAATTAATAAAACAATTCCCTTTCTTATGTGTAGGCGAGTCACACTCTTAAAGAAATGATTTTAAATCCTTAAAATATATTAATGGTTTTTGAGGATTCCTAAAGTATTTATAAAATTAATAAAATAAAATTAAAATCACCTTATTTATAGTTTAAAACAAATATTTTGTCATGTATACCCAATATAGTATTTAAACTATAAATAAGGTGATTTTAATTTTATTTTATTAATTTTATAAATACTTTAGGAATCCTCAAAAACCATTAATATAACAAATATTTTGTCATGTATACCCAATATAGTATTTATTAAATCACTTTTGGGTCATTGTTATGTCATAATACGCGAAGTATATTCACACGGTATTTAATTTTTACCAAAAAATTGAACTATCTCAGAAAATTATGAAAAATTTACCATTGGATAATTTAGATGTTATGATTCCAAAAATAATATTAATTTTATCTAAATAATTTTCTAAATATGTGTATTTTAACTTTTAAAATTATATTTGACATTTATTGATAAATGATGGTTTTTTTGGCAATAATTGTTTTCAAAGACTTATAAAAATTATATATGACTTTATAAAAATTATATGATTATTTATATTTAATAAAAATTATTTAATAATAGTATTTTATCAAAATATTATTTATTTAAAAAATTAATTAATTCATGAAAATAAATGCCTTAATTGAATTTGAATATTCTTCGAAAAATAATTTTTTTTTGTTTCATTGAATAAATAAAAAAATATTTTATAAAGTAACAATAATAAAATGAAAATATATCCATTATTATATATAATATATATATTAATTTTATATGGTTCTTGATACATATCCCTTTAAAACTTTAGAAAAATCCCTAAGGGTAAGGTGCATGACTGTGAGACTTCCATGGGGTGGTTCGGCGAACATGGTTTGGGCTGTGATCTTGATGTGCTTGAAATTATCCTATAAATGGTTTCTATCATGATTAATTTATTGGATGTTATCTTGGTATTGTTCAAGGAAAAATCATATGGATTATATATCTCTCATAATCACCGATAAATGGGATTCATAGGGTACAATCCAACCGGTTGAGGATATCACTTTCCTTTGTCTGTGTCAATTGGATTTGTTAAAACCCTATATTTATACTAATCATGTGATCACTGTTCAATGAATAAATTATCAATTTCAATGATACTTAATGTTATTTTAAATACAATTGGATATAATAAAATATAATAAGTGCATGTGTTTTCTATAACCATATTACATAATAAGACATTTAATTAAAACAAATGGGGAATTTTATTTATTACAGTTTAGGTCCTTAAAATACCCCCTTAAGAAATTTATTCCTCAAAATTGTCTTTTCCCATAATAAAAAAAATGAGGATAAATCTATTTCATCACTACCTAGGGTTTCTATGTCTCTTATTCAAACTTGTGGTTTCTAAATATCACTATGAAAAGGTGCATTGTATTATTATCATAGAACACTGTCTCTACAGTCTAAGATTTTCACTAGCTGATCTTCATAGGAAAGATCATTCTCCAATGGTACAACCTATGGACTGATTACATGCAAGGGGTCTGGTATGAACTTCCTCAAGAGTTATACATGGAATACATCATTCACTTGAGATAGGTTAGGCGTGAGTTCTATTTGATAGGCCACAACTTTGATGTGGTCAAGGATCTCAAAGGGGATGATGTATCTTGGGCTAAGATTTCCATTCTTTCCAAATCTCATCAATTTTTTCCATGGAGATATATAGAGGAATACCATGTCTCTAACCTTAAACCCAAGGTATCATCTACGATCATCCACATAGCTCTTCTATCGACTTTGGTCCACTTTGATGTGATGTTGAATGGTTTTAACCTTTTCTACTATTTCTTCCACCATTTTAGGTCCTAGTAGCTTATGTTCCCTAACTTCATCCACACATGTTAGTGTTCTACATATTTTCCCATAAATGGCTTCATATAGATCCATTTGGATGATCGATTGGAAATTTGTATTATAAGAGAACTTGTCTAGAGGTAGATATTGTTTCCATCCTCCTTTTAAGTCCATATAACATGCTCGGAATATGAATTTTATTGTTTGAATATTCCATTCAAATTGTCCATCAGTTTTAGGATGATAAGTCGTAATGAATTTAAACTTAGTTTTTAGAGCATGTTGGATACTTTTCCAGAACTTGGAGGTAAATATCGGATCTTAATTGGATATAATTGATAGTGTTACTCTATGCAGCATCACAACTTATCTGATGTATATCAATGTAAGTTAATCCAGTGATAAGTCCTCTCAAATCTCAATGAAGTGTGTATTATTTATAAGAAGATCCACCACAACCTAGATAGCATTGCTTCCTCTGAATGTATTCAAAATTTTAGTGATAAAGTCTATGATGATGTTTTCCCATTTACATGTTAGTATGGGTAATGGTTGCATCATCCCCTTAACACTTTTTCCTTTTAGACTTCACTTTCTGAAATACCAAACAATTTGATGCATATTTAGTAATATCCTTCTTAATATTGTCCCACCAATAGTTTTCTCAGATATCTTGATACATATTTGGGCTTAAAGGATATATAGAGAAGGCTAAGCTATGTGCATCATCCAACATCTCCCTTTTTAACTCAGGATTTGATGATACACATAGTCCTGACCCAAGTCTTATAACACTTTTTTCATTAACATTGAACTATGAGGATTTCCCTTTTTTTATAGTTTCCACCTTATTATGGATTCCAACATCATTTCTTTGAGTATTCATTAACCTCTCCATAAGATATTGTTGAGCAATAATTTTTGAAAATATTGATGATGTTCCTTTTTTTTTGTGATTCACATGTCCATCCTTTTCAAATCTAAGAAGACTGGATCCCTATCAATTCTCATCAATGATAGAATTTCTACATCCTTTCTACTTGGATCATCCACCACTTTATTAACTTTACTATGATTGTAGTGGATTAAGCATTCATATTCCTTGATTAGCTCTAACCATCTTCATTGGTGCATATTCAGCTCTTTCTGTGTGAATATATACTTGAGGCTTTTATGATTCATATATATTTCACACTTCTCCCCAAATAGTTAACACTACCACATTTTCTAAGTAAATATAACTAAATAAAACTACATTTCATGCATTGTTTAGTTATATTCATGAAATTTCAACTACCTTGAAGCATATTCTATCAATTTTTCATTCTACATTAACACATATCCCAAGCCCTTCTTTGATGCATCGCTCAATACCAAAAAAGTTCTCCATCAGTGGTCAGTGTGAGTATAAGTGTAGTGATAAGACTTATTTTTAACTTCTTGAATCTCTCTTCACATTCATCATTCTAATAAAACTTTACCCCCTTCTAAGTTAGATTGGTAATAGGGTTTGTCAATCATGATAAATTTCTCAAACAAATCAGTGAAAATACCCAATTAACCTAAGGAAACTATGGATATCTATCATAAATGTTGGCCAAAACCACCCTTCAATTTCTTATGTATTTTAAGGGTTGAAAGATATCCCATTTATTGTGATGATACTCCCAAATAAGAGACTTACTTCAACCAAAACTCACATTTTCTATAATTATAATAAAGATTCTCCTTTCCTAGCATCTTTATCACAATTCTCAAATGATTCTCACGATCCTACTTATTTTTGATGTATATTAGAATATCATCTAAAAATACTACCACAATTTTTTATGTAATCTATAAAGACTCTATTCATCGAGTCCTTAAATATTGTTAGAGAATTAGTGAGTCTGAAAGACATTACTATGAACTCATAATGTCTGTACCTTGTGTGGAAAGTAGTCTTAGGGATATATTCTTTCTTCACCCTTACTTGATAATATACTGACCGAAGATCCACCTTGGAGAAGTACCGTGCTACACATAGTTGATTGAACAAGTCATCAATACATGGAAGATGATACTTGTTCTTTATCATGACCTTGTTAAACTCATAATAATCGATGAAAATATGCATTGGACCATCCTTTTTATTGATGAAGAGAACTGGTGAACCCTGTGGTGAAGAACTTGGGAATATGAACCCTTTATCCATATTCTCCTGTAGTTGGGTCTTTAGCTCCCCATGTTTAAAAAAACTATTTTATATGGATTCATGGATAATGGAAATGCCCCAAGTATATTATCAATTGAAAATTAAACATCTTGGCTATGAGGAAGACAAAAAAATTCCTCAGTAAACACATCAGTGTATTCCCTCACAATGGTCTTGTCCTCAAGGATGATTATTTCCTTATACTCAATCATTTGAGCTTGATAAAATTTCTCATAGGGAAATAATATCCATTATTTAGATATTGGCACTAAAGAATATTCAACCTCCTCCTTGCACTTGTATATAATCAGGGGTCAATTCTCAATAGGAATAGTGATTTCCTTCTTGAAAAAATTTATGTTGGGTATATATAGGGAAAGCCAATCCATGCCCATAATTGCATCAAATTCCACCAAAGAGAGTGTTATAAGGTTTTATATGAAGTTCATCCCACAAAATTTGATAGGGGAGGAATTATATACTTGTGATGTAATAATTACCCCATTTTCCATTTTCAGTGACAACTTTACTTCAATGATTTGTGGCGGTGTTTGAATAGTTATAATAAATATTCTTGATATGAAGGAATGCGTAGAACTAGAATAAAAAAGTAAATTCACTATTCTAGAATGAATAACTAGTGTATCTTTTAGCACTTCATTTTTGGGATCCACCTCGGTGGTTGTGATATCAAAATCCCACTCTTACTGCCTTGGAGGTAGTTGGTTGTCTCCAAAAAACCTTGGATTAGTGAATTGGTTTACAAAGTTCCCCAGTTTCTTGTAGTTTAAGCAATGAAAAATGTGCTAAGGTTTGACTGGAGAATTATTTTTCTCCATCGCATTAGTGGGTCTCTCCTGTAGACAATCACTATCTAGGTTCCCTTCCTTCCTACACTTCAAGTATTTCCTAATTCCCCTAAAGTAATTTCTAGGGTACTTTTTTCGTACCTTTAAAAAGTGGGATGTTGAAATTTATTAGCATTGTTTGATTTATCCATTATAATTCCATAATTGAACTCAACTTTCCAATTATTATCCCCATGATACCCTTGAGATTCACCGATCTCCATTTTGACTTTGAGGGTACATTGGAAAAATTCCTCATAACTATCAAAGTCATAGATCGCCAGAGCTTTTCGTAGACTAGGTTTTAGACCACCAAAGAAGCAGTCAACCTGGTATCCAGGGGCAATGAAAGACCTGAAGGCATATCATGTAGGTATTGTGAAGTTTTCCTCATAAAAAATGATATATTCATCATCTTTTCTCTTGAGGGCAAGGAAATCTCTTCCATTTTAAGTCAGAGAGTGAGAGGAAAATATTTATCAAAAAAAATTCTTGAATTATTTGCACCCCATCACTTTGATCTCTTCCTCAGGCTTCATATTCTTGATCAATTTCCACCACTGATCAAATTCTACCTATATATGATAAATATATAATAGAACATTCTCTTACTCAGAACATTGAAGGATGGAGAAGATCTTCTCAATGAAGTTGAACCATTGTTCCATAATTATGGGATCATATGATCCATTGAAAGTCAGGGGAATTTGTTTCATAAATGATGCAATTACAAATTATTCTTTATTAGGGGGATTTAGGAACTCCTCCTGATCCAAGTTTCTTTTTGTAACCTGATTCAACTGAGAAAGTATCACCATAAAGTTTGTGATTCCCGCTCCCATCAGGTTGGACATCTCATTGGTGTAATCATCACATTACCATCGCATTGGTTGTTTACCCAATTACTCATATTTACAGCCATTGTCTAGAATAAAAAGAAAATTTGGGGTGATTATTTTTAAACTATTAAACACATAAAGGTAGAATCCAATGACATTAAAGGGATAACTTATAAATTACATGTATTTCCTTAACTTATGGATTTCTCGGCTTCAATCTAGGTTATCCATGAGCTATTTCTTAACATATATTCTTTTGTGTTTTTTGTTATTCCCTTAATAATGGTTCATAATGAACTTATGAATTTAAAAAAGAATATACCTTGGGTGTGTCAAACCAGGTTCGTAGTAAAACTCATTGTCATGTACTAGGTTATGCCGAGTCAGGCCCGATGCACCTTGCTGGGGTTGTTACCCCTAGGTACATCTATTCTAGAACCAAGTCGACATATAGTATCTTGACTAAGATTCATTTTATTGATAAACCACTTACTCTATACTTACCAAAATTTAGGTATGTTTTCTTATACTTATTCTTATCCCAAAGGCTTTATCTATAGTTTTCTAATCCTAATCCCAAAAATAACTAAACTTTTCCTTTGATATAAAATATAACAACCATGCTCTTTATTTTACATTAATACATTATTTATTACATAAAATTACACTTAATACAACTCTTAAGATCAAGAAGTATAGTGTATTTATGAATTAAGTACATTATTTAACAACTTAAAACTGGAAAAAGATTATCTTTATTGAAAACTTTCTTAACACACTTACACTTAAAACTGCATGGGATAACATGGGGACATAGATAAGAAAGGGGTGAGATATGAATCCCAGTAATGGAATATTAATTACACAAGTTAATACATGATTGAAAATAGGAATATAAATGGGGAATAAAAGAAACATGAATAATAATACATTATATTGCATAATAATCAAATCATGGGAAATGTGGAAAGAACTTAAAACACTACATCATATTTATAGTTCTAGGATAAATTACAAGACATCATGAAGGAAAAATCACCCTAAAAGAATTAGGTTCACTCCCTGTCCCATCATTAAAACTCACGGGCCTAAATATTAACCAATGCATTGGAGTGCTATATAATTCTGGGTGCACCTATCACTTTTATTTCATTCTCATGATTAAGTGTGCCACATAGATCATACAACCTGGATTCATTCATAATAATATTTTATTCCATGATTAAGGAGTGTGGAATAAATACATGTACGTACCATGTAAAAGAAGTATAATTGTATAAAAGTGAATACCCTTGATAGGAAATGGTTATAGTATTCACTACATAATTGTTTTGGTATGGAAAATCATGGTGAAAGTTTAACAGCATAACAATGTCACATAAAAATTCATAAAATGGGTTGTTGTGAGAAAATGGGGTCTCCCATAATTTGGATATAAAATGTTCAGTAAAAGTTACATGTAAAGATACATCACAACATTAGGAATATGAAATATAAGGTATAACATAATAAATAAACTTGAATAAGAAAGATAAGGTGAGGATCCCTTACTTAAGTGTGCGACTCTAAATTATTGGGAGGGGATTTTTGAGAGCTTGGGGTGACTTGGGAGTACTATAGAGAGTGTATGTAAGAGTATATATGCTATATAAAGAGTTTTAGTGATGATAAATGGGATATTGGGTGGATTTTAATAGTAATTAAGGGGTATTTCTTTATTATTTAGGTTTTGGACTCTACATTATAAAATATCCAAAACCACAAACCATTCCATGGTTTTTTACCATGGTTTATGAAAGATGGGGTGGTTATAATTATTTTATAATTAAATGGTATGAACTTAAAAAAATAATTCCCTTTCTTATGTAGAGGTGAGTCACACTCTTAAACAAATGATTCTAAAACCTTAAAATATATTAATGGTTTTGGAGGATTCATAAAGGATTTATAAAATTAATTAAATAAACATAAAATAAATTTTTTAAAGGTAATATATATATTTTCATGGATACACTTTATAATATTTATTATATCACTTTTTGTTTTTTATGATGTCATAATACACAAAGTATATTTATACGTTATTTAATTTTGACTCGAAAATCTGACTATCTCAGAAAATTATGAAAAATTCACTATTGGATAATTTAAACACCTTGATTCCAAAAATAATATTTATTTTATCTAAATAATTTTATAAATATATGAATTTTCACTTTTAAAATAATAATTTACATTTGTTGAGAAATTTTGAGTTTTTTTGGCAATAATATATTTCGAAGCCTCTTGACTTAATTCTGAAGTGATGTGTCCTGTATTGGAAATGTTTACCTAGAAATGATCTCAGAATACTTCAAACCAAGCCATTGGATAGTTTTTATTCCCATATTTTTCGATCATTGTATTGGAGACCAAAGTTGTAAAATGGAAATCTATTGGAAAATGAATAATCTAGATTCTCTAGTGAAAGGAGGCATATCAAAATACCCTCCTAAGGGATGATATGATGTCGAAGATCAGTTTTAATGTTCTCAAAAATATAAGTTCTTCTCTCAATGGTGGGTTTTGAAGTATTAATTGAATATTGATTTTATTTTCTAGGATTATTTTCCTCCCCGTATCAATACATATTAGCAAAAATATGTCAGATTCATTAAAGGAATAAACATGGACAAGTCTAGAGACATGTATATCACTATATAGATGGTGAATCATTTAAACCGCTATGTGAATTGTGGATCCCTTTAGTCGCTATAAAGACCACTTTATTTCTATATATGAATATCTAAACTATGAAGTATATTGATCAATATCTTAAAAAATACATAGTTTTGGATGAGATTTTTCACTTTGTGGAAGAAGTTATTCACAAGGGAAATGCTATGTGATGAAGGACACTATATAGAAGATCTTTGACTGACTGCAAAGCATTGAATTTAAAAAACCAACAAATGAGTCAGGACTGAAACCTTTTATAGGCATGATACTTTCTCTAGGTCCACATGTACCCCTCAAATAATTTGAACACACTAATTAATTCCTCAAAATAGAACCATCTTCATGCTGATCAGAACCTATTCCGAGGGATGGGGGGGATTTTTGGGTCCTAAAATGTTTAAAAGGATGATGAGAAGGATTTTATACATTTCAAAATAGTTGGATTAAAATAAACAGATATATTTTGTAAATATTGAAATTGAAAAGTCTTATGAGATGTGAAGGAGTTGATCCCTCCATATAGTGTGCTTGCTATGTGATTAGATGCTCTGCATAGTGCATTTACAAAGAAACCCCACAAATGAATTTCATTTTTAGTGTAATGTGTGACCCTTTTAACCCCCCAAAAATGAATTTTTCTTGTGGGGAGATGTGTCCTTTTTTCCACCTGTAAATAAAATTGACTTTTCTAGGAAAGGCTTCCTCCCTCCCCCCCACAATTGAAATTCAATTTTCAGGGTGATGTGGCCACCCAAAAACTAAAATACTTCATGAGAATAAGTTGATTAGTTACATCCTTACTCTTACTAAATCCCCACACATAAACTAGTGGGGGTGGTGGATTTTTCAAGAGTGTATTTTGTTAGTGAGATATCTAGAGAAGTGAATTAAGTAGGTAATTATTTACTTCATATCACGAAGAATAGAGGAAATTATAATCAATTTTAATAGTATAAAAATCTATCCACATGGCATAAAAGTTTGTTTCCGTAGCATTAAAAGTGGTCCACATAGAAAATAGACCTTTGTGGGGAACCTATCTTCACAAATATTCTCCTTTTAGAACAAAATTTCATGAACCAAATGCGGATGAAATATTTTTGGGCCACCATCCTACATAGAAAATAGTATGTGTGATATGGTACTTCAGTCTTAGTACCCTTATTTGAAGCATTCAACCCTACCTCAACCCTTTCAAAAATAGTACAAACAACCCTCTCCACCAACCTCTCTCCGTGAAGTGAAAATACCCAAATATCCCCCTTTGTGATGAACTATGCGAGGGCCTCTACTAAAGCCTCCCAACATGTGTGATCAGAGTATGGAAACACCAATAGTCCCTCTTGATCATACATTCCCTTGGTAAATGAGGTCCTATTGGTAATATACTTAACTAGGGGGATCCTCAAAATCTTCTAAATCATAAATTACCTTGGTAACAAGGATCCCTACCATGGAGGTAGTTCCAAGGACCTCCCCATTTTAGAAGGTAAGTAGGGGGATCATGATTATTTTTATCTTTAAGGATTAGTGACTTATCATCCCATCTTCTCTAGATCAGAAAAAATTGGAATCCATCCCATTATAATCCTCTATAATTTCTTTTGGGATATATCCATTTGGGTAGCATGATATGACTATCCGAGTCATAAAATTAGAGAGGAGATAGGTACATTCAAGACCTTTCTCTTCTCCCATATCCATAACCTCTTCCTCTAGTGGATGACGGATTGTGTGGCTTGTTAGATAGTCCACTTCCTCTTGTTTCTCCACTAAGAATTAATCATGTGGGATTATAGGTTAGTTATGATCACAACAGTATCATGATTAAATAACTACCTATGGAGGAGATTTCTTTTATTAATATTCCTCTCACCACCTATGGGCCTCCTATTTGGTGTAACCCTGAAAACCACGTAACTGTTATCTCAAAGATCTATATTACATACAAGAAAATAATTGGTTGAACTTTCAGGTGTAAGACCAAACCTTCTAAACTATGTGGTTTTTGATTCCTAACCAAATAGGATACATAGGAATCCTCCATGTGGTCAAAAACCGACACCCCAAATTGACCCTACTATTCTCTAGGCTATATCAATGGTAGGGTCATATCCTAGTCAAAGGGATATATTATTTTTTATATCATTTAATTAACCTTATTGGATTACATTCCCAAAAATATCATACCCCCCATCTAGAAGACAAAAAACCTTTATGGTATTTTGGTCCTCTTCAATATATGTCCTACACCAGTAATTGACTATGAATATTTTACCTTGACATCCTTGACAAATAAACTTAAACTGCATGATTTGGTTCTCATAACATGACCTTAAAAGGTATGATGTATCCCATCAAGTGGCAAAAATATATGTGGGTTTTTATTCCTTTCATGAGGATACCTTAGAAACCCATCTCGTGGGCCCGATCCAACCATCAAATCAACTTTTGTCTTTCTAGATGATGTTAAATTCATGAGTGACCAACTGTGTACTTTAACACTAGAATTAGAACAATAAATGACATAAGAATATATGAATAATCTTAAAAAGGATACCATCAATTTAGAACCTCAAATATATACATATTTCTTTGTAGATGAAGAACCTTGGATACATACATATGATTCTAAAGTCAACACATGCTAATAATTAATTGTTAATATAAGGGAGACCGGTTTCATACTTTGGATTCACTAAAGGATTTAAAAATGAATTTTAAATCTATAAGAGAGTTCCAAAGCATAAAATAATTCCATAGAAAAGTGTGTTATGAGGCAGACCTACCATACTCTCGACCCATGCATATTTAAAGGACTCATTGGAGAAATCCAAGTGGATGCCTGGATTTGGAAACCAGGTCCTCACCAACTCAAAATGAGAACATATATGATACTATTGTGGGAAAAACCCCTCTTACCAAATTTTTATGTTATTAAACTAAATATAATATCTATAAAATCTAATTCAAATTCTAAATAATATAAAATCAACTTTTTAATTAAAAATTTTAATATATTGAAAAACTCTTTTGTAAAAAATGTTATTTTCACCCTTAACTGTACCTAGTTTTATATAAAATTAATTACCAATTAAATGGGTGATAATATATTTGAATATTTTTTTTAACCATAATATCAAATTCATTATATAAAATATATTAACAAAATTTATTATATTAAAAATTTACAACATTAATAAAAACAATCTCTAAAAACATTCCTTTCACAAATACCATGCTCATCAAAATTAATCTCATTGATCATACTTTCATTCCTAAAAATAAAATATAAATTATTACATAATATTAAAATTATGATCTAAAATATGAAATCTATTTTTTATGTTTAATTTCTATAAGTAATGAAAACTTGTTTTTAATATAAGGTAATCAAATTGTTTGTAGATTAAAATATTTCTTGATTTTCCGAAACATTAAACATGGGTTTTATAAATTCAAAATAGTATTTCAAATGAACTATTTTACTTCATAAATATATATTATACTATAAAAATGGTTTGAAAAATCCATTAATGAATTATTATAATGACATAAAAGTGAAAGTATTAGAAAATTTAGAATTCTTTCACTATTGTTCTAAAAATATATTATTTTATAATAATCTAAAACTTTCACCCTTATTTAATTTTTAAATTATAAATAAAAAGATGAAATTCATCTTAAAAAATTATAATTATAATAAATATAAATTTCTATTTTAAATGAGAATGAAATATTCCAAGGAAAATTACTTTTATAAAAAATGACACTTTCAAAGATTAAGTGTTCTTTAAATTGTTTTTTTTGGATTGATAATTGATTACAATAATTTTTGTTAATTATAGGTTTTATTATTCATAAATTTAGAAAATAATATTCATATAAAATTTCACGGTTCATTTTGGTTTAGTGTTCCATTTGAACCAAGCTATCAGAGGTAGTATTCATGTACATAAAAATATATTCCAAAATATTTGGGGTTACATAATAACACTCTAATTCACACCAATATATAGGTTATTTTGGGAATATATATTCACTAAGAAGTATCAAATCCAAATGTGTTTATATTATAATTTAATATGTTGAATTTTTTATATATTATTCTATAATGGATTTCAATTTATTGAAATTTATTTTTATTGGATTCTATATTATTTTTAGAAATTAATTATATGTAATTGTATATATTCTTTTGATTAATAATTTTTTAAAATATTTTCAATGATAATCTTGTAATAAATCTAAATAAAAGAGAGTTTTATGGAGAAGTACATAATATTCCAAATTCATCCGGCAAAAATTTTTTATTTAATAAAATATTTAATTATCATTTTTTGAGATATTAGAGACATTAAATAACCACTATAAACGAAACCTTCCTTGATAAGAATTTATAATTCCATCAACATTTTGTTGAAGTTAATATGAAGAGTAAACTTAAACCTGAAAAAATCATAGGAAATTAATAATGATAATTTAATGTTTAAAATAATTTGGGAGATCACATATAAGAAAATAGAGTTACTTTTCCTAAAAAGTATAAATTTTATTAATTTATGATAAGTATCCCAAAAATAGAATTATACAAAATTTCCTCAATATTAGATAAATAATATGATTCTAATGAAGAATATACAACAACATAAATTTTTTAATCTCAAGAATGTTTACACTATACTCTGGGGGAGATTCCAATGATGAGTAATGATTTAAAACATCTATAGATAAAAAAGAAAAGTATATTCTTCTTTGATAGAAAAACTTAAATTATAAAAAATAATTTCAAATAGGAAAAAAATGAAATTAAGAAGTTTTTTATGATAATAAACATAAATATTAAAAATAAATATTACTTAAATGGTAAACATTCTTGTAAAAGAGAGGGTTAAATAAATTAGGATAAGGTAGTTTAATTTGATGTTATTTCTATAAAATAACAATTTAATGAGAAAATAAAACTAATATGTGAATCATAATTTAAATTAGAAGTGATTGAAAATGAATTTAAGGAGAAAGATAAAAATACTTATGTGTTTAGAAATAAGGAAAATTATGAAGAAAATAACTTTTTTATTATAAATATTCTCAAGTAGTTTCATTAATAGGATGTTTTTATAGAATTATATATTTGAAACTAGTGAATAGGACAATGTATCCTACTAAAGGTGGAATGAAAATTTCTCAAGGTTTAGTGGAAAATAATTGTTATTGCCTTTTATTCTTATGACTTACTATCAAAGTGTGTTTGAAAAATAATTTGGTATGGAAAAAAATAAAGAAATTTTGAACTAATAAACCTAAAAATAATAAAAAATCTATCATTTAATTAATATCTGTTTTACCTATACTCATATTTCATATTTAGAATGATATTTCAATTTATTTAATTGGGAGAAAATGGAATCAAAAGGTATTTTATAAAGAAATTATCAAGTTGGAAGTGAAAATAAATATAGTCCTTTGAATAATAGATTTATGGTTGTGATGTTGGAAAAGATATAAGTGTTTAAAAACCATTCAATTTATTCCAATATACAAAAATTATTTTGGAAGGGAAAAAATATGTAAAATTAAAGAGGTGAAAATAATCCTTATGAATAGTATGAAATATATTGGAATAATCTCATCTAATTCAAATATGGATAATGTATTTTTTGAGAATTTTATATTACTGGTGGAATCTACCCCATCTTGAAGAAAATGAAGCAATTTCCAAGAGGGATCAATATTACTTTAATGATGAATGATTCACTAAAGGAGACAAATATATTAATTAGTAAAAATAATAATGATGTTTCCAAATGTAGTATTATCTAAAAATCCACTAATGTGAAGAAGGACACAAAATAGGGATGTGATCCTTGTAGTGAATTCATCACAAGACTTGATATATTTTAATTTATTATTCAATCAAATAGAAATTTCAAAAAAAAAAAACATTGAATGTTCAACTGTTATTAAGAAATACCCAGAAATATAAGTGAAGTAGATATTACCTTAAAGAATAATGAAATTTATTAAAGTGATACTTATATTTTCTATAAATTATATGAAGTATAATTTCATATTAAGTAATATGAATGAGGATTAAATGTTTTATTTTAATTTCAATTGATATATGATATCATATGATTATAAAAAAGGATGATCTAAAGTTGTTGAAAGGATAACCCCATGATGAATAATGTTTTCCATAAATCTAGTGATAGAGTTAAAGAAACTTATTGCGATTTCATTTAGAGGATTCAAAGTATTTTATCAAAATTTAAAAAAATAAATTACTTATGGATGAAGGAAAGTGATTTCATCATTTGGAATGATACATATAGTTTATGCTTGAGACAAAAAAACATATAAATAAATTACAAAATTTTACATGAATTTTCAGAAAATAATATAATAGATCAAACCACAAAACCTATAGTTTTTGTGTCTTTATATATTATCTACATGATCATATTATTTTCTAACATGTCTTCAAAATTAAATAAAAAATTATCCCGAAATTATAAACATATAGTCATGTAAAAAATAATATATAATAACTCAAGAATATAAGTGAGGAAAAAATGAACACATCGTTATTTAAAAAAAATTAGGGTGAATGAGAATAATTTAAGAAAATTATACCCAAGAAAACATAAATCATAAATCATGAGTCATCACAAAATTATTTTGGCATAACTTAAGACATAAATCACAAGAGTGTCGAAATATGAGTAACAAATCATGATCCATGAATGAATAACATTAAAACGTTTCATAACATCAAGTTATTTAATAAGAAAGTTTCATATATATAATAATATAAATCAATTTTATAGTTCAAGGAACACTTACCACACCATCATCAAATATTGGAAAAATTCCCATAGTGGATTTTCTTCACTCCTAATTTAGTAAAAATAGTGAATAGAGTCCCTTAGGGGTTTGGATTCACTCATTATTTCAATAAATGTAGTTGATAGTCTCCTTTTCAGATTTGGGTTCACTCCTAATTATTATAAACATACTCAGCAGAGTCCCTTAGTGTTTTGGGTTTACTCTTCATTCATTTAACTATAGTAGACTAATCCCATCAGGAGTTTGGGTTCAATCCCTATTCTCATGACCATAGTAAATAAAGTCACTTAGGGGTTTGTTTAAATCCCCTTCACCATGACCAAGTGGAATTAATATTCTGAGGGGTTTTTCACTTCATATTCTGATAAACACATGGATAGAGTCCCTTAGGGATTTTGTTCACTCTTAATTCTCTATCATCTCTTGGGACATAAATTTTACCCAATTCCTTTTATGGTGATATATTTTAGGGCACACCCATTACATAATGAAAAAATATACTTATGTGTGTCATATAAACATGAAAGCATTCATAATTTTATCATATATTATTTAACGAGTTCAAAATAAATTAAACTCATTCAGACATGAACAATACATGATTATAAGCAGTCCTAAGAGACTGACTGAAAATTACTTTTTTATTATTAAAAACACTTTTTAATGGGAAAGTGAGAAACCACATACAACCAAAACAAACAATTGGACGACCCCAACCCAGCAAGTGTGCCAACAAAAAATCTTCACCAACACAGGACCCCTCGACAAGCAGTCCCATGCGGAAGCAAGGGAACAGAACCGATGGCAAAGCCATACCCTCTCAATCATCCAATTCCAAGCAACCTGCATCAATGAAGACTTAGTGCACCAATCCTCATCCGGAGAAGTCAAAAATCGTGCTGGCAATAAGCAAAAAATGAACTGCAAGGAACCCGAAGAAACCATGGCTAACACAAACCAAACACTTACACGAGCCAACCAAAACCACAAGCTTAAACAACGTCTCTAACAAAGAATTTAATATTACCCATCTCTGTGTCCCTATAAATCTTCCATGTTAAGGATTATAGGATTAATTCTGCGTCTTACAATAGCCGCTTCTCAAAATCTGACACAAGTTGATCCCAAGTCTGGATGTATTCCTCAACACTTATCTTTCCATGATTGAATCCGCCTACCAAAATTGAGTCCTGTTTGTCAATCTAGGAATATTTCTCCTCATTAAGGGGAACATCAAGAGATCTCCCCATCATCCTGGCAGCCTCCTCCTCAGTAGAATTTAGCAATAGTACCTATTCAATCATCATATATATTAAAGGATATGAATATAGATGAAAAATACTTTATAATAGAATTAGATAATTATTTAAAAAATAATAAGAAATACCATTATAATTTTTATATCTATTATTATAAAAGGAAATAATTTATAAATCAATAATTTTATAAAAATATTGAGATAGTAACTAAAAATTATTTTGTAAAAACTATGAAAACATGTAAATAATATTCTAAAAGAAAACCAAAGAAAATGATGTTTTAAAAAAACCAAGTAGAATGAATTAAAAATTCATTGATTTTATAGTTTTGTAAATAATATCAATATAAAATAAAATGTCCTTAAGAAATAATTGATTAAAGGACAAGGATATCCATACAATTATATGAAAATCTTACACTAATAGGAAAAATATTATCAAACAAAAAAATAAGTGATGTTGTCAATTATACATACAAGAATACTTTTGTTTTAATTATACACCAAATGGAGGTGAAATTGAAAGAAAATAATTAAAATCAATAAATAACTATAGGTGAATAAAATATATGGGCTTTTAAAGTGAAATAAAATACCATTTATAAGTACCCAAAATTTATACAATCAATAATTTCATTATTAAATAAGAATTTATTTTATTTCACTTTACAAGATCATTTAGGTTTTGTTTTTTATAAAATTAATTCATAACTCTTACATAACAATCACATAAATTAAAAGTTGTACACATACTCTTAGTATAAATTTTCCCAAAATACAATACTTTTAAATTATAACATGTTTTTTTTCATGAAAAATAATTATCCCTTTCAACTTGACTTAATATTTGTTCCAACTCATCCTTAAAACCCATGAAAAACATTTGAAAATATAGGATGAGACAAAAAATATCAATAAGGTATATAAAACATAATAAATAAACCCATTATTCCCTTTTAAAATAAAGATATCATAAAATATAGTTTGTCTTTAATGTAATAAACATTGATCACAAATAATCATTTACATACACATGAAATCAAATTTATTGCCAGTTTTTTTCATAAAACACTTCATAAAAAAACATCAAGGAAAAATAATCACCATGAGGGTTTCTTAGATAAAATCATAACCCATTATTTGTTTTTCTTAAAAAACATAAATATTAAAACTAAAACTGCACAACCATTCTTTGAAATAAAATAACATTAGTTAAATTTTTAAATAAAATGATTTCCATGAAAACTGATTAGAAAGAATAGAAAATTCATGTAGGATCCCTGGGACATCATCTTCATAAAACCCTTACAATAAATCTTATAAGTTTAATAAAGAATATAGTAAACTTACAATATAATTCTCTAAAGAACAAAATCATTACCCAATGCATCAGAAAGCTATGTCGGGATCTCCCATTATCATGGGCTATATCAGGCTCAACCATCATCACAAGATATACCAGACTATCTAATATTCATAAATAATTTCCAAGAACTATAAAATGTATCAAAATCATAAAATCTTACATTTTTCTAATCAATCTTATAAAAATATAATTTTGAACCCATAAGGAAAACATATTTGGATATTGATATATCCTTTTCAAATAAAACCCATTATTAAAAACTAAAATTCCTTAAGAAAAGTTAAGGATGTTTTTTTATTCAATAAAACATGGAATCATATAAAATAATCCAAATATCAAAATAATTATTAGAGTGGTGGGAAAAGTTGTTGATGTCACATACGTTAAAATAAAACATTCCTTTTTCATTTTCTAATGAAATTCAACACGTTTCATATAAAATGATTATAAATATTGAATTTATTTTTTTAAAAAAATTTAAAAAGGGACATAAATTTTCCTTTATATTTCATTTATTTACATATAAATACATGTAAATATAATATTTAGTAATATTTACATTGAATATGAAGATTTAGAAAATAATTTTTTTAAAAATTTAAAATGACCTTACCTTGAGTACTAATCATCACGTGTATCCTTTATCTTCCTGAATAATAAAATTAAGTTAATTATTTACTTTTTTAATAAATGTTTTCAAGTTTAATATTCATTTTATTTTATTTATTACCATGATATTTTTAATTACTTTATCAATTATGTTTTTGTAGGATACTTTGGCTATATTGAGATCATATATCAAAAGTGACTTCAGTAGTTTGAATATGGTCAAATAAGTTTTTATTTAATAATATCTAAAAAAATTACCATTAAATAGTTATAAATTATATATATAAATTTTCATTTTAATAATCTTTAAAAAATTTGGTCATGAAAAATTAACTACATTATAATCATAGAGATAGAAGGGCGTACGTATGCATGAGTAACACTTCCATTTTTCAATGAACTTGATGGACATAAGGTAAGTATTATATTGTATTTATTTAATTATTATTATATCATAAATATCATATTATTTATTTAAATACACCTATGTATAACATCAATGTGACTAGTCATGATAAACGAATTACATCTCTTCGTGGAGGTGGTAATACACATGTATGTATGAAATAAATTATCATTTTATAATCGATGTAAATGAAAGTACATATGTAACACCCTGATAATTATTGATATATTTAATTTTAAATAAATTTTATCTCTTCTATATCTTGTGATTCACCCAACACTAGTTTTAAACAAAACACGATACTCAATTAAAATATTATTATTTAAACATGGATTTTATAACCTAGCCATTAAGTTAGTGGGTATAAATATGGAAAAAAATAAATTTGGGATATTATATTGTTTAAAAACTATTATTTTTAACTAATAAACATAAATAAAAATAAGAATAAATTTAAAATTAAAAAGAAATGTCTTGTGAAAACATTATATTTTCTAAGAAAAATGTTTCATCACATATTTTATTCTTATGTTAACATAATTTTTCAACAATTTTAGAAAATTTATTTTAGAAAATTGAATTTATTTATTTAAATAATCATATCAAAATTATCTTATTGTGACTTTTTTTTTCATTTTTATAAATTTTTTCATTTCTTGATGAATAGTAAAAAATACTGATTTTTATTAAAAAGTATGTTTTCTTTTAAAGAATTTAAAACATAAATTTACTATAATAATTGTTTAAAATAATATTTAGTTCAATAATATTATAATGAATCCAATTTATTTCATTTTAATTTGTTTTATGTTAAATTTTGATATAAATAATTTTTATACTTTTTTATACTTTTCCTTTGGAAGACTATTTTTTCACTGCATATACATGTATAGTTTTAAATTAAATTCTAGCATGTATGTGAGTTATATATGGTAAAATTGTTCCATATTTTTAATTATAATATTTAATATTATATAATATGGTTAGATTATTTTTTTACCACATTGAATACTGAAAACATATAGAATTAATTGTAGAAGTAAAGGTGAAAATGGGCTACATGGGTTAAACTAAGAAGATAAGAGTTATAAATGACCTAAAAATGTTCTAATTATTATTGGATGTATTATTTCTACATTTCATCATAAAAGGTTCTATAATGGTATATTTTGGAGCGTTTTGGATTCTAAAATACATTAGTGTAATTCATTCATTTCAAAACGTCAAAGTCCTTCCTCTCCTCCATATATAAAATGCACCCCCCTCTGCTCTCATATTCACATTTAAAAATAAATATAGTTCATATAATACCTACCCAAATATCTTCTATAATTCCATCAAAAAATCTTAGAGTCCTTGTTTTGATCAAAATTACAACCTTGGAAATCCTTTGGTGAAAACCATAATAAGTTATTTAAAGAATAGGCAATATTCTTAAATGAGTGTTTTTATTTTATTTCTTGTTTCACCTCCATCAAATATTATTCAATAATTATAATATAATATTATAAATATCTCCATTATATAGATATGCTATTATATCAATTAAATAACCTATATCCATATCCTCTTCCAATAATTGGTAAACGAAATCGTCAATCGTGTGTACGAAAGACTACCACCTCACAAGTCGATGAAACTCATTTTACATCAACGCGTCTTACTATTAGATACAATTATATATTTAATATATATATATATATATATATTATTTCAATTTTAATTATTTTTTTACATTATAATATCACATATACCATCTTACTTTCAATTCCGTTTAAAATATTATAATATATCTCAAGTGTACGATGGACTACCTCCTTGCAATGCCATGTGATTCATTTTTCACTTATAATTTACATGGACATTGATAAGAAAAAATTTAATGAATATCTATGATATATATTATATTATAATGATTCTAGAAAATCTATACATCACCCACTTTCTTACCCTTTCACCCAGTAATAAAGGATATTGTCGCTCGTGCGTATGTATGACTTACCGTCTCCATGAAGTGTTGTGATTCATTTTCTATGTCCAATTTTTAAAAATGGTATTAAATATGTATTCAATGATAAAAGTAATATTTATAACATTAATATAATTTTAGATATTATTTAACAATATCCTATTTTCAATTTTTTAAAAATTCATGACAAAACATGCATGAGAAAACAAGGAAATTAACAAAAAAACAATGAAAATAATGTAATATTATTAAAAAATGGGTGGAAAGATGTTATAAAAGGATTTGGCTTTAATGATACTTTTATCAATATGATAAAAACTTTGTTCAACTCTGCATCTATATCCATCTTGGTCAATGGTACCCCCAGTGGCTTCTTTAAATTAACAAAAGGGGCCAGACAAGGTGACCCGCTCTCGAAAATTTTATTTGTAGTTACCAAAGATTATCTCAACAGGAACCCTACTCATTTGGTAAATCAAAAAAAATCAAACCTACACATGTAGCCAGAAATCTTAGAGTACCTACTCATCTCTTATATATTTATGACATCATCTTGTTTCTTCAAGGTGAACAAAAGAATATTCAAGTTCTTAAACAACCCCTTACTCACTATGAGAAAGTCTCGGGGTCAGGCCATTTCATGGAATAAATCGCACATTTTTTTGGGTAAAAACTTCTCCATATAGATGAAAAAAACTATTACCAATGATCTTGGTATTAAAGAAGGTTACTTCCCCTTAACTTATTTGGGGGTACCTATATTTTGGGTAAGACCTAAAACTATTTACTTTGATAACATAGTGGATCAAATTATTAATCAACTCTCTAATTGGAAAGGAAAGTCCCTCTCAATGGCTGACAGAATCTATTTGGTCAAATCGACCATTGTATCCAAAATGGTCTACTCCCTTATGATTTATAAATGTCCTCCTGGTACATTCAAAATAATTAACACCTATATTAAGAACTTCATCTGGACATGAAGTATCTTTCAAAAAAAACTTGTCACCATTTCTTGGGTAACCTGTTGCAAACACTTCGAAAAAGGTGGTATTGGTATAAAAAAATTAAAGTTGTTTAATGATGCTATTCAAGATAAACTTACATGGAGATTAGTCAATACTGACTCGAATGCCATTGAATTCCTTAAACACAGATTCCTATCCAAACTTAGGAAGGGTAACTTTAATTATATCTCTTCCTCGATCTGGCCTTCCATTAGGTACACTTATCATAAAATCATGGAAAACTTTATATGGATAGTGAGCTCTGAATCTAACATAAATTTCTGGCTTGACAATTGGACTGGTGTTCCACTAGCCTTGATGCTCTCCCCTAATTGTACTCTAGTGGACACCAGTCACACTATTAAAGATGTTCTCCATTCTCATAGGGATAATCTCCCTGACAATATTGCTCAGATCATTGATAACTATCATTTTATTAACTGTGAGGATTTTCTTGTCTGGGAACCTATTCCGAATGGTATCCTTGACTCAAAAAATTCCTATATTCACAACTTTCTTGGATCTGAATCAAGCTTTCAATGGTTAATTTTTTTCAACAAGATGTGGATTAATCCTACTAGACTCACTCTAATTTGGAGCATTACTCATAATAGATTTCCCACTGAGGTCTACCTTCAATATTTTGGTATCCATCTATGCTCTAAATGTCACCTATGTAATCAATATAGATAAGACACTAACCAACTATTTTTATCTTGTGCCACAACCTCTGCTCTTTGAAAATATATTTTTAAAATTTTTGATTGCAGATGGAATACCCACGACTCAATTTGCATTCTTTTTAAATGTTGTGTGCAGCACCAAGCCTCTCATCAAATTAAGAACATTTTTCTAGCTGCTGTTGCTGAGCTTCTGCATGTGATCTAGTATGATAGAAATGATATTCTACACAATAAATTCTCATTAAATCTTAATTCAGGGAAATCACTAATCCTCATTGCGATTTGAGAAGTTTCCTCGATTCAAAAAGCTCACTGCAACAAATCGGTTGGTGACTGGGAGATTTTTCATAGGATTCAGGTTGATGGAATATATCGTCAACCTCTTCACACCTTTGGTGTTTTCTAGAAAATTCCAATGCCGAGATGGATCAAAGTCAATGTTGATGGTGCCTCAAAGGAAAATCCTAGACCTTCCAGCTACAGAGCCATTTTCAGAGATTTTTCTATCAAGTGTCATGGGTGTTTGTATGGAAATTGTGGCATAGATTCATCATTGGAGGCCAAAATGATGGGAGTAATTCATGCTGTCAAGTTTTCTATTCAAAAAGGCTAGAGGAAACTATGGATTGAAAGTGATTCTACCACCATTTCCAAGAAATCTGGAATGGTGTGAATCACTTTGCCTGGCCTTTGATCAATATTTGGATGTAGTGCCTAGACTCTATGCATGGTATAGACTACATTTCCACACATACTTTCAGAGAGTCTAATGCTATTGCTGATGCCCTTGCCAATAAGGGAGTTCATCAGACTATGACCTGGATGGACACCCTCCCTCTAGATTTACTTCATCTATTTGATAAAGATTGTAAAAAAAATACCTTCTTTCCATATCTTGTTATCTTTTAGACTTTTTTATTCAATAAAATGTGCTTTGGTCTTTGACCAAGGAACCACCTTCTCAAAAAAAAAATTACAAGTTATTAAAATATTTTAAACTACTATAAAAGAGTATAATCAGTGCTCAACTAAAGAGAAGCATGAGGTAATGGATTTCATCTCAATTTTCATTCCATTGAGACATAGTTTTTAATATGAACCTATTCCCATTTATGTAGTGTATAATATTCCACATTTATCTATTTAACATGAATAACTAATTATTCATGATGACTAATTTTTCAATACAATTTTATTCTTTCAAGGGGTTATAATTTCAATATTACCAAATAGGTAAGAATCTAATTTGAAATATCGCTTTCCTTTGGGAATTCTTTTACTCTTGTTAAAGGAATATTATAATTAATCATTTATATGATCCAACAATTTTCTTATCCTATATATATTTAATAATTTTCAATATTTTCTTCAAAGTTTTCCTCTCTTTTTACCTGAGTCAATAAAATAAATTGTTTAAGAAAAAACTGATTTTATTTACCTTTAAATAGAATATATTTTTATTCCATTTCAATTTTTTCTAAAATTGATTTAAAATTTTCTTCTTATTTAGTGAAATGATTTATAAAGGAAATTTTATTTTATCCTTTATTTTTAAATTTCTTTTAAAGTAATATTTATTATATTTTTCTAAATGGATTTTTTTAAAATATATTAAAGGTAATGTTTTTAAGGTATACAAAAATAATATATATCCTTGGAAACATAACCATTTTATATAATCAAGCATCTTCTACATGTTTCAATTACTATTCAAATAAAACACTTTTATGAAATATTGTTTTTATATCTCACTTTTATTTCTTTTATTCTTCCAAAAGGCCCAATTTAATTGAAAAATATACATTCTTGATGAACGCATTGTCACCTCACATTTCTTGATTAATTTTTTATTGATAAGTTTATGTTGAGGCAATCAATATCTAAAAATATTTTTTTCATTGGACATTACATTTTTTAAAATATTCATATTCTTTGTGTCATCAATATTATTATTTACTAAAGCTTTTACTATTTTTTCATATGGTGGTTACTTTGAAAGTTATTTTATTAAATGGTGAAATATGGATAAGTATATATTCATTACTCAATAAAGATATTTGATGATAAGACATAATATTCAGGAATTAAATTGACTATTAAATATATGTGGAATGCTTTGGACAAGCAGTACCAGATGTGGCCTAATTATATTTTCCCTCAATTCATTGGTAGGTCTCAAGAGACATATGAATTTTCCAAATTAAATGGATTTTTACCAAATGATTTTAAACATATTGCGAAAGGTCTTGTTGCTATAAATACCATGATGTATGAGACAATGGTGTCTAATATTAATCATTTTCTTTATTCAGAATTCATTTATTTTTATCTATGAGATTTTTTCATTGATATTATAATTGGATGAATTTTTCACTCAAGTTATTTATTAAATGAAATTTATTTTTAGTTAATTAGATTTCCATATTGATTACGCCTTATATTATTCTGATAGAGAAGTTATTGATTAAATGGAATATTTTTTCATTTATTTAACTTTCAATATTTATTATGCCTTATTGATTTGTGATAAATTGTACTTATGTGACCCTTACTGAGCATTTAATATCACAATTATTTTTTTGAATTCCCCGGGATATAAAAAAGAATTCTCAGAATGAGTCCAAGGATTCAAAATATTTTCCATACTGGATTTTATTTTTTATCCACAATGTAAAATGGGAATCATGTATGTATATAGTAATCTATGATGATTAAACTAATCGACCCCTTGGGATTTTACCCTTGTATCTATTCTAATGTAATAAAGTATAAATTGACTCAAAGTTATTGGAGTCGAGGTGTTAACAAAATAGACAATTAATTATCTTTCCATAATGGTAATTATTTCATTATTACCATATATATAAACCAAATATATCATTATATAAAGACATAAGATTCTGTGATGGAAAACGAATTACAATGGTTTGCAAGGTGTTGTCCACTATACACAAAAATGATGGATTCATTTACCAATTAATTGAATAATAAGATATATATATATATGTTACACTATTAACATAGTAGTACATCCCCATATGGAATATACTGGAATAATTATTTAATCATATTTAAATAATATTTTATGGATGCTGAAGTTCAAATAAAACTAAAACATCCAGTTAAATGGTATACCTCTTCTTCAGATAACATCATTTTTCATAACACCTTAATCCATCTAAGGCTATTAGTATTCCCCAAATATTACCTCTAGAATTTGGGTAGGGATATTAGGAAGGGACTTGGTTAGTTATTGGTTGAGTTATAGTGTTCATATGGTGTGAAGAAGAGAGGAGAGTAGGTCCCCTTTAATAAGTGAGGAGAGGGGAATTCTTAGAATTTTTTAAAGTATTAAATTAATATAAATTTATTTTCTTGTTAAAATGGCTCATAATTGATATAATTAGAATTTATGATGAATATTTATTGAATTAATCTCACCAAATAAAATTTGGACAAGTTTATATTATGTTTTAACCCTTATCTCTTTGATTTAATCACCTCGCTAACCGTTTTGAAAATTACAATGATATCAATGTTTTTTACTACTTAACGACCTATAATGTTACTTTAAAAGTAAAAATGAACAATAAATAAACCACGGTTGATATAATCCATCATATCCCATTAAAATGGGTGAATATATTTTTTTATAAATTTTATATAATTTAATAAATATTGTTTATTTCAAAATATCATTAATGACATTTTTTGAATTGTTCATTTACTTTAACTTTAAAGTAATAAATATAAGAGAAGAATTATAATATAAAAATTTCACACATATCTAATATTCTATATTTATCAATATTTTTTGGGCACTTTTAATCACCCATACAAAATTACCTTTATTTTTTTAAAATCATTTAAATAATTTTTATAATGCATACACAAGCACTGTGTCGACGTTGTATAAAAATTAAATGCAATTAAATAATCAATAAATTTTTTAAATAAATTACCATAATAAAATTAATTTAATTATTCTAAAAACAACATTTATGCTTCATTAATCAATTATTTTTATCTCTTTTTGAATATTTAAGAGGAATATAAAAACATGAGAGTGGCGTTTTTTATTTTTAATTACTTAACATAATAAAGATGTCGAAATCACAGCTAGAAGGAAAAAGGTCATATTTTAGATGATTTTATAATTATATATGAAAAATACTCGTTTATTGAAATAAAATAAAGTTTTTAAGGAATTTTATGCCATATCACATTATTCTTAACCATAATTAACTCATTTTACCTTTACCGTGGTAATAAAAATTTACTACGTTTATAATTCTTATTGACCAAGAATCAATGAGTCCTATTTACTAAATTTTTACTTCCATATTCCAAATATATAATTGGTTTTCAATATTATGTTTCTATAAGTTTCATAATTTAATTCAAATTTATTCCCAAAAATGAAATGAAATACTATTTTTTCCGAAAAATGGATGTTAAGGGTAAAAATATTTTTATACCAAATTAAAGTATGTAATTCATCCCAAATACAATAATTTTTTAAATAAAATGGAACTATTAAAATTTTAAAACTAATCCAAAATATAATTAAACTTTATAAATACTTGAAAATAAAATACAATTTACAATAAAAATCAATATTTATCACTTTTCATTGGAAAACCAAACTACTCATAAAATTATGAAAAGTTAATGCTAAGATAATTTTCATATGATTAATTATAAAATTAAAATCAATTTAAAAAATTAAATTTCTATGATTTGGAAATATATATTTTAAATAATTTTTTTTTCTTGAAATCCCAATTTGGTTGGAAATAAATATTTTTTCTTTTGAGTAAAAAACTACCAAATATTATCAAAATAAATATTAATATATAAAATAAATTAATGAATGTTTAAAATATCTGAAAATATTTTTTGCTAAAATTTTATGTGTTGTTACATTTTTCTCTCTTTTGTAAATTACTTACTCATAATTTTATTTACAATTTAAATATGTGGTGACATCATTCCATTATAGACTTTTATGATTCCCAAGATACTTATATAATCATATGGGTATTCCACTAATTCTTAACATATTTAATCACCCTATTCCATTAAAAATACTCTCTGCGGTCAATAATATGAATTGTCTATTCCTCAAATGAAATAATCTCTTCAAATAGAACTACTTTGATGATCAAAGCATGATATACATTTTCAACGTATTTTCATAATAATGAAACATGAAATACATTATATAACTGAGATAAATTTGAAGTCATGGTCACTCGGTAATCAACTGATCCAAATTTCTTTAAGATTTCTTATGGTCCATTAAACCACGTACTTATCTTCCTTTTTTTAACAAAATGAATAATTTTTTTATATAAATATACTTTATGAGAACTATAAACTCCTACCTCAAATAAAAGATCCCTCCTCTTTTTATCAAAAAACAATTCTATCTACTTTGTTCAATAATCATATATTTCAAAATCATATTTACCTTCTCAACCATTTCATTTACTGATTATGGTCCTAATGAAATTATTTCAGATACTTTTTAATTAATGAGGCAATTCAGATTTTTCTATTTCACGTAATTCATTATGAAAAATTGGATTCCACCACTAATTTTCAAAAAATGAATCAAACTGTGAAATATATATACTTGAATGAAATATTTTATTATAATAAAATTAAACTAATAAAATACACTAATCAAAAATTCCTTGGTAATCCATTGAACATGCTTGAAGCCTATATTCCATGGTTGGAAGCAATCGATCAGACTATCCAAAATATTGAGGATTAAAAGATATATAGAAATTTAATTTTGGACTAAACAAATTCTGAAGGACCTTTTAAAAATTAAAAGTAAACTTGGGATCATAGTTGGATACAATGAAGAGAGGAACTCGATGTAACCTAACTATCTCTTTGAAGTAATATAGTAAAATATTATCTAAAGAGATTATGTCTTGAATGGAAAGAAAATGTATTGATTTAGTTAGTCTATCAATAATAACTAAAATGAAATTATTACCTCATGATGTCTTTAGAAACCCCCTATGAAATATTAGGATATATTCTCCCATATCTATTATGGAATTAGAAAATATTAAATCATCCCCTTTAATATTTTTTGCCTTCTTAAAAGTATTGTAAAGACAAAGATTTCATGGTGAATTAAATAATATCACTTTTCATTCAATCCCACTAGTAATACTACTAAAGGTCTTTGTGCATCGTATTTCTTCTAGTATAAATAGAAATTAAAGAACTTTGGGCTTTAGTTAATAACTATCACTTTATCTAGGAATCATAATGCATAATTAATATTTTTCCAAATATAATAACACACTGTTTATCAACATTAAAATCTAGAAACAAAACCATCTTAATAAATTCATCCCTTTTCTTATAGAACATGATCCTCATTATGATCTTCTTTGATTATTTCTGAAATAAATTATTGTATTGACACAAAAAATCGGGAAAGTTCTGACATACACAATATCCGGGAAACAATTCATCATATCATTAACCAAAGGGTTATGTTCAAAATGTATCATTGTTAATATAGAACTATCTTTCCAACTCAAAGCATAAGTTAATTTTTTTTATTTTCTATGAGAGTAATGAATCATTTAGTAATAATCCTTATTTAGTTCATACCATATTCTCTACCTCATATTAAACTCTTTATAAGATAATATATACTTAAAACTATTTTGATAAGTACATATTTTAAAATTTAATCCATATAAATGATTCCCTAGAATTATTAAATTATAAAATACATAATCTAATTACCAATCATGTGGAGGATAATTAAACTTATGATGTTTCAATTGATGTGAAGAATGAGAAATTACATGATCATTCTGAATTAGAACGTGTCAAATTCCCTTAAATGAATCATCATTATAGATGAAAAATTTTCCATTTCTATAGGGAAGGTAAAAAACAAGGGCATTCCCCAATATTATTTTTAGTTCCCAAAAAATCTAAAACACTATATTTTCCAGATTAATTTAACTCATTTTCAATTTAACATCATTAGTGGGCTAGGTAACCAAGAAAAGTTTTCAATGATAGAATAGAGTAGAAAATTTATAATGGTGGAATTAATTTGAGGAATGTCACTAACTTGATGAATTTCTTACAAGGAAAGATGGACCAATAAGCCATCAATATATGTTACTTTTGAAATAGTTTCATCATGAAAAAATATGGAAAGAAGTAGAATATGCTAAGAGATAAAACCTTATACCTATGGAGAATAATTTAAGACCAAATTCATACTCTCTAAATATACACCCAATAGATTATTGGATGTAGAGATATCCCCTTCTAGAATAACAACTAGGCCGGTGCTGTATTGGGGTATCTGGGATGCCCGACCATGGAGATGACCTTCTGTCAAGCTAGTATCTACCCTTCTTTAATCCTTGATGTCTTGAACAACAACTATAAAACCTTTTTAGATCTTGTTAGATTGGAGGATGTTCTATAAAATTATATCAGAATAATATCTGTGTTTATTAACTTATCCTATAAGTTGTATAGGTGGATGCTCCAAGCTCATCATAAAATTGATAAATGGGGTTGCCTCCTCTGGTGTAGAGAGATCCTAGCTAAATTCAACATCTTGGTCTACCTAATACACAACCATGACTTATCAACTAATGAAGTGGATATAGGAAAGGTAATTTGACTATATTTAAATTTCTCTTGTTTCTAGGTTCATAAGGATGAATCATCCATACATCTATTTTTTTATAGATAATGATATATTAGTATATAGACCACTTTTAGCGAGTTTTCTGATTTTTCTTTACCTATGGATTCTATCGATGACTTACTCAATATATGTTTCAATGGTGTGGGTAACAATGCCTAAGATAAGAAGTCATATACCCTCCTATGTTCTATTGGTTTTTTGTGTATTTGGAAATCAAGGAACATTTAATGACATAATGGATCCCCCACATTAATAATATCTTTGGTTGTGAGGTCCATATGCCTTGCAATGTATCTCTCCCAACTATTAAAATGATGGAATGTTTTTCTTTCCATAAGGGATATTATAATGAAAAGGTACCCTTAACCTTCTTATAACCTCTCTTCACCAAGGGAACTAGATTCAGAGAACTCCTCTCAAATGTGGATAAAAGGCGTTGTCGTGGGATCCCTCAAATTATTAGTGGTTTTTGGGGTAGTTAGGTGCAACAGAGTGGCTGACCAAGGTCGTCTCTCAAAGAGGTAGTAATTGAAACAACTTCTTAAAGGCATTATGAAAATAAAATAAAAGAGAAGAAAACAAACTACCTTTAAAATTATGGGTAATTGTTTTACTACTTATAGACATTGATTAAGAATGTTGGAAGAAGATTTCATTTTTTTTGTTTTTTTTGAAATGAAATTCGATTAATAAGACAAAACAGGAAGATATTTTTTTTAAAAACTATTTTCATAAATATTAATTGATCTAACTCCACCTATTAACTTATTTATTAACAATTCTCATTTAAATTAACATCCAATTAATAATTATCCTCTAATTTGGTAACCCTCAAACACTACGAGAGTTAACTTTACCATAAAGATGAAAAGAGTTAAACCCTAAGCTAACTTTGGAACATACAATCACAACACCCTGCTTTGATTTTCATTCTAAGGATAAATTATGGTTAGTGGTAAATAAAGGCATAAATAAATTATGGAAATATGGTTTTAATTGGGTTTATGAACTATATTTTATCTCTACAAATTTATCCCGTATGGTTTTGTTTTTCTGATTAAGGTTGCGCTCTCGCAATTTACACAAAATATCAAACTCACGTGTTTTTGTGTTAATTGTTCAATTACTTTATTTGTTTATTCCAATTTAAAAAATCAACTAAAAGATCATATTAATATAATTACAATATCTTATTGATTCTAAATAAATTAATTAATAAATTGAGAGTAATATCGATTACTAAAAAGAACTACTCTTCCATGGGTGGTGTAGTCATCATAGAAAAATATTGCATTTGATAAAGTTTAGAAAGGGTATAACTAAATCTTGTTTCTACTCTTGATTTACAACCCAAATAGGATGATAAATAAATAATAAAAGAGAGGAAAATAGGGTAATATAAAAGAAAATATAAGAAATAGAAGATGAACAAATAAGTTTATTATGCAAACATAAATATTACAAAGCAAGAAAGGGGGGAAGGCTTCGATGAAGGAATCCTTGCTTCAAGATCTCCCCCTAAGAGTATAAGGAGTTACATAACCTCTAAGGTGGAGAGAGTAATCCTCTATAACTCCAAAATGGCAGCACTTCACTCCTTTTTTGAACTTCCAAATGGGGTGCCCAAGGTGTCAATTTATAGCCAAAATGGGGAGTGGTTTTGGGAACCCAGTTTTTGGGATAACAGTTGTGTATCAGTTTTGGGTTGGTAAATGGAATTATCTCAAGTTGGACAAAATAAAATAGTTGTAGGTCAGAATCTTGAATATCTCTATGAAACATATGGCAGACATTGGAGGATAAAATCATGAGATATAGACGAAATAGAAAACCAAATCAGTGAATTCGTGCAAATTTTGTGCCCTAGACTGATTGGTTTAGATGGACCCCTTAATGGGTAAATTTGGATTCAGTTTCTGGAGATACGTTGTAGAACATGAATTTTTGGAGCATCCACAAAATTTCATCCCATTTGGAGGCACAGAGTTCTAGGAATGTGGAAATAGTGGACAAATGTCCTTGGGATTCAATGTAGTTGGGCCCATTTCCCATGTGGATCATCTTTGACCCTCCAAATCACCTCCTCTAACAACAAAATCACCATAAAAAGAATAATTTCCATTTTATTAGTGATTAACATTTAACAACTGAATAAAATGGGATGTTCAATTTTAGATAATATTTGTAATTTTAAATACAAAACTAGTTTAAAACAGTGATGTAGGGGTGAAATAAAGTAGTGAATTGTGATGCGATCACACCCCCAAACTTACCCTTTTTCACTCCTAGGAAAAACCTCATATCATGTATTCCAAAAAACAATTGTGAAAAGTAAACATAAATATCAAATCAAAAATTTTTTTAAAACACATATCCTTGAGATCCAATAATTCCACACCCAAAAACAAAAGATATCATGCTATGTAAAAATCTATTATTTCAAGTTCCCCATTTATATCATTCAATATATTTGCACTTCGTTTGTCCTACCATGCACACAAAAAACTTACCTCACTTTCATTTTCCCTCATCACAAAAATGTAATTTTTTTAGTAATGTATTTCTCATCCAAAATCATACAAGGCTCACCATAGGCCTGATAAAGGTCACCATAGGCTTGATAAATTCCTACATCGCCACCCAATGTGAGTTAAGGAAATATGTTTATCAGGAGGACTTTTCAGGATTGTTCTATGGATTTTAGTTGGTTGGATTTAGATGTAAACTATTATGAGACTGAGTAAGGAGGTATTGACTCTTTTTGAAGAAAAATTGTATTATTCTAATTCTCACTCAAGTATGGTCTCCTCCTCACTATCCTTAGTATCAATTCAGCCCCATCATCATGAAAACTCATGGAAATTTTACACCATTCATCATTTTAGTAAAAAAATGGAAATATTCTAAAACATAGTTTTTGTTGTGAAAGCTCCAGATAGGAACAACTTTCTTTTTTCAGTGGAAGTTCCAGAGAGGCATAATTTCTTTTGTCATGAAACCTCTAGAAAGGCATAACTTCCAACAGAATGATTTTTTTCAATGGAAAACACATATTTTTAGAATTTAATTTTCCACCCAAAGTATCGCAAAGTTTGGCAGCACAACACAAGATGGCTTCCCCCACAATTTAGTTCAACTAGATTATGTAATTTCACTTCAAGAGTTGTTTGGATAGGGAAAATTGGCTTGTAATGTGGCTATCCTAATAGGATGTTCATGGATTATAAGGGCTACAAGGATTAAATGTTCATGTTAGGCCATTATAAAAAGGATTCTTATAAAATAGGGGCTTTAATACCAAATAAATGCCTCAATCATTTAAAACACAAGTACCTCAAACCCTTAAGTTTTGACAGGAATAAATCAAACTCTAGTTAAATCAAGCATGGTTTAGTTCCCTCCAGAAGTGAGGTAAATTTAAAGAATATGAAAATAATGGTTCAAAAGCCTCAAAAGAAAGTGATTTCAAATATAAAGACAGTGAGATGTGGCATGGGATTAAAAATTCAGAGTACTTTTCATGAAATTACTAAATATTTGAACTTGAAATGCATTCATTTTCAGTATTCATATAAGCTCGGTTTCATGGGATAAATTATTTAAATTATTGATATGGATTTTAAAATTGTGATGAGAATCATTTAATCTCAATTTTTTCAAAAAAATGAAAAAATATTTGGAAAATAAACACACAAAATTCGAAAAACACACAATTTTTTTGAAAAACATTGAAAAATAGGAAAAAAATTGAAATTAATAAACTATAAGGTTCCCTCACCCACACTTAAAATATTGAATTTTCCAAAATGTGAACCCATGAGATGATATGTGCACATGAAATGCATAATTTTATATACGAAAAATAATATAAAAGTGAAAAGTTTAAGAATAGCCAGATATGCTCAAGTGATGATGGGGTCATGCAGTGTGATGAAATCTACTACATTAGTAGGAAGTCCCTGAACATATTTCTTAAAACATTTCCAATTGAATCTAAATATCATTCCTATGTCCTCTTGTGTGATCTCCACTACACCATAAAGAAAAAAATTAGTCACAACATAAGGAACTTGCCACCTGGAATGCAACTTACCATGCATCAGCTTCAGTCATAAACTATAGAGAAAGACTTTCTATCCAACTTGAAATTATCTTTTCTGGATCATTTTTTCATGAGATGCTTTTGATCTTTCCTTATAGAGTCATGAGTTCTCATATGAAGATAATCGAATCTCCCAAAGCTCTTGAATTTTCCACTTTCGTTGAATTACATCTTGGGACAAATCCATGTTGCATTTCTTTATAGCCCAATAAGCCCGATGCTCAACTTCCATAGAGAGATCACAGGATTTCCCAAAAAAAATCCGAAATGAGGGAATACCAATGATAGTTTTTATGCTATCCTATAATCCCATAGCACATCATCCAAGTTTTTTCTCTAATCCTTCCTATTCAGTTGCATATTTTTCTCCAAAATTTGTTTCTACTCATGATTTGAAACCTCAGCTTGACCATTTGTTTGGGGGTGGTATGGTTTTGATGTTTTTTGTGTCACCCAAAACTTCTGAAGGAGGGAAGAAAAATTCTAATTAAAGAAGTGTGTCCATTGGTCACTGATTATGGATTTCAGTACTCCAAACCTATAAAAAATCTTCATCTTGACAAAGTCTACCACAACATGAGAATCATCAGTCCCAGTGGCCTTAGCGCCCACCCATTTACTCACATAATCAATAGAAACCAAAATATACAAAAAACCAAAGGAACTAGGAACAGTATCCATAAAATAAATTTCCCATACATCAAAAATCTCACAGAATAGTATGGGTTGTTGGGTCTTCTGGTGTCTCCTAGAAATGTTTCCAGTGTGTAGACAACATGAGAATGATTTGAAAAACACATGAGCATCATGGAATAAGATAGGATAATATAATACAAAGTATAAGACTTTACTAGATGTCTGTTGGGGTCTAAAGTGTCCACCACAATCAAGTGTATGAAAAAAATTTAAAACAGACTCACACTCATGATCAGGAACACACCTTCTAATAACTTGATCACTACACATGCGCCAGAGTTATGGATAATCCCAAACATAAAATCTTTACTCACTCTTTAATTTTTGGACTTGATATTTTTTTAAATTTTTAGGGATTTCAGATGAAACAAGTCATTTCACTAAATTAGCATACCAAGGATGCATACCTGAGATGGAATAAATATTCTCATTAGGGAAAGTGTAAAGAAGTGGGACCTGGTTTAAGGTGTCATCCTATAGTGTGTGAGTAAGACTACTCATGTGGTACGCCACCAGGTTTTATGACCCCTTATTTTCATTTATCTCAATATCAAATTCTTGAAGAAGGAGCATACATCAGATTATCCTAGGCTTTGCATCAGACTTTTTCAAGAGGTACGTTAGAGCTGCATGGTCATAAAAAACAACTACTTTAGAGCCTAATAAATATGAACGAAATTTATATAAAGAAAATATGACAAAAAGAAAAACCTTTTTTTGTGGTTGTGTAGTTTTATTGGTCTGAATCCAATGTCCTTAAAGCATAGGCAATCACATGCGAATGTCCCTCCACCCTCTGAGATAAGACAGCTCCAACCGAGAAGTTGGAGGCATCACACATAAGATAAAAAGGAAGCTCCTACCATGGAGGCTGTATGATAGGAGGAGTGGTAAGAAATTATTTTAAGTCATAAAAGGAATTATTTAAAGAATCATCAAACACAAAATCAGAATCTTTTTGAAGTAATCATGACATAGGAAGAGAAATCTTACTAAAATCTTTGTTGAAGCACCGATAAAATCCTGCATGTCATAGGAAAGATCTAACATAATGCACACATCAAGGATAGGGTAAGGATGAAATAATATCTACCTTATATCTATCAACCTCTATCCCATGTTTTGACACTACATTACCTAATACAATGCCATGATCTACCATGAAATTACACTTTTCAAAGTTTAAGACCAGATTATTCAAAATACAAAGATTCAAAACCTTTCCAAAAAATATAGATAAAATAATCAAATGAAGGCCATACACTGTAAAATAATCCATAAATACTTCTATGAAGGATTTAATGAAATCTAAAAAAATACACACCATGCATCTATAAAAGTTACCTGGGGCATTACAAAGTTCAAATGGCATCCTTCAGTAGGAAAATGTACCAAATGGAAAAGTGAATGTTGTCTTATCATGATATTCTGAAGCAATAGGAACCTAAAAATATCTAGAAAATCCATCCAAGAAACAATAATGTGTCTTACCAGCTAGTCTCTCAAGTATTTGGTCAATAAATGGGAGGGGGAAATGGTCTTTGTGAGTGGAATGATTTATTTTCCTATAATCAATACACACACTCCAACTATTTTGAACCCTCATTAGAACTAACTCCACTTTCTCATTTTTAATAATAGTAACACCAATTTTATTAGGCACAACTTTATTAGGACTCACCCATTGGAAATATGAAATGGGATAAATTATACATGCCTCAAGCAATTTTTAATCCTCTTTTTTAACAACCTCCAAAAGTGTTGGATTGAGTATCCTTTATGGTTGCCTAACCGGTTTATCCCCATCCTATAAAAGAATATTATGCATGAAAATGGAGGGGCTAATACTTGATATGTCATCCAAGGTCCACCCAATTTCCTTGATATTCCCCCTCAAAAGATTCAAAAGTTTTTCTTCATGTTCCAAAGGGTGATTGTTAGAAATTATAACATGTAATTTCTCACCAATAACAAGTATGAGTATTTTAGATTTGGTAGTAATGGATTATGTTCCATTGTAGGGTGGTGATGTATGGATGGAGAAATTGAAGGAACTGAAATATGTGTACAATGAACATCAATAACAGAATAGACACCGCCAAACAAAGAATAAAGAATCAAACCCATCAGCATACTCAACAACCATGTCATAATTAGAGTGAACATGATCATAATTAGAATATGAATCCATTTCAAAATAAAATCTAAGATGTTCTTGTGCATTTTAAATAGGTGTGGAAGTACTCATAACCATCAAACTATAACCAATACTCATAAACTCCCTATGCATGGGACAATCAAATTCCATCGGATTTTTATTTGGTTGTTCAAAATGGGAGATAACAAATACAGAATGGTCCTCTGAGGGGTACTTCATGGAGTCCATAACATTAAATATGAAAATTTCATCCCCAAAATCCATGGAAAGTGTACCCTCATTGACATTTTTGATAGTTTTTTTAGTTTTGAGGAAGGTCCTAACTAAGATAATGGGAGAATGAGAACTTACCTGATCATACTCCATGTTAAGCATCTAGAAATCTTCTGGAAATATCATGTCTCTTACCTGGACAAGTACATCCTCAAGGACTCCCGTAGGATATGATGTAGCTCTATTTTCCAACTGCACAACTACTCTTATCAGATTCAACTCACCAACCTCTAAAGAAGAAAATAAAGAGTGAGGAATTACATTTATGGAATCTAATAAATCAAAAAAACATCAGAAAAGTGTAATACCTCTATGGTTTATGGTATGGTGAATGTCCCAGGATCCTTGAACTTTGTTTGCATTTATAGATTTGGTGTAATGAGTGCTTACACATTACTTCCAAGATTTATCCTCTCATTTCCCTTAATCCCTCTTTGTTTTGTACGAAGATATTTTTTGAATTTGGAATAACTTGGTATTTGTTTAAAGAATTCAAGTAAAGGGATTTTGATCTCCACATGCTTGAATGTGTCCAAAACTTCTTTTTTGTATCTCCTCTTTAGCCATATTTCTAGTTTGAACATCTCTATTTGGAAAAGGAAGGGATTTATGAGGAATATCATCAATATTTTTCTTACCTTTATCTTACTCATTGGGTTGCTCAATAGTTGGTGTGGAATGGGGATTTTCTGGAGTTGAGGTGAATCCCGGTGGAATGGTAGGTATAAATGTATCATTAATTTGATTCCAACTTCTCCTTGTGATGGAACTAAAATTACCCTTGGGATTTGGAGTAGGGTGGGAAAGAAGATTTCTTGAGTTCTAACTTTCCAGTTCATGGAGGGCAATGGAAATCTGGATCATTTCTGTCTTGAAATCCCTTATCTCAGAACCATTACACTTCAACTCATTCTATTTATTATTAATAATTTACTATAAAAGGTCATAAGTCTTAGAATCTACCTTAGGTGGTGGATTCCCTTGTTTTTGTCTAGTTGATTATTGGGCTTCAAATCTCTTTTAGGGTTGTTGGAAACCTGACTGGTAAGGCGGAGGCTACTGGAAGTTTTTTTTGAAAAGGGGGTCTTTGTTGTTGTCCAGAGCCATACCTCATGTCTAATTTTTCCTTCCACCCTTGGTTGTATGTTGGGAAAAGGAATCAAGATTATTTTGGGGATATGGTTGTTGTTTCTGCTGATATGGTTTCCTAGTAAATACTACTACACAATCTTATGTTTCTTGTAGTTGGGGGAAACAATCAGTTGGGTGGATTATCTTAGTGCAAATGCCACAAGGCCTTGAAGAAGGGGGTTGGGATGTCTTTTGTACCAAAGTAATCTGTCTCACCATAGTTGTAAATTCTTTTAACTTGGTATCGATCAAATGAATTTCAAGAGAATATGGACTTACCTGATGTACTCCTCTAACATTTGGGGTATCTCGATTGCCAATGTTTTGAGAGTTTTGTGCCATATTGTCGATCAATGAACATGAAGCTGTTGGTGTTTTGTCAAACCAATGTCCCTATATCTTTGACATCCACCATGATCCTCTACATAGGTGTGAGTCCTTCATATACGTATTGGATGTGGAATTTCTCACTAATTTGGTGACGCAGATAGCTTGCATACAACTTCTTGAATCACTCCCAGTACTCAAACATAAAATACCCTTATGATTGCTTGATCCCAAAGATATCCTTAAAAATGAAAGTGGCCCTTGATGCTAGAAAAAATCTTTGCAATAAAATATGTATCAAATTTTTCCAACATGTTACATCTTTATGTTGTAAATAATACATCCAATTCATTGGATCTCCATCAAGTGAGAATGAGAATGCTATTAGTTTTATTTGATATTCATAGACATTTCTTGGTTTCAGGGTTGATAAAAACACAATAATTCTTTAGGGTGTTTGTTTGGGTCCTCACTAGATAAGCCATGAAACTTTGGAAGAAGGTGAATTAACCCAGATTTCAGTTCAAATTATGATTCAAGATTTGGGTATGCAGTATAATTTGGTTGATAGTTAATATCAGGTGTATCCAATTATCAAATAGTTATATTAAGTTCATTTTTATCATTTTAAGACATTGGTTCTTGTTTTACGTTGGATTTAGATTTTTTTACAGTTTCAATGTTCTTGGAGTGGAGGAATTCTCCAACTGGTTGAATGTTGAAACATCCTGTAGACTGAGAATGTCTGATTCGAGCCCTAAGGTTGAGTTCAATCTCAGGGTCAATATCTAAAAGATATTCAGGATTATTTCATTTCATAAATCAATTAATTACAAAAAATAAATGAAAAAAATTGGATCATAATAAAAATAAATTTTTTTGAGTTAGTCTGATAAAAATAAAAGAAGAGAGTAAGAGGAAAAAAACTTGACAATGGGGAAAGAAGAAAGAAAGAGGAGAAGAAAAGAATTAAATAAAAAATAAAATAAATACCTCTAATTGGTTGAATAAATTACTTTACTCCCCAGAAATGACACCAATTGGAAAGGTTTTGTTGTGTGAGCCCTCAAATTATTAGTGGTTTTTGGGGTACTTAGGTACAGTAGAGTGGCCGACCAAGGTCGTCTCTCAAAAAGATAGTAATTGAAACAACTTCTTAAAGGTATTATGAAAATAAAATAAAAGAGAAGAAAAAACACTACATAAAAATGTATGGGGGATTTTTTTACTACTTATAAACCATGATGAATTATGTTGGAAGATGATTGCATTTTTTTTGTTTTTTATTTTTGAAATGATATTCGATTAATATGACACAACAAGAAGATATTTTTTTTAAAAAATATGTTTATAAAGCATAATCGATCTAACTCAACCTATTAAATTATTTATTAATCATTATCATTTAAATTAAAATCCACTTAATAATTACCCCTTTATTGGTTAACCCTAAAACCCTATAATAACTAACTTTACCACGAAGATGAAAAGAGTTAAACCCTTGGATAACTTTGGAACATGCAATCACAAAACCCTATCTAATTGTCATTATATGGATAGATTATCGTTAGTGGTAAATCAAGGCATAAATACATTCTGGAAATAAGGTTTTAATTGATTTTAGGGACTATATTTGAACTCTACAGATTTATCCTGTATGGTTTTGTTTTTCCGATTAAGGTCATGCTCTCACAATTTACACCAAATATCAACCTTGCGTGTTTTTGTGTTAATTATTTAATTTCTTTCTTAGTTTATTACAATTTAAAACCCAATTAAAAGATCATATTAGTATAATTAGTAGCTAATTAATTAAAAATAAATTAATGAATAAGTTGATAGTAATATCGATTACTAAAAAGAACTACTCTTCCACGGGTGGTGTAGTAATCATAGAAACATATTGTATTTGCAAAGGTTTAGAAAGGGTATAACCCAATATTATCTATAATATTTATTTCCAGCCCAAATATGATGATAAAGGAAGAATAAAACAAAGGAAAATAGGGGAATACGAAATAAAATATAAAAACTAGAATAGGAAAAACGAATTTTATTATGCAAACATAAATATTACAAAGCAAGCAAGGGAGGAAGGATTCGATGAAGGGATCCATGCTTCAAGAGATCCCCCTATGAGTATAAGGAGTTCCAGAACACCTAATGTGGAGAGAATAATCCTCTATAAATCCAAAATGGAACCACTTTACTCCTTGTCTGAACTCCCAAATGGGGTGCCCAAGGTGTCAATTTATAGCCAAAATGAGGAGTGGTTTTGGGCACCCAGTTTTTGAGATACCATTTGTGTATTGGTTTTGAGTTGGTAAATTTAATAATCTCAAGTTGGAAAAAATATAAAGGTTGTAGGTAAGAATTTTGAATATCTCCATGCCCAATTTTGTAGCCAATGGAGGATGATAGTGGGATATATGGCTCAAATACAGAACCTAATCATTGACTTCATGCAGATTCGGTACCCTGTACAGATTGGTTCGGATGGACCCCTTAATGGGAGAATTGGGATTCAGTTTCTTGAGATGAGTTTTATCCCATGAAGTTTTTTAGAGTCCCACTAACATTAATCCCATTTAGATGCACATATTTTGGGAAATGTACAAAACAGTGGATATATGTCCTTGTGCTTCCATGCAGTTTGGCCCATTTCCCTTCTGGATCATCTCCGATCCTCCAAATCACCTCCTCCTACAACAAAATCACCAAAACAAGAATAATTTACCTTTTTAATAGTGATAAACATATAATATTTGGATCAAATGGGATGTGAAATTTGAGATAATATTTGTAATTTTAAATACAAAAATAGTTTAAAACAGTGATGTATGGGTGAAATAAAGTAGTGAATTGTGATGTGATCACACCCCCACCTTATCCTTTTGCACTCATGGGAAAAACCTCATATCATGTATTCCAAAAAAAATTATGAAAAGTAAAAATCAATATCAAATGAATTTTTTTTAAACACATATCCTTGAGATCCAATAAATCCACACCAAGAAACAAAAGATATCATGCCTCATAAAAATGCATTATTTCAAGTTCTCCATTTATATAATTCAATATATTTACACTTCATTTGTCCTCCCATGAACACAAAACACGTATGTCACTTTCATTTTCTCTCATCACAAAAATATAAAATTTTCAGCAATGTCTTTCTCATCCAAACTCATTCAAGGGTTAACATAGGCTAGATAAATTCCTACATCACCACCTGATGTGAGTCAAAGACATATGTTTATCACGAGGAAGTTTTAGGGTTGTTCTGTGGATTTTAGTTGGTAGGATTTAGATGTGAAAAATTATGAGGATGAAAGAGAAGGGCTTGACTCTTTTTGATGAAAAATTACATTATTCTAATTTTCACTCAAGTATGGTCTCCTCATCACTCCCCTTAGTATCAATTTAACTCCATCATCATGAAAACTCATGGAAATTTTACACCATTAATCATTTCAGAAAAAAAATGTCGATCTTCTCAAACATAGTTTTTTTGTGAAAGCTCCAGATAGGCATAACTTTCTTTCTTTAGTGGAATATCTAGAAAGGAATAACTTCTTCTGTCATGAAAGCTCTAGAAAGGAAAACGTTCAATAGATTGATTCTTTTTTAGTGCAAAACATATCTATTTGGAATTTAATTTTCCACCAAAAGTATCAAAAAATGTGGTATCACAGCACAATACAACTTCCCCTAGACTTAAGTTCAACTATATTATGAAATTTTACTTTAAGAGTTGGTTGGATAAGAAAAATTGGCTTGTAATGTGGCTATACTAACATGTTGTTCATGGTTTCTAAGGTCTAAAAAGATTAAATGTTAAAGGTTGGACATTATAAAAATTATTCTTATGAAATAGGGTCTTTAATACCAAAGAAATTACTTAATATTTTAAAACACAACTACCTAAGACCCTCAAGTTTTTATAGGAATAAATCAAATTCTAGTTGAATCAAGCATGGTTTGGTTCTCTCAAGAAGTGAGGTAAATGTAAAGAATATGAAAATAATGGTTCAGATGCCTCACAAGAAAGTGATTTAATATATAAAGACAGTGATATGTGGAATGAGATTCAAAACTCAGAGTACTTTTCATGAAATTACTAAAGATTTGAACTTGAAACGTAGTAATTTTCAGCATTCATTTAATCTCAGTTTCATGGGATAAATTATTTCACTTATTGATATAGATTTTAAAATTGTGATGAGAATCATTTCATCTCAAAATTTTTAAAAACACTCAAAAAAAAAATTGAAAAATAAACATACAAAATTTTAAAAACACACAATTTGTTTTGAAGATCATTGAAAAACAGGAAAACAATTGAAATTACTAAACTAAAAGGTTCCCTCCCCTACACTTAAAATATTAGATTATCCTAAATTTGAACCCATGAGACTATATGTGCACATTAAATGAAAATTTTTAAATAATAAAAATAATATAAAAGTGAAAGGGTTAGAAAAAACTTGATATGCTCAAGTGATGATGGGGTCATGCAGTGTGATGAAATTCACTGCATCAGTAGGAAGTACCTAAATGTATTTCTTTAAAGGTTTCCTTTAGAATGTAAAGCTCCTTCATGTTTCCTATTGTTTGATATCCACTACACCATAAGAAAAAACATTACTCACAACATAAATACCTAACCACCTAGAACAAAAATTATCATGCATCAGCTTCAGTCGTGAACTATAGAGCAATACTTTATCTCCAACTTGAAATTATCTTTTTAGTATCATTTTATCATGAGCCACTTTTGATAATTCCTTGTAGAGACTTAATTTATCCTATGAAGATAATAAAATCTCCTCAAACTCTTTAATTTGCAGCTTCCTTTGAATTCTAGCTTGGGCCAAATCCATGTTGCATTTCTTTATAGCACAATAATACTGATTCTCAACTTCCATGGGGAGATGAAAGGCATTCCCAAAAAAATTCCAAAATGGGGACATACCAATGGGAGTTTTTTATGATGTCTTATAAGACCATAGCGTATCATCCAAGAACTTTCTCCAATCCTTCCTATTCGGTTGCACAGTTTTCTCCAAATTTTGTTTAAACTCACGATTTAAAACCTCAACTTAAACATTTGTTTGGGGGTGGTATGGTGTTGATGTTTTGTGTGTCACCCCATACTTTTAATGGAGGGAATCCAAATTCTGATTGTAGAAGTGTCTCCCTTGGTCACTGGTGATGGCCTTCGGTACTCCAAACCTATAAAAATCTGCATCTTGACAAAGTCTACCAAAACATGAGAATCATTAGTCCTAGTGTCCTTAACCTCCACCCATTTACTCACATAATCTACACCAACCGAAATATAAAAAAACCAAAGGAACTAGGAAAAGGACCCATAAAATCAATGCCCCATACATATAAAATATCATAGAATAGTATGGATTGTTGGGGATTCTCATGTGTAACACCCTGATATTTTATGAGAAATAGTTTTTTTATGTCTTATGTTATACGCAACACCAAAGGAATCTTTCACAACACACAATACGGACTTGGCTTGCCTTACACGCAATCGTGACCTTCCTCGATAGCGTGTGTAGTACGCAATACCAGGTTTTACTAAACAACGATATATTATTATTAACCAGATATTATTAATAGTATTAACTACATTTTGAATTTTATTATTCATCTTACACATTTTCTAGAACATGGTAAGAGAACAAAATAAATATTTTTCAAAAAATGCAGTTTTGCCACCTTTTGATGGCGCACCCATATTAAATCTAGTTTTTGACATGATTATAATTTCAATTTGACAAAATAAAATTCTTCTTTTGAATCAGGGTATACAAATTTACTTTGGACAAATTTTTGATATTTTTCTGATGACTTTCATATTTTAATGAATAGTAAAAATATGCTAATTTTTAATTAAAAACAAATTTTTTCATTGAGATAATTTATATAGTGAAATTATAATATTTAATGTTTTTAAAGTATAAATAGAATATATTTTTACCATTTAATATAATTTATGTCATTATCATTAATTTTACATTGAATTCATAGGTAAAAACATTTCAATCTTTGGCAATGTTTTAACTTCTAAAACCCGTTTTCTTAACAATGAGATTTATTTTAAATTAATTACTGCAACTTATATGTTTTGAATTTTGAAAAATGGATTCCATATTTGGAATCAGTGGGTCCAAATTATGTTAATAGGATACTTTTTATTTTTGGGCATTATGAATAGTAACTACGGTAAATTTTATTTACCATAGTTAAAGGTATATCCGGTAATTAAGGGTAAATATAAGATTATAAAATTACCCTCACACCTACCAAAATCCTATTGGATGACTAAAGGTCGACCCATATCACCTAAGGGTTGGATTAGATTCATTTAATGGACTTTTTTCCATAAAAATAATTTAATTATTATTAAAACCAAAGAATGTGACAACATGTCACTTTCTTAAATCTTATAAGTATAATAATTTTAATTTAGTGATAAAATTAATGAAACTTCTAACTTGAATAGTCTCCAGAAATCTAATACAATTATCTAAATCATAGAAATTTATTTAGAATTTTTAGGGATTAAATATTTATCATTAATTACGACACAATAGTGATGTTGAAATTACTTTATTAATTAAAATATCAAATAAATGGTTTTAAAATATTAAAATAAATATTATATGAACTATTTAATGTGAAACACTAATTTTCTAGATACATATGACATTTTATGAATATATTAAAGCTTTTATTTCCAACATATCTTCTGTATATAGTTTATTTAAATTCAAATAAATGAACAGTGTCATAATTGACACTATTGTTATTTCATAAAAATAACATATTATAAAATTGTTGAAAAATCACAAAAATATTTAAAAATTATAAATTAAAATTTATATGGTCTACCATGTCATAAAGTGTCAAATTATGGAAAATTCACAACACATATGTAATTATTTATAATAATTTGAAATTTAGAATATTATTACCACAAATAAAATTAAATTGATCAATAAGGTTAAATCAAGTTGATAATGTTTTCCTAACATGTCTAAATTTTATTGGTTGATGCGATTACAAACCTATATCGTCTAATCTTTGGATATGAGTCATTTTGGTAGTTTTTAAGTGGGGATGGGTTTTAATATAAACTAATATTTCTTATATTTCCAAAGGTGCCCCTCTCCTCCATTATAAAAGGGCACCTCCTCCCTCTCCTCCTCACACCAATTTGAGCCTTCAAGATCGGCCAAAAACTGACCATTTCACTTCACTACTTCCCTAGAAACATCCTAGAGGTTCTGGTATTCTTCAAAGACCAATTTTAGTGCCTTAAAAGGAGGTCTCAAAGAGGTTTTTCAAAGAAGAGGTAATGTCCGTTACCGATTCTTTCAACTCTATTTCTTCTTCTACTTATTATTCTTTAGTTGTTTCATTATGAAGTAATAACATAAGTATCACTCATATACTTATATGTTATTATAAGTATGAAACAACCCTATTTCACAATCTATCCATCCTACAGAAAATGAAATCACCGCGTGTGCGTACGTACAGAATCCCGTCTCTACGCCGTGGTGTAATCTATTTTCCATCACCACCTTACTTGGATGGGTATAATGGTGAAAATAAATAAATATATATGATTATTGTAAATTGGTATTGATTATGAAATAGTATACATACACTCTAATACAATTCCACGATCATGGGAACGATATCATCGCTCATGCGTACGTATGGAATACCGTCTCCACGATGTGATGCGATTCGTTCTACATGATATTCATTGCATAATGATTATATAAATGAATTTAATGAATAAATATGATATATAGTACACTAATACCATTCTGGAAATGAGGTATCTATAACCTAAAGAGAATAATAAGAATTTATTCGACAAAACACGCATACGAACAAAAAGTAATAAACACCCGAATAACAAGTAGCAAGGAAATATTACTAATAAGAAGCTAAGAATATGACCATATATGATATAATAACAATGAGTATGATTATAGAATAAGTCAATGACATTATTTAAATCATTATACATGAGGTTTGGACACTTATGAAGCAAATCATACCTAAGGTAAGGGACAATCTCACAATCTCAATTTTTATCCGAGATTGTTTATACTTCAGAATTTACTGGGGTGTATTTTATCATCCACGTACATGTTCCCTCAATATGTAATATTGTTTCCATCCACCTACAATTTTTTAAATCTAATTTTACCCTTCAGTGAGTTTTTAGTAAAAGATATGAAATGAATCTTTTGTCCTTTTTCGTACGAGGTACTTTTTGACTTTTCTGAAAAAAGTACGAGAATAATGTTTTTTTAACTTATACGACATGAATGGATTTTTAAAACATTATTTCCAAGAATATTCCTTTAAAAGTTTTCATGTTTGTTTTTAATCAACTTCTTTTAGTTTAAAATTGCATGACATGTTAAGAAAGGAAAAATGTTTTTGAAGTAGAAAGGATATTTTCCTCAAGAATGGAGTTCAAGTGTTTTATCAAAATTATTTTCCATCTAAGATAATATAGGGTTATTTTTCTATCACTATTATTACATTGATTTGATTATGTTGTGATGGAATTATTTTTATAACTTCCTTTATCTTATATGAATTGTTTTATGATGTAAAGATATTTAAGAATCCCATTTTTATTACATGGGTTATGCAATGATGTATGATTTATGATTTTGTGGCACAAATAAGAGTGGTATCATTATGATATGGGTGGGACCTATATCTCCCTACAATGCATTGGGTAAAGATTTTATATCTCATGAGATAGACATGGATGGAACGGCAGGTTAAACCGGTTCAGTGAAACAGGACTGAAATGAGGAGTGAACTCGGTTCAGAAATGGACTTTGTACACTAAGATAGTCTTGGAAATGAGTCTTGACTACTAAGAAATTATTTTCTATGATTATGTGTGTATGACACAAAGATTCATGTTTTAAGTTATGATTATTGGGATTACATTTCACTTCTATGATTTATCCCATGTTATGATCTATTTTGCAGGATAAGATTTTAAAAATGTTATGTTCTTATAAATATGATATGTTTGATATTTCTTTTGTTTACCCTTACTGAGAATTTGAGCTCACCCTTTTGTATGTTTTCTTTTCCCCAGGTCAGGAAGAAGGATATTAAGTAGGATATTCCAAAAAGGGACTCTAGATATGATGAAATAAATGGGAGACAATGTAGAGGATTTATGAACCAGTTGTTTATGTTTCCCAGTTTCTAAAGACACTATACCTATACAGTCCTTCCATGGTTTTGTTATATGTTGTAATAATTATGCTTCAATTTTGAAGTAATAACCATGTATGTAAAGTGTGGGTCATTATAGTTGGCATCAGAGGAAAGGTATAGTCAACCTTTGGAAACTAGGATGTGAAAGCCTTAGGATAAGACCTCAAGTGTGAAATTTTATTCTTGATTTTGTGGTTTTCCTATTATAATTAGTGTTGCTCACACTCTTCTTCTTGGTTTTAGTTAATGGTTAGAACCTGAAGGAACCGTGTTAATGTGGAATGCGACGGGCAATGCAATGATTGTCCCCCTGAACAACCAAACGTTATGGGAGCTGGAATGAAAAATCTTGTAGCCATGATCACACAACTTTCTCAAGCTATGAATCATGCAAGACTTCCAAACGAGCAAAGGAAGGAGCAACATTCTGTTGAATCCTTCATGAGGCAGCGTCCGCCTTCATTCAACGGGTCTACTGATCCATTAGTTGCTGAACAATGGATTAATACTACTGAAAAGATATTTTTAGTTCTTCAATGTTCTGAACATGATAAAGTCATATTAGCAGTGTATCGTTTGGAAGGTGATGCTGATCAATGGTGGAATATTATCAGGAATACGAGTCCAAGAGATGAAATTGAGTCCATGGAATGGGACGAGTTCAAGAAATTATTTTTCAATAATTACTTCCCTCGTATTCTCCGAACAAAGATGGAGAAAGAGTTTCTTGAACTGAAGCAAAAGGATGATGAATCTGTTGGTAGCTATGAAGTAAATTTTACAAGACTTGCAAGGTACGCTTCTGGTATTATTATCCAACCTGAGAGTAAGATCAATCGATTCTTTAGTGGCTTAAAACCAAGTCTTCGAAGGGCGTTAGCCATAATGGACTTCAATAACTATGAGAAAATTGTTCGATGTGCTCTCAAGGTTGAGATGGAGATTGGTGTAACCCATCAGTCACATGGGTTTGATAAGAAGAGGAAAATGGAATTCAAAGGAAAATATAAAGATCACACTGAAAAGAAGATGATTTTTCCCTTATGCTCAAAGTGTGGAATGAAACATGGAGGAAATTTTCTTAAGGGGACAAGAAAATGTTATAAGTGTGGAAAAGAAGGTTATCGGGCAATTGAGTGTCGAAATAATGGGAAGAAGATGTTTAATGATGCAAACAAAGGAAGGGATACACAGAATGAACCTACTACACTTCAATATTTCAAGTGCAAGGAGATGGGGAATTATGCCAATCAATGCCCAAATCCAATGGTTGATGATGATGATCGACGTCAACAAACTCTTAAGGCCAAAGACAAAGGAAACTCACATTCAATTACTATCGGCAATGTAGAGTATGACAACAAAGTGGTGAGAGGTACACTTACCATCCACTCTAAAGTAGAAAATGTTTTATTTGATTCTGGATCCACCCACTATTTTATTTCTGAAGAATTTTCTAAGGGTATCGCCGTATTACCTCAACATTTAGATGTTGAGTTGGCTGTGACAACTCCTAATGGCACAACAGTCGCATCAAAAGTTTACAATTCTTCTCCAATTTAATTTTGTGGGAAAGTGCTTCCAGCAAATCTTGTGATCCTTCCTATAGTGGAATTTGATGTGATTCTTGGCATGGATTGGCTTTCTTTATATGGATATCATATCAATTTCCAAATAAGGGAAGTCACATTTCATATTCCAGATCAATCTGTGATCGTCTATCGATGCAAGGATGAACATAATATTCCAATGGAAATTTCATCCATCTTATGGGTCTTAATTCAACTAAATGAAGGTTATTTATCTAAAATGGTTGGAGAGAAACTCATGATTAATAATATTCCCATTGTACGGGAATTTGATGATGTCTTTCTGGAGGAATTTTCAGGTCTTCCACCAAATCGTGAAGTTGAGTTTTCAATAGAACTCGTACCGGGTGGTTTTCCAATTTCAAAGACACCGTATAGAATGGCCCCAATTGAGTTGCAGGAATTGAAGAAGCAACTCCGAGAGAATTTTGATAAAGGATTCATACACCATAGTGTGTCACCTTGGGGAGCACCTATTCTGTTTGTTAAGAAGAAAGATAGATCAATGAGACTCTGCATTGATTATGGAGAAATTAACAAGATCACTATCAAGAACAAATATCCTCTCCCACGCATTGATGACCTATTTTACCAACTACGCGGAGCTCAATAATTTTCCAAGATTGCTCTTCATTCAGGGTATAATCAATTAAGGGTCAAAAGGGAGGATATTCCAAAAACAGCTTTCCGTACAAGTTATGGACACTATGAATTTATAGTGATGCCATTTGGTCTTACTAATGCCCCTGCTATCTTCATGGATCTGATGAATAGAGTCTTTAGAGACTATCTTGATCAGTTTGTGGTAGTCTTTATAGATGATATTATTGTCTATTCAAAGAGAAAGTAAGAACATGAAGATCACTTGATAATTGTATTGAAGACCCTGATAAAGGAGAAGATTTATGCCAAATTTACCAAGTGTGAATTTTGGCTTAAAAAAGTCGCATTTTTGGGTCACATAATCTCAAAAGAGGGGATATCTGTGGATCCAGCAAAAACAGAGGTTATCGAAAGATGGTCAAGACCAACAACAGTAACTGAGATCTGAAGTTTTCTTGGTTTGGATGGATATTATCGATGTTTTGTGAAAGATTTTTCATGATTATCTAATCCACTCACCAAGTTGACTCAGAAAGGAGTTAAGTTTGTTTGGACGGAGGAATGTGAATAGAATTTCAAGGAGTTGAAAAGAAGGTTATCCAGTGCACCTGTACTCACACTTCCTTGTAGTGGAGAAAGGTTTGTGATCTACAGTGATGCATCCAAGAAGGGATTGGGGTGTGTTCTTATGCAAAATGATATGGTGATAGCTTATGCCTCACGACATTTGAAAATACATGAGCAAAATTACCCAACTCATGATTTGGAGTTAGCTGCGGTAATCTTTGCATTTAAGATTTGGAGGCATTATCTTTATGGAGAAAGGTGTGACATTTATACTGATCATAAAAGTTTAAAGTATATTTTCACACAAAAGGAGCTGAATATGCGCCAAAGAATATGGTTAGAGTTGATTAAGGATTACGACTGCTCAATTCATTACCACCCTGGGAAAGAAAACAAGGTGGAAGATGCATTAAGTCGACAAGACCATGCCAGTTTATCCATGATGAGGATCAAAAAAGATCCAATATTTATGGATTTACAAAGGATGGATCTTGGAATTATAATGGAAGGGGGAAAATCGCATCTTTCTCAAATGGATATTCAACCATCTATACATGTGAAGATTAAAGAGGCATAGAAAGAAGATGTATAGTTACAAAAGAAGGTGAGAAATGTTCCTGAATTCAACCTTGATTGTGATGGGATAATAAAGTTCAGGAATCGAGGTTGTGTTCCTCCCATCCCCGAATTAAAGAAGGAGCTGCTGTATGAGGCTCATATTTCTTCATTCTCTATTCATCCTGGAAGCACGAAGATGTATAGGGACCTGAAAGAGTACTTCTGGTAGGATGGCATGAAAAGAGATGCTGCTGAATATGTCTCTCGATGCTTGGTTTGTCCGCAAGTTAAAGCAGAGAGACAGAAGTCTAAGGGGTTGTTACAACCATTACCCATACCTGAATGAAAATGGGAAAACATCACTATGGACTTTGTCACCGGACTTCCTAAAACATCCAAAGGAAATAATGCTATCTGGGTCATAGTTGATCGTCTTACAAAGTCTGCACACTTCATTTCTATTAGAGAGGATTTCTATCTAGATCATCTTGCCAGGATATATGTAAAGGAAGTGGTAAGGTTGCATAGAGTACCACTTTCTATTATATCTGATCAGGATCCGAGGTTTACCTCAAAGTTTTGGTGAAGTCTTCAGCATAATCTGGATACAGATTTGAGTTTCAGCACTGCTTATCATCCTCAGACAGACGGTCAGTCTAAGAGGACAATTCAAACACTTGAAGATATGTTGAGATCTTTCTCTATATATTTCAAAGGTCGTTGGGATCAACACCTACCTTTGGTGGAATTTTCTTATGATAATAGCTTTCACTCCAGTATTCAAATGGCTCCTTATGAAGATCTCTATGGAAAGAAATACAGGACTCCAACTTGCTGGGATGAAGTTGGGGAAGGAAAGCTATTAGGACCTGATCTTGTTGATGAAATGGCAGGAAAGGTCATATCTATTCAACAACACATAAGAGAAGCTTTGAGTCGAAAAAAAAGTTATGTCGACAACCGAAGAAAAGACCTAGAGTTTGAAGTGGGTGATAAAGTGTTCTTATGAATATCTCCCTGGAAGAGGGTCATGAGATTTGGAAAGAAGGGAAAGTTGAGCCCTAGATATATCGGTCCTTTAGAAATTCTGGATCGTTTTGGGAAGGTAGCTTACTGATTGGTGCTTCCACCAAATCTCTCTCAAGTTCACGATGTGTTCCATGTATCTCTCCTGAGAAAGTACATACCTGACCCTTTACATATACTCAACGCAGAAGTTGTACCGCTGGAACAAGATCTTTCTTATGAAGAACAGCCGATAGAGATTCTCGATCGTAGTGAAAAAGTCCTACGGAACAAGACCACTCGCTTGGTGAAAGTTTTATGGAAGAACCACCAATTAGAAGAAGCTATATGGGAACTTGATGATATGATGAGGGAGAGGTATCCTCATCTGTTTGTAATGAAGTAACAAATTTCGAGGGTGAAATTCATTTTAAGGGGGGTAGAATGTAACACCCTGAGATTTTATTAGAAATAGTTTTTTTATGTCTTATGTTATACGCAACACCAAAGGAATCTTTCACAGCACACAATACGGACTTGGCTTGCATTACACGCAATCACGACCTTCCTCGATAGCGTGTGTAGTACGTAATATCGGGTTTCACTAAACACTGATATATTATTATAAACTAGACATTATGAATAGTATTAACTACATTTTGAATTTTATTATTCATCTTACACATTTTCTAGAACATGGTAAGAGAACAAAATAAATATCTTTCAAAAAATGCAGTTTTTTGCCGCCTTTTGATGGCGCACCCATATTAAATCTAGTTTTTGACATGATTATAAGTTCAATTGGACAAAATAAAATTCTTATTTTGAATCAGGGTATAAAAATTTACTTTGGATAAATTTTTGATATTTTTCTGATAACTTTCATATTTTGATGAATAGTAAAAATACGCTAATTTTTAATTAAAAACAAATTTTTTAATTGAGATAATTTATATGGTCAAATTAAAATATTAAATGGTTTTAAAGTATAAATAGAATATATTTTTACCATTTAATATAATGTATGTCATTAGCAATAATTTCACATTGAAGTCATAGGTAAAAACATTTCAATCTTTGGCAATGTTTTAACTTCTAAAGACCGTTTTCTTAACAACGAGATTTATTTTGAATTAATTACTAAAACTTATATGTTTTGAATTTTGAAAAATGGATTCCATATTTGGAATCAGTGGGTCCAAATTATGTTAATATGCTACTTTTTATTTTTGTGCTTTATGAATAGTAACTACGGTAAATTTAATTTACCATAGTTAAAGGTAAATTGGGTAATTAACGGTAAATATAAGATTATAAAATTACCCCAACACCTGCCAGAATCCTATTGGATGACTACAAGTCGACCCATATCACCTAAGGGTCAGATTAGATTCATTTAATGGACTTTTTTCCATAAAAATAATTTAATTATTATTAAAACCAAAGAATGTGACAACATGTCACTTTCTTAAATCTTATAAGTATAATAATTTAAATTTAGTGATAAACTTAACGAAACATAAAAAATGAATAGTATCCAGAAATCTAATACAATTATCTACATCATAGGAATTTATTTGGAATTTTTAGGGATTAAATAATTATCATTAATTATGACACAATAGTGATGTTGAAATTATTTTATTAATTAAAATATCAAATAAATGGTTTTAAAAATATTAAAATAAATATTATATGAACTATTTAATGTTCTCCACTAATTTTATAGATACATATGACATTTTATGAATATCTTAAAGCTTTTAGTTTTAACGTATCTTCTGTATATAGTTTATTTAAATTCAAATAAACGAATAGTGTTAAAATTGACACTATTGTTATTTTATAAAAATAACATATTATAAAATTGTTTAAAAATCCAAAAAATATTTAAAAATTATAAATTAAAATTTATATGGTCGAAAATTTCATAAAGTGTCAAATTATGGAAAATTCACAACACATATGTAATTATTTATAATAATTTGAAATTTAGAATATTATTACCACAAATAAAATTAAATTGATAAATAAGGATAAATCAAGTTGATAATGTTTTCCTAACATGTCTAAATTTTATTGGTTGATGATATTACAAACCTATCGCATCTAATCTTCGGATATGAGTCATTTTGGAATTTTTTAAGTGGGGTTGGGATTTAATATAAACTAATATTTCTTATATTTCCAAAGGTGCCCCTCTCCTCCATTATAAAAGGGCACCTCCTCCCTATCCTCCTCACACAAATTTGAGCCTTAAATCTCGGAAAAACCCTTCCCATTTCACTTCCCCACTTACCTAGAAATATCCTAGAGGTCCTGGTCTTCTTCAAAGACCAATTTTAGTTCCCTAAAAGGAGGTCTCAAAGAGGCGCTTCAAAGAAGAGGTAATGTCCGTTACCGATTCTTTCAACTCTATTTCTTCTTCTTCTACTTCTTCTTCTTTAGTTGTTTCATTATGAAGTAATAACATCAGTATCACTCATATACTGATATGTTATTATATGTATGAAACAACTCTATTTCACCATATAACCATCCTACGGAAAATGAAATCACCGCGTGTGCGTTCGTATGGAATACCGTCTCCACGCTGTGGTGTAATCTATTTTCCATCACCACCTTACTTGGATGGGTATAATGGAGCAAATAAATAACTATATATGATTATTGTAAAGTGTTATTGATTCTGAGATAGTATACATACACTCCAATACAATTCCACGATCATGGGAACGATATCATCGCTCGTGCGTTCGTACGGAATACCGTCTCCACGATGTGATGCGATTCGTTCTACATGATCTTCATTGAATAATGATTATATAAATGAATTGAATGAATAAATATGATATATAGTACACTAATAACATTCTTTAAATGAGTTATCTATAACCTAAAGATAATAATAAGAATTTATTCGACAAAACACGCATAAGAACAAAAAGTAATAAACACCTGAATTACAAGTAGCAATGAAATATTGATAATAAGAAGCTAAGAATATGACAATATATGATATCATAACAATGATTATGATTCTGGAATAAGTCAATGAAATAATTTAAATCATTATACAGGAAGTTTAGACACTTACGAAGCAAATCAGACCTATGGTAAGGGACAATCTCACAATCTCAATTTTTATACGAGATTGTTTATACTTTAGAATTTACTGGGGTGTATTTTATCATCCACATCCATGTTCCCTCAATATGTAATATTGTTTCCATCCACCTACAATTGTTTAAATACAATTTTACCCTTCGGTGAGTTTTTAGTAAAAGATATGAAAGGAATCTTTGTTGTTTTTCGTACGAGGTACTTTTTGACTTTTCCGACAAAAGTACGAGAAGAATGTTTTTTTAACTTATACGGCGTGAATGGATTTTCAAAACATTATTTCCAAGAAGATTTTTTTACATGTTTTCATGTTTATTTTTAATCAAATTCTTTTAGTTTAACATTTTATGACATGTTAATAAAGGAAAAATGTTTTTGAAGTAGAAAGGATATTTTCCTCAAGAATAGAGTTTAAGTGTTTTATCAAAATTATTTTCCATATAAGATAATATAGGGTTCTTTTCCTATCCCTATTATTAAATTTATTTGATTATGTTGTGATGGAATTACTTTTATGACTTCCTTTATCTTATATGAATTGTTTTATGATGTCACGATGTTTAAGAATCCCATTTTTATTACATGGGTTATGAAATGATGTATGATTTATGATTTTGTGGAAAACATAAGAATGATATCATTATGAGATGGGTGGAACCTATATATCCCTACAATGCATTGGGTAAAGATTTTATATATCATGAGATAGACATGGCTGGAATGACAGGTTAAACCGGTTCAGTGAAATAGGACTGAAATGAGGAGTGAACTCAGTTCAGAAATGGACTTTGTCCACTAAGATAGTCTTGGAAATGAGTCTTGACTTCTAAGAAATGATTTTCTATGATTATGTGTGTATGACACAAAGCTTCATGTTTTAAGTTATGATTATTGGGATTACATTTCACTTCTATGATTTATCCCATGTTATGATCTATTTTACAGGATAAGATTTTCAAAATGTTATGTTCTTATAAATATGATATGTTTGATATTTCTTTTTTTTACCCTTACTGAGCATTTGAGATCACCCTTTTGTATGTTTTCTTTTCCCCAGGTCAGGAAGAAGGATATTAAATAGGATATGCCAAAAAGGGACTCTAGATATGATGAAGTAAATGGGAGACAACGTAGATGTTTTATGAACCTGTTGTTTATGTTTCCCAGTTTATAAAGACACTATACCTATACGGTCCTTTCATGGTTTTGTTATATGTTGTAATAAGTATGCTTCAATTTTGAAGTAATAAACATGTATGTAAAGTATGGGTCGTTATATCATGTCTCCTAGAAATGTTTCTAGTGTGTTGACAATGTGAACACGACTTAAAAAACACATGAGCATCATGGAATAAGCGAGTTCAATATAATCCAGAGTCTAAGACTTTCCTAGCTGTTCATTGGGGTCCAAAGTGTCCACCACAAGATAGTGAATGAAAAAAATATAAAACATACTCAAACTCATGATCAGGAAAACACCTCCTAATAACTTTATCACTACACATTTTCCATAGGTATGGATCATCCCAAACATAAAATATTGACTCAATATTTAATTTTTGGACTTGATGTTTCTTTAAATTTTTCGTGATTTTGGATGCAACAAGGTAGTTTTCTAAATCATGATACCAAGGATGCGTTCCTGAGATGGAACATATATTCTCATCAGGGAAAGTGTTATGAAGTAGTACTTGGTCTATGGTGTCATCCTCTAGTGTACGAGTAAGCCTAATCATGTGGTCCGACACCAAGTTTTCTGACCTCTTTTGTCCTTTATATTAATATCAAATTCTTGAAGAAGGATCATCCATTGGATTAGCCAAGGATTTTCATCCGACTTCTTCAAGAGGTACCTCAGAGCGGCATGGTCAAAAGAAACAACTACTTTAAATCCCAATAAATATGAAGGAAATTTATCTAAATCAAATATTAAGGAAAGAAATACCTTTTCTATGGTTGTGTAGTTTTATTGGTCTGAATCCAATGTCCTCTAAGCATAGGCAATCACATTTTAACGTCCCTCTACCATATGAGATAAGATAGCTCCAACTAAGAGGTTGGCAGCGTCACACATAATCCCAAATGGAATCTCCCACTATGGAGGCTATATGATAGGTGGAGTGTTTAGACATTGTTTTAGCTCATCAAATGAATTTATCTAAGAATTATCAAACACAAAATCATAATCCTTTTTAAGTAATTGTGGAATAGGAAGAGAAATCTTGCTAAAATCTTATATGAAGCGCTGATAAAATCCTCCATTATCTAAGAAATATCTAACATTAGGCACACATAAAGGATAGGATAGGGATGAAATAATATATACCTTAGATATATCAAACTCCATACCATGTTTTGACACTACATACCCTAAGTTAATTCCATGCTCTACCATGAAATGAACCTTTTCAAAGTTCAGGACCATATTATTCTCAATACAATGATTCAAAACCTTTCCTAAAATACAGATACAATCAGAAAACGAATACCCATATACACTGTAGAATCATCCATAAATACCTCCATGCAGGACTCAATGAAATTTGAAAATATACTCACCATGCATCTCTGGAAGGTACCTTGGTCATTGAAAAGTCGAAATGGAATCCTTCGGTAGGAAAACATAGCGAATAGAAAAGTGAATGTTGTCTTCTTTTGATCCTCCAGAGTAATTGGAACATGATAATATCCATAAAATCCATCTAAGAAACAACAATTTATCTTACCGGCTAGTCTCTCAAGTAGTTGGTCAATAAATGGGAGGGGGAAATGGTCTATTCAAGTGGATTGATTTAGTTTCCTATAATCAATACACACATGCCAACTATCTTGCACCCTCACTGGAATTGACTCCTCTTTCTCATTTTTAGTAATAGTAACACCAATTTTCTTATGCACAACCTAAATAAGACTCACCCACTAGGAGTCTTAAATGGGATAAATTATACCTGCCTCGAGTAAATTTTTAAACTCTTTTTTAACAACCTCCAAAAGTGTTGGATTAAGTCTCCTTTACGGCTGCCTAACCAGTTTAGCCCCATCAACCAAATGAATCATATGAATAAAAATGGAGTGGATAATACTTGATATGTCAGCCAAGTTCCACCTGATTTTCATGATGTTCTCCCTCAAGAAATTAAAATTTTTATATTCATATTCAAAAGGGAGATTGTAAGAAATTATAATAGGTAATTTCTCACCACATAACAAGTATGATTATTTTAGATTTGGTGGTAATGGCTTGTGTTATAATGTATGGGGTGATTCATGGAAGAAGAAATTGAAGGAACTAAAATATGCACAAAATGAACATCAATATCAGAATATATATCATCAAAACTAGAGAATAAATCATCAAACCCTTATGCATAAACAATAAATATGTCATAATCATAGTGAACATGATTAAAATTAGAATATGAATCCATTTAAAAATCAAATCTAAGAGAGTATTGTGCTTTTGAAACAGGCGTGGAAGTACTCTTAGACATAAAACTAGAACCAATAATCATAATCTCTCTAAGAAAATGACAATAAAATTCCATGGGGTTTTTATTTGGTGGTTCAAAATGGGAGATAAAAAATGCAGAATGGTCCTCTAAGGGGTACTTCATGGAGTACATAAAATTAAATATCACAACTTCATCCCCAAAATCCATGGAAAGTGTGCCCTAATGGACATTTGTGATATTTTCTTTTCAGTTTTGATGAAGGTCCTACCTAATATAATGGGCGAATGAGAACTTACCTGGTCATCCTCAATGTTAAGCATGTAGAAATCTGCTGGAAAGGTCATGTCTCTTACCTAAACAAGTACATCCTCAAGGACTCCAACTGGATATGATGTAGCTCTATTTTCCAACCGCACCACTACTCTTTTTAGATTCAACTCACCAACTTGTAAAGAAGAAAATATAGAGTGAGGAATTACATTATGGAATCTCCTAAATCACAAAGAGAATTAGAAAAATGTGACTCCCCTATGGTGCATGGTATGATGAATGTCCTGGGATACTTACACTTTGATGGAATTTATAGAGTTGGTGTAATGAGTGCTGAAACATTTATTCCAAGATTGATCCTCTCATTTCTCTTGATCCCTCTTCAATTGCTACAAAGTTCTTTTAAGAATTTTTCATAACTTAGTATTTGTTTAATGACTTCAAGTAAAAGGATATTGATCTCCACATGCTTAAATGTATCCAAAACTTCTTTTTTGCATCACCTATTCAGCCATATTTTTGGTTTGAACAACTCTATTTGGAAAAGGAAGGGGTTTAAGAATAATATCATAAATCATTTTCTTACCTTTATCTTTCTCCTTGGGTTTCTCAATAGTTTGCGTAGAATGGGGATTTTCTAGAGTTGAGGTGAATCCTAGTGGAATGGTAGGTACAGATGTATCATTCATTTGATTCTGGCTTCTCAATGTGATGAAACTAACATTACCCTTGGTATTTATAGTAGGTTTGGAGGGAATATTTCTAGATTTCTTACTTACCAGTTCATGGAGGGAAGTGGCAAGTTGGCTCATTTGTGTCTTCAACTCCCTCAGCTCTGAACGTTGACTCTTCATCTCATTCTGTTGGTTAAGAAATATTTTCTGCAAAAGTTCATTAGTGTTAGAATATAACTTGGGTGGGGATCCTCTTATTGTTTTCTTTTTAATGCTATAGCTTAAAATCACCTTTGGGGCTATTGGAAACCCTGCAGGTAAGGCGGAGCCTATAGGAAGTTTTATTAAAAAGGGGACCTTTGTTGTTGTCCAGTGCCATACCTCATATCTAATTGATCCTTCCATCCTTAGTTTTATGTTTGAGAAAAGTAATAAAGCTTCTTTTGGGGATATGGTTGTTGTTGATGTGGATATGGTCATCCAGGAAACACTGGTGCACAATCTTCTGTTTCTTGTAGTTGGGGGAAACAGTTAGTTGGGTGGCTTTTCTCAGTAAAAATTAAACAAGGCCTTGAAGGAGGGAGATTGTGATGTATTTTGTGCCAAATAAATCTGTCTCACCTTATTTTTCAATTCTTTTAACTTGGTATAAATCAAATGGCTTTCAAGAGAAGATGGACTTACCGGATTTACTCCTCTAACATGTGGGGTACCTCGATCACCAAATTGTTGAAAGTTTTGTGACATATTGTTGATCAATGCACATGCAAATACTGGTGTTTTTTCAACCAATGCCCCTCCAGTTGTGGAATCCATCATTCTCTTATCTATAAGTGTGAGTCCTTCATATAAGTATTGTATGAGGAGTTTCTCCCTAATTTGGTGATGCATACATCTTGCACACAACTTCTTGAATCACTCCCATTACTCATACATTGACTCCCACTGTGCTTACTTGATCCCTAAGATCACTTTAATAATTGAAGTGGTCATTGATGATGGAAAAAATCTATGCAATAAAAGACATTTCGAATCATTCCAACATGTTACATATTCAGGTTGTAAATAATACATCCAATCCTTTGCAGCACCATCAAGTGAGAATGGGAATGCTATTAGTTTCATTTGATCTTCATAGAAATTAATTGGTTTCAGGTTTGAGAAAAAAACATTAAATTCATTAAATTTCTTATTTGGGTCCTCACCAGATAATCCATTAAACTTTGGAAGAATGTGAATTAATCCATATTTTAGTTCAAAGTCTGATTTGAGATTTGGGTATGCAATACAATTTGGTTAATACTTAATATCAGGTGAAACCAATTATTGAATGGTTATATTAAGTTCATTGTTATCATTTTCATCCATTTTTTATTGTTTTAAGTTGTATTTATGAGTGTTTACAATTTCATTGTGCTTGGATTAGAGGAATTATCCAACTGGTTAAATGTTTAAACTTCCCATAGACTGAGAATGTCTAATTCGATCCCCAAGGATACGTTCAATATTAGGTTCAAGATCTAATAGATCTTAGAGATTAGTTCATTCCATAAATCAATGAAATATAAAAAAAATAAAGAAAATAATACCATAATAAAATGAAAATAAGTTTGATTTTTTCCGATAAAAATAAAAGAGAGTAATAGAATAAAACTTGAGATAGGGAAAAGAAGAAATAAAGAGGAGAAGAAAAGAATTAAATAAAAAATAAAATAAATAACTCTAATTAGTTGAATAAATTACTTGTCTCCCTGGAAACGAAACCAATTTTAAAGGTGTTTTTGTGGGCACCCTAAAATGATTAGTGGTTTTGGGGGTACTTGGGTGCAGTAGAGTGGTAGACCGAGGTCATCTCTCAAAGAGGTAGTAATTGAAAAAACTTCTTAAAGGTATTATGAAAATAAAATTATAGAGAAGAAAACACACTACATAAAAAATTATGGGGTATTTGTTTACCAATTATAAACTTATATGAAGTATGTTGGAATAATATAGCATCTTTTTGTTTTTATTTTTGAAATGAAATTTGATTAATAAGACATAACAAGAAGATATTTTTTTGAAAACTATTTTTAAAAAGTGTAATCATTAAAAATATACCTATTAACTTATTTATTAATAATTATAATTTAAATTAACATCCACTTAATAATTATCCCCAATTTTTTTAACTCTCTAACCCTACGAGAATTAAATTTATCACAAAGATGAAAAGAGTTAAACCCTAGGATAACTTTGAAACATGTAATCACTACACCCTGCTTAGATTATTGTTCTAAGGATAGATTATAGTTAGTGGTAAATTAAAACATAAATACATTCTGTAAATAATTCTCTAATGGAGTTTATGGACTATATTTGAACTCTACAAATTTATCCCATATGGTTTCTTTTTTCCGATTAAGGTCGCGCTCTCACAATTTTAACAAAATATCAACCTCACGTGTTTTTGTGTTAATTGTTCAATTACTTGATTAGTTTCTTAAAATTTAAAAACTCAATTAAAATATCATATTAATAGAATTAAATTAGCTCATTGATTCAAAATAAATGAATGAATAATGTGAGATTAAGATCTATTACTTAAAATAACTACTCTTCCATGAGTGGTGTAGTCATTGTAGAAAAATATTGCATTTGCAAAGGTTTAGAAAGGTTATAACCCAATATTGTTTATACTATTGATTTCCAGACCAAATAGTATTATAAAGGAAGAAAGAAATATAGGAAAATAGGGGAATACAAAAGAATATATAAGAAATATAATAGGATCAAAGAAGTTTATTATGCAAAAATAAATATTTCAAAGCAATAAAGGGAGGAAGGCTTCGATGAATGGATACTTGCTTCAAGAGACCCCCCTATGAGTATAAGGAGTTCCAGAACCTATAAGGTGGATATAGGAATCCTATATAAATCCAAAATTGCAGCACTTCACTGCTTGACCGAACTTATAAATGGGGTTCCCAAGGTTTCAATTTATTTCCAAAATGGGGAGTGGTTTTGGGCACCCAGTTTTGGAGATACCACTTGTGTATCGGGTTTTAGTTGGTAAATAGAATTATCTAGAGTTAGAAAAAATCTAAAAGTTATAGGCCAGAATCTTGACTATCTCCATGTCAAATTTGGATTCCAATGGAGAATTAAAGTGTGATATATAGATTAAATAAAAAACCAAATCATTGACTTTGTGCAGATTCTTTCCCCTGGACAGATTGGTTTAGATGTACCACTTAATGGGAGAATTGGGATTATGTTTTTTAAGATGAGTTGTAGTTAATGAAGTTTTGGAGTGTTAAAAAACATTTAAGCCCATTTGGAGGTAAATTGTTTTGATAAATGCACAAAAAAGTGGATATATGTCCTTGGGCTTCCATGAACTTTGGCCCATTTCCCTTTTGAATCATTTCCGACCCTCCAAATCACCTCCTCCTACAATGAAATCACAAAAACAAGAATAATTTCCCTTTTTAATAGTGATAAAAATTTAGTAATTGAATCAAATGGGAAGGGAAATTTTAGATAATATTTTTAATTTTAAATACAAAACAAGTTTAAAACAGCGATGTAGGGGTGAAATAAAGCAGTTCATTGTGGTGCGATTAGTGGCCTCGATTTCAACATTGATGGCTCATAAAAGCGTGGGTACATGTGGGGGGGGGGGGATATTATCCATTATCAAATGGTTATATGATAATTTATGGTTCTATAATCATTTATTTTAGTGAATTTTATATGAAAATTGATTCACTTAATGCATAGGCTAATTCATTCCTCAGCGGCCTTGAGATATGCCAAGAAAATTAAATTTATTTGGTTGTAGTGTAGTACAAATCAAAGATAATATGGAACTAAATCATTGTTATTATATAATATTTTAGAAAAATTGTTTATTTTATCTAAAAGTTTAAATCATTCATATCCAACGGGATTGAGATTCTCTACACTTTTCACAATGTAAATAGAGTTTTTGAATTTACTTCTTCAAATTACACTGAGTAGTACCCACTCATATCCTTCTCTTGCACTTTATCCTTTTCCAAAATATGTGATGATATTATTATCAAGGATTATCTTGGAATCCAAAACTATCATACCCCATGACCATTCCCTCCTTTACATCCCCTCCCCACTACTTTTAATAAAATTTTATACTTTTTGTGTGTGTGATATGAAATTTTTAAGTCCTGACTATTCTTTAAAAACTATATTATTACTAGGGTGAAAATTTTGTCCTTATTTAGAATCAATTTTATTGAATAATTAAATATGTTACCAAAAAATTCATACTTAATAAATTTTCTATGTAAATAGTTTTTCAATATTTTCCAAACAATCCTTAATCCTATACTATAATCCCCATGACTTTTATAATATACCAATATATCATCAATAAACAAAATAAAAAATTTATATAAATATTCATGGAAAACTATAATCATAAAACAATAAATATATTTTTTTTATTAGAAAAAAAATTATAATAAAAAAACTCATAATTATCATAAATAGCACGAACACTATATTCAAAATATATTCCACCTTCACCTTCAATTGACGGTATCCTGACCTGATATTAATATTTAAAAAATATTTTCCTCCCAATATCTGATCAAATAAATCATAGATATGATTCAAAGGAAATGTTTACATAACAATAATGTTATTCAAGGATCTATAATCAATCTAGAGTTTCATTTAAACATTAATGTTTTTAAAAAATAAAACAATATTACCTATGTTAATGTGATGGGATGCATGAAAAAATTATCTAGAAACTCCTATAGTCTGAATGGCCTGAAGGCCTTCATTTTTATTGATTTTTGATAACACCCCTTTCAAGGGATGAGGAGGAACCCTTACAAGTCCAGACAACCATGAAAAGGTGTAGAGCTACTATCATGGCGCAGATGCTAGGGAGGGGTAGTTCCTTGTAGATAGTCTGGTTGAATTACCTAAGACCTTCAGGTCATGTAATCTACTAAGACCTTCGAAATTAGATTAGAATTCAGAACTAAGTCAATAATAAACTCAACTTCATGATTATATATAATATGAGACAAAGAATCAGGAAATACATTATATATTGATTCACTACATTGAAATCACTAATATGAATTTCCTCCCTCTTCTCAACAAATGTGCAAGATAAATTTCATTTACATCAAATTGGTTTTTTCAAATTCTTTATATTTATAAAAGGTATTAATTCTTTCTTATATAAAAACTGAAACTCATTATAAAAAACAACATATGTATCCTAAAAATATATCATAGAATTTTAAACCAAATTCTATTCCATACCAAGACAAATATCAAAATCTAAAATGGTAAAGACAATATGTTTTAGGTAAAGTATTTTCACAAATAATAACTTGAAGATTATAATAATCATTTTCATTAATACTTCCCCCATGGGTTTTACCAATATTTATGGCATAATTTATTTAGGTAATATTTATATTTTATTATAAAATTTCATAAAAATAAATGTGTTTCTAGAACATGAATCAAATAAGACATTGGTCTAATATAAATAAACAAGTAATGTACTTGGAGAAAAATTATTGGATTTTCAATCATATTTTAAAGTAGTTATAAAGGATTTACCCACACTATTTTGTTTGTGGTCTTGAATATTTCCATCATCCATTAATATATTGGAAAACATACTTGCATAATGACCCATCACATTATAATTAAATAATATTACCATCATAGTTTCATTGTTTGTATGATTATTTCTTTTATAGTCATGAGCTACATTTTTAAAAAATCCACACTAGAAACACTACCCAGATTTTATAATACATTCTCTTGGGATATTTTTTACCAAAATTATCATAAGATAAAATATTTATTTTCTTAATTTATTATTTATTGGATGGATTATTCCCTATTTATTTCCATATATACCTTTTCTTCTTATTGTTTTCATAGAATACAAGATCATTTTAAAACTCCATTTCTACATTATCAACACATTAAACAAGTTTCTCAAAATATTTCAATTCATAGGAATAAAACTCCATTTGATATATTGCATTAAATCATGAGTATATTTCATTAATTTGACAATCAATATCCCATATAATTTTTTTCATACCTTTACAGTCTCGTGAAATTTTTGTCACACGTGGAAACTGAATCATCCTACTTTTACCTTAATTCAAATAAATTATTTTCCATCATAAGTCAAATAACAGTTGGAAAATATATCTCAAGTAAAAGATACTTAAATGTGTCCCATTCTATGGCATTAATCTTATATCTTTATATACTACTCTTATTCATTGTCCACTATTGTCCATCTTCACCATAAAAATTGTAAAGGGAATGAATTATGTTCTATTGACCTGAATAACCCATGACTTTAAATATATTCTCCAATTATTTAATGAATCATTTGGATATTATAGGTTATGATGATACAATGAATGTTAAAGGGTTATATTTTATGAAATTTTATACTATATACGTGTTTCTTTACAGTGAACATGGTTACTCTCTCCAATGGATACTACCAAATTTATAGAAATTTTCAATGGACCCATAATAGAACCAAACTAATCTATACCAATTTTACCAATTACAAGTTTCTTATTTAGAAGGATATTTTCCCCTTGGTACCTTCTTATATAAGCTTCCATATTTCCTCTATGGAAAACCATTTTGAATAGACATATTTTATATAAGAAAAATTGTTATCTACAAGTTTTATATCATTATAAAAATAAATTATAATATCTTAATGGAATTTACATCCATTATACAAACATCTAAAATTATATAAACTTTTTATATTATGAAAACTATAAGGACTCATCCCTTATTCAATACATATATTCATTTTTAAAAAATAATTCTTTTTTTCTTTCATTCCAGAAGATACTTTATAGTTTTGAGTTTTAGAGAACTAGATCATAACCATTACATGAAAAAACCATTCATTAGACACTATAAACTTCCAATTAGTATACATTTTTTCTATAATTAAAGTATTTTAAAATAAAACCAATTTTCTTTTCATGTAAAACAATTTTTCTTTTCAACGTGACTTATTTTATTTTTTAATTATCCATAAAAACTATGAAAAACATTTGAACACATATGGATAGAAAAAACAAAATCTAAATAAGGGAGATCATAAAATATTAAATAAACCCATTAGTTTCTTTTAAAACCATGATATCATAAAAGTATTTTTTTTCATAATAACCTTTGGTATTAAATAATAACTAAATTAAACATGAAATCTTTATTACTACCCAAATTTTTCATAAAAAACTTTATAAGAAAAAATAAAATAAAAATAATAATCATGAAGGTTTATTAGAAAACACAATGACCCATGAAATTCATTTTCTTAAAAAAACATTTTTACCCTAAAAGGGAACAATTCATACTTTAAAATAAAATATAATTGATTAACTTTTTAAATGAAATGATTTCTCTATAAGATCATTAAAAATCATAGAAACTTCATGTATAGTACATGGGGAATCATCTTCATAAAACCTTTACAAGAACCCTTATTGGTGTAATAACCAATATGGTCAACATTCAAATTAATTTTCTGTAGAACATATCGATTACCCAATACATTGGAGATCTATATCAGTCCCACCTATCATCATGAGCTATAAAGATCCCACCAGTAATCATAAGCTCTATTTTCTCATCAATTATCACAAAACATTTCTAAGGACCATAAAATTAATAAAAAAATAAAATCTTTTATTTCAAGCATCAAACATGTAAAAATATACTTTGTAACCCATAACGTAAACATTTTCATATATTGATATATACATTTCCTTTAAAATCCATTAAAAAACACTAGAAAAAGGGGAAGGATAATTTTTATTTTAATAAAAAATTTAAACTTATAAAGTAATCCAAATATCACATAATGGTTTTGATGGAAGGAAAATATTTTGAAGTTGTACATGTTAAAGTAGAACAATCCTTTTTTCCTTTTGTAAAGAAATTCATAACGTTCTGTATAAGATATGAAAAAAGATTCCTTTTGATCCTGAGTAATGGAATTTTATTAATTATTTACTTTTAAAAGATCTATTTTAAATTTTATTTTTTTAGTTCCATGTTAAATTTATTTACTTCATCAATTAAATTCACATAGGTTATTTTGTTGATATTCGGTTCATATGTCCGAAATGAATTTGGTAGGTTGAATATGGTCAACAAATTCATTATTCCATAATTTAAAAAAATAATAATGAAATATTTATAATATTTATATTTTATATTTATATTTAAAACCACTCATTAAATATTATTCTAAAAAATGAACTACCATACAATCATGGAGGCGGTAGGCTATATGTACCATTGAGTAATGTTTCAATCATTCAATGAACATAATGAAAAGAAGGTAAGTACAATTTTACCTTAAATAATTATGATTATATGATAAATATCTTATTATTTTATAAAATTAACTTATATATAGAATCCATCTGATCTGGTCATGAAAAATGAATCACATTCTTTTGTGAAGTTGGTAATACACATACACACTAAGGAAATTATCAATTTTCAATGGATGGAATGGTAAGAAAGTAGATGATATGTTATATTTAAAAAATTGTAATTATTTCAAGAATATTATATATATTTATATATATATTAAATACATTGATATATATATCCATAATAATTTTTGATGAGAAATGAATTATATTGGTTTGTGAGGAAGTAGTACAACATCACACAAACAATAGACCCCTTTACAATTTTATGGAAGAAGAAGATGGATATATGCTGTTTCATTAACATAACAACATATAAGTATATTAAATATACTAGTGTTATTATTTTATCATGTTTTATGAATATTTTTAGGAGGAATAACTAGAAATAAAAATAAAACATTAGGTTAAAATTTATACCTCCTATTTAGACAACATCATTTTATTTACAACTTAGGCCCGTTAGGGATGGTATTATGCCTAAAATAAGGACTCTAGAAAGTGGGAATGGATTTTAGGATTTTTTTAGTAGGTATTGGCCTAGTTATAGTTCTCAAATGGTGTGAATAAGTGAGGTGAGGAGGTTCCCTTTTATAAGTGAGGGGAGGTACATTCTTGGAATTTCTTAAAATATTAAATTAATATAAATTAATGTTCATTTTAATGTCTCAAAAAATTAATATAATTATAATTTAAGATACGTATGTGTCATAAAAATATAATATATTAAATTTTTTACAAGTTTAGATTATGTTTTAAACTTATATATTTATTTTAACTCTCATTATACCTTTTGATAATTACAACATTGGCAATGTTCTTACAATTTAGGGGTCATGAAAGTTACTATACAAGAAAAAATGACAATAAATAGACCATGGTTGATACTTTTGACCATATTAAATTAAAATGGTCTATTATTGGACATTTAATAATTTTAAATTATTTAATAAGATATTGTTTTTTAAAAAATATTATTAAGATTATTTTTTAAACTATTCATTTACATTGACATTAAAGTAATAAATATACAAATGGATTTTGAAAATAAAACATTGAAACATATATAATATGTTATTTATATCTAAATAATTTATGGAAAAAATTAAATTACATGTAAAATATTTCTTTTATAGTTTTAAAAGTCATTTACATGATTTTTCTATTATTTACAGAAGCATTGTGTTGGTGTTTCATAAACATTTAAAGTAATTATATAATTATTAAAAGTTATAGATTAATTATAATCATAAAAATTGTAACATCCCTATTTCAGGTTCTGTCCAGAGGTGCCCCGTACCTGGTTGGTCACATGGCCGCAAGCGCATTTCCCCAAATGCCATAGGCTGCCGACTAGTAGCGAGGGCCTTGGGTGGGGTAGTGGGGAAACTATGACCTCATTGGCAGAGTAATGCATTAGAAATAAATAGATAACAATATAAGAAGCAGTAATAACATAAAATAAGTAAACAATGGATGACTGAAGTAATAAACAACTGAAGCACATATATAAGTGATGCATGATACATATGTCTAGGAAAGATGCCAAATAAGTCACAATGCTGGGATATAGTACTAAACCAAAGTACAAAGAAAACAAATAACTCCAACAACATTACAAGACTTAGCTTGATCCCATGCTCTTCAACTTCACAACAGTCAAGTACCTAACATAGAAGGGCGCTTTCCCTTATCTATTCCTGCAACAATATAATCTGTTGGGGTCCATAAACTTGACCCAAACAGGATGTGAGACGAATCCTAGTAGACAACCACCCAAAACTCTGTGCCTAACAGTCAGTGAATATATATGGTAGGCAATAAGAAAAATGATACAGTAAACAAGTAAGTACTTAAAAGTAAACAAACTTACAGTTTCAATTGCATTCAGTTTCATATACCCGGTAGGATGCTAATCAAATACAACTAACCCTTTGGGAATTACTCACAACCTAACCCCTATGGGTCAACCAATCAAACACAAGAAACCCTCTAGGAGTACTCATAGTACAACCCTTTTGGTTTAGCTTTACCAAAGACTCTCTGAGGAAGAACTCACCGTAAATTCCCCCTGTGGTCTCGTATCAGTAACTACAGACACTCTGAGGAAGCACTCAATGTTCAATCCCATGTGTGGTCTCACAACATGGAACCGCAGCCACTCTGAGAGAGCACAAAGTCCACCCCCTATGGTCTCACAAAATAAAAGTAAACAAACACTCTAGAGAATCCCTCAGTGTCCATTCCCCCTATGGTCAACTACACCAGGTTCCCACAACCCTGTGTAAGTGAATAGTGCAAAACATGTTCAACAGCCAAAGTAAACCTTAATAACTACTTGGATAACAGCTTTCAGGAACTACTTGGCCAACAACTACAAGCATAAAACAACATCATATAATATCAATCCATCCTAACAACAATAGTCATGGAAAACAAGCAGCCTAACTAGAAAATCTAGACCAAACGGTCAATATGAAAACAAAAATGGGAAACATATCCATAGAAAGTAAAATAACCCTATTCATAATCAAACAACCTCTACTCAGGAACACAAGTTAAAGCATGAATTATAGGGCTAAAATCTCTAAAAATGAAATACCCTAAACTAGGGTATTGGAAATTTTTTCACATATAATTCAAAGACAAACTATGGAAAGACACAAACCACCTACCTTAGAGTTGTATGATCGATATAATCTGAAATTGGCCCTTGAATCGACCTAGAACAAGGTAGATCTACAAAAACATCTAAAAAATTCAACCAAGGATATCTAATGAGAGAGGAAAAATGAAGAGATGATGCTCTAGAATAAGGAAGAACTCACCATGGAAATTACAAGGCAATCGATGACAGTTGATTTGGAGCACGGATGGTCGATCAGGGGCTCAGATAAGAATTTTCACTCTCGGTTGATCTTGGATGAGATGAAGCTATAAGAAGGGTGTTTTACCAATTAGACGCGACCCCGATCCATTTAATCAAATAAAAATAAAATTACATGGAGTGTTCATTTAATATACATGCCGTATACATGACTTAACAGAGATATACTTTAGGCGGTCTCCAGGTCACCCCACATGACCATGTACTCAGTCGTTACATGGACAACACACGGTCACCCGTGGGAATTGGGTACATGGTGTGTACTCTAAATTACACGGTGTGTACTCCTTAAATTTATAAATTCTCCTCTTTTTCTCAAAAAACTAGAAAAATAGGATCCATACTTGAAAAGAAGATATGAGTTCTTAAAAACTTCCCCCCTTAAATAAATTCATCCCCAAATTTCCCTAAGAAGGTGGTGAAGAAGAAGAATCCTCGAACAACCCTGACCACTGTGATTGCACATTAGTCTACCTCTCCCAAGTCTCGTCCTGTACTTACCTATGCTTCCATAGAACTCGTACCAGAGGAACATACCGACTAGAGATAACCTTTGTGATTCGATCAACAATCCGAATAGGATGCTTCTAGAATGAGGAGTCCACCTCTAACTCAACCTCCTCAGGTTAAAAAACATGAGATGGGTTTGATAAGTAACATCGTAGCTGAGGAATGTGGAAGACTTTGTGCATACCCTGGTACCAATAAGGTAATTTCAACCGATAAAAAACCGTCCTAACACTCTTTGAAACCTAAAATGGTCCAACATATCTTGAAGAAATATTTCCCTATCTCCTAATCCCCCTGTGTCCCAACCTTGGTGCGACACATTGGAAAACCTAATCATTGAACTTGAAATCTAGAGGTCATCTCCATTGATCAGCGTAAGACTTCTGCCATGACTGTATAGTAGCCATCCCCTTTTGAATCAACTCTATCTATTCCATGGTATCCTGGACAAGATGAGGTCCCAGCATAGCTGCCTCTCCTACCTCCAGCCAACATAGGGGTGATCGTAATGGCCTATCGTACAAAGCCTTCTAAGGTGCCATCTGAATAGTTGCTTAAAAACTATTATTGTAGGAAAACTCCACAAGAGGTATGTGTTTCTCCTAGGAACCTCCAAAATATAGGATGTATCCTTGAAGCATGTCCTCTAGCACATGTGTCGTATGCTCGGACTGACCATATGTCTGGGGATGGTAAGCTGTAATCAGAAGCACCTGTGTACCCAAAGACCTCTTTAGTCCTTGCCAGACCCTAGAATTAAAACATGCATCCCAGTATGAAGCATTGGAGTGATGAACTCCATGTAAACGTACAATCTCTTAGATGTACTACCTTTCCAGCTCATTAACAATGAATGTCTCCTTGAGCAGTATGTTGTGTGAAACCTTTTTGAGTCTATCAATGAAAAACAAAACTGCATCATTCCCTCAAGGTGACCTCAGTAAGCCTGTCATGAAGTCCATCATGACATCATTCCACTTACACTCAGGAATGGTTAACTGATGAAAAAGCCATACTGGTCGTTGATGCTTCACCTTTACCTGCCGATAGGTGGAACACCTCATCATAAATCCAAAAATATCTCTCTTCATGCCTGGCCATAAATACTGATGGTGTAGAGCTCGACAAATCTTGGTGACGCTAGGATGAACTTACCAAATAGAGGAATGAAAATCCCACTTAAGCTCCTCACATATGTCTGCTGACACCCATATGTGCCCTTAAAAATACAAGATATCGTCCTCACCTACAGTCCATCTTGGAACAGGGTCCTCTCCCAAAAAAATCTCCTATAGAACTAGGCCTTTAGAGTCTGATAGCTGCCTCATTCGCACTTGATCAAGAAGAGTTGAGGTAATAGCTACAAAAGAAAGAAACTTCTGTCCCTATTTGTTGTGCACCTCTAAATGCATCTCAGAGGATAGATCCATAAGCTACCACTCACTAATAGCCTCCTGAACTGCCTTTATCAGAGTCCTCCTGCTCAAGGCATCAGACACTACGTTGCCTTTCCCAGGCGTGTAGGCAAGTTCAAAATCAAAATACTGAAGGTACTAATCCCACATTCACTTTCTCAGATTCAGATCGTGCTGAGTAAAGATATACTTGAGAATTTTTTGGTCGGTGAAAACCACAAAATTCTCTCCCAATATATAATGCCTTCAACAACATAAAGCATGAACAACTACAACAAACTCAAGATCATTCATCGCGTAATTCCACTCATGTGGCATCAACTACAGAGACCCATAGGCAATGAATCCTTCCCCATACATAAGCACAACTCCCAGCCCGATACCTGATGAATCATAGTACACAGTATAGATCTTTCCTAGTTCTAAAAAAACTAGTACCACCCTTCATATTCAGGCCCATTAGTGGCACTGTTAAGCGTGAAAAGTCCTGTATGAAATGTCTGTAGTAACTAGCTATCCCTAGAAAACACCATATCTTAAGGACGTTCTTTGACGTCTCCTAGGAAACTACTACTCTCACTTTCTCCCAGTATACTGATACTCCTGTCTCTAAGATACCATGACCCAATAAATGAATATGGTCCATCCAAAAGTGGCATTTTGAGAGATTAGCATATAAATTTTCCTCTCTTAGTGTACTCAAAACAATCTCATGATGTGTGTCATGGTTGTGTCGAGTGTGAGATTACACCAAGATATCTAACAAAAAAGCCACCACAAAGGAACCCAAGTATGGAATGAACACTCAGTTCATATGTGCCATGAAAACTGCAGGCGCGTTCATGAGATCGAATGGAATAACCATGTACTCATAGAGATCATACCTGCTCCAAAAGGGAATAAGAGGTATATCAAATGGTCTAACGTGCAAATGATGATAACCAGATCTCAATTCAATTTTCGAGAACTCCCGTGCTCCACAAAACTGATCAAAGAGATCATTAATCCTAGATAAGTGATATTAGTTCCTAACAGTCAACTGGTTCATCTTCTGATAATCCATGCAAAGTCTGAGGGTAATGTTCGCCTTCTTCGAAAATAAGATAGGGGAAACCCAAGGATAAGTACTAGGTCAGATGAAACCCTTTTCCTGAAACTCCTCCAACTATTTCCTGAGCTCCTGTTACTCTGGTGTAGCTATTCTATAAGGAGGAATGAACACCGATGCCGCTCTTGGAACAAGATCAATATACAAGTCCACCACTCTCTCTTGAGGATAACTTGAATATTATTCAAGAAATATATCCTTGAAATGATTGAATACTGGAGGAAAGTCCATCTGTGAAGTTCCATGGTCATCCAGATATAGACTAGTAATCTAGGCTGTAACTTCTCCCAACCCATGATGCCAGGGTCATACTCTGCTTGCTTGGACATCCCATTCTCTCTTATGAAGAAACTAATCTCCATTTGGTGATGTGAAACTCACCCTATGGTGATAGTAGTCAACAAAATCCTGGAAGGGAACCATCCAGTCCATTCTATGAATGAAATCGTAGCTTTTCATCTCTAAGACATAGAGGCCCCTAAGAAGTGACATCCATTGACCTTAAGAGGGCACTCATTGCACTGACATACATTATCTGTTTTAGTCTTGAACGGTGTGTCCAGCATTAAGACATTAGCATAAGTAATGATACAGAGCCCAAGGATATCCACAACAGCAACCAATATAAACTATGGGAAACCCCTATATCTAAAAGTGAAGAAGATAAAACTAAGGAAACTGCAATCGTACCTCGAACTGTAGAGGGTCCGAGATCCTGTTCCTACTGGGTCTGCTCCACTACAAAAGTCTGGCCTATATCGCAGCCCTGTGACCCTACCTGACCACCCAGATTTGATCCACCCTATTGTCATTGAATACTTGCTGACTGGATATCATGACCACAATATCCACCTCGGCCTGAACGGCTGGAAGAACTCTAGTTCTCTGACTGATGAAAATATGGTGGTCCCACTCCTGAATGAGGAGTCATAGAATACTTTTTTCACCCACTGTTGGTGAGAAGATCTGCTAGAAACACTGAATATGACCCATATTTATGCAAGATCGATAGTCCACTAGGTCTCTTGGGCAATGTGGCCTTCTATACCCACTCTTCCCACATTGGTAGCACACCACCCGACCACTAGATGGAGTATTACGCCTACTCGGATCTACGCATGTAGACTCCCTATGGAACTTCCTGCTGTCAGTCAGAGGGGTGCCAACTCTGGATCCCAAGACACCCTAACTCAAATCTCCATAATCCCTCAGATTTCAATCTGTGATCAACTCTAAGTTGACTATAGAAGTGATGGAAGTCAACTTGAAGTTATTCACATGAGATCAGATGTCATGCCTGAGACCATCCTCAAACATCCTTTCCAGAAATAACTCATCACCACCTGGAATGGGTGTAAAGCATTGAATCTCTATGAAGGGAGAAGAATACTCCATGACCGAGAGAGTAACCTATTCCAGACTCATAAACTCTCAGGCTCGATCGGCCCTCAAAGTCTTAGTGTAAAAGTAATCGTAGAATGTGTGCTGGAACTCATCCCAAGCCATAACCAACTAGCATCCCGCCTGTGAGATCACATCCCACCATCTCTTGGAAGAGTCTCGAAGCATATACATAGAGAGATTCACCCTCCTCTCTAGAGGTGTCTCCAGATTCTCGAAGATCGACAATATAACTTCTAACCATGACTCTGCATCCTGAGGTCCGCCATCCCATGAGAAGGTGGGAGACTGCTACTACTGAAAGACCCGCATCAAATCTTCAATTGATGAGGAAGGATACAATACTCCCATGAAGGTTTGTATAAAACTCAAGAAGCGCTCTCAGAACTATGCACCGACACCTATTTCTGCTATAATGGATGGTTTAAAGACATGTACGACTCAAGGATCTGTTGGTAGTCCCTGATCAGCTATGTCCGATGTCTGGTCACTACCCCGAATCTGGTGTACAACAAGAGGACATCACGGTGGCATGATTCTGTGAGGTCAGGAGCTCACCTTAGTTCAATATTATCAAGGACTGAATCTTTGAATTAAGAGAAAGGAACAGAATAAGGAAGGCATTCATATTTTTCAAAATAGGGATACACAGTGTGTATGACCCCTACACGGTGTGTTCCTTTAAGCCTTCACATTGGCATGTACATCTTCCAAAAATGGCCGTGTAACACCCCAACACATGACATGTTCCTCCCAAGTACACAACATTTACTTGAATCATTTTCCCCTACCCAATTTCTTTTACATGACTAACCCACATAGTTCTCCTATAACGAGACTACATGGAGTGTTCTTTCCAGTCAAGGCATATACTAGAAGGATTTCACTGACCCGTGTTGATAGTCACACGACCAGATACATGATAGACTCTACATGGCTTGTTCAAGATAGGCATGATGTGTACTACCTGAGTTTCATCCATCTGTGTCATTAGTTACATGGGTGGGCACATGGTCTATACAACACGACATGTACGTTCGGTACACGACGTGTGCCACCAAAGATTTCCCAGCCCTGTGTCTCTTCCCACACAGGTAGTAACATGGTTAGAGACTACCCGACGTGTACCTAAAGTACACAACATATACTTGAAAAAATAGTTACTTCCTGAACAGAAGGATACATGGCATGTATTCTTCAATACACACCATGTATTCTGGGTTTTTCCAGAAAATAATCCTTAAAAACTACTTCAGAACCCATAAAACACTGAAAAAAACATTAAAGTACCAAATTCTGATCCACGGGGGCCTATACTCACTGTGAATCAAAGTTTGGCATCTTATACATGTCATATACAAGCATAATAGGGAAATGAATCACATTATCCACCAAATTCCGATCTATGAGGGCCCACAACACCTCAGGGACCAAAGTTTGGGATTCATTCTAATGAAACATTAAACATTATAAATACCCTATCAAATAATAGGCATTCTATCAATGCATGTATCACAAGATCATGAATTCTAGCACACCATCTATCACGACAACATGCAATCAGTAATGAAACCTAAATGGAATGAAAAAAATTCATGACATGTGATATCTAGAAAGTTCCTATATGATGCATGATATGGAATACCAGCATCTCATCGGGCTGAAATAGAAATAAACCCTCAATAATATCAACAATAACAACACAAAACATGTAAATCACTCAATAGTGAAATCAAATCAACTTTAATAATTGAAAAACAAAAAAATTGCAATATACGAGGTAAATTGGATTTTCCCTGTACATAGGTTATCTACTCATAGGAACAACTTATTACCAACTACCAATTCTATCCTATCCCAGAATATAGGCTCCAAATAGTAAGTCAAGAAGAAATAAATTCCTCTGATACCACTTTGTAACATCCCGGTTCCTGGTGCCGACCAGAGGTTCCCCGTACCTGGTTGGTCACATGGCCTCAAGCGAATTTCCCCTAATGCTAGAGGATGTTTAACTGCAGTGAGGGCCTTGGGTGTGATTGTGGGGAAACTATTCTCTCATTGGTAGAGTAATTCAGCGGAAATAAATAGATAAAAACAACGGAAGTAGTAATAACATGCAATAAGTAAACAACAGAAGACTGAAGTAATAAACAATTGGAGCACATATATAAGTGTTGCGTGATACATATGTCTAGGAAAGTCGCAAAACAAGTCATAATGTTAGGATACAGTACTAAACCAATGTGAAAACAAACAACTCCAGTAGCATCTTAAGCCTTCTCTTTGTCCCATGCTCTACAGCTCCACAACAGTCAAGTACCTGATGTAGAAGGGATATTTCCCTTATCAATACTTGTAGCAATATAATCTATTTGGGCCAAAAAGCATGACCCAAAAAGCGTGTGAGATGAATCCCAGTAGGAAAACACCCAAATATCTGTGCCTAATAGTTAGTGAATATATATGGCAGACAATAAGAAAAATGAAGCAGTAAACAAGGAAGTACTCAAAAGTAAAAAAACCAACAATTTAAATTGCATTCATTTTCATATATCAACTAAGAAGATAATAAAATAGAAGTAACAATTTGGGAAGTACTCACAACCTAGCCCCTATAGTTTAACCAATCAAACAAAAGTAACCCTCTGAGAGTACTCAGAGTCCAACCCTTCTGGTTTAGCTTTAGCAAAGACTCTATGAAGAAGCACTCATCGTCAATTCCCCATGTGGACTCATATCAGTAACTATAGACACTATGGGGAAACCCTCAACATATAATCCCCCCTGTGGTCTCACAATGTGGAACTATAGACACTCTGAGGGAGTACAAAGTCCATCCCCCCTTTTGTCTCACAACGTAAAAGTAAACATACACTCTGGAGAAGCCCTTAGCGTCCATTCCCCCTAAGGTCTACTACACTAGGTTCCCACAACACTGTGTTAGTCAATCGTGCATAACAATGTTCAACTACCATATTAAACCATAGGAACTACATGGATAAAAACCTTTAGGAACTACTTGTCTAACAACTACAAGCATAAGACAACATCACATAATATCACTCTATCCTAACAACACTAGGCATGGAAAACAAGCAGCCTAACCGAAAAAGTTAGAACAAACGGTCAATATCAAAACAAACATAGGAAATTGTAGAGACCCAAATCTTGACATACATATACATTAAATAACTTTTCCGGAATACTTAATACACGAAAAAAATAGATGCCCAAAGACCGTATTTGTTTAGTGTCTTTGGAAACTCGGAACAAAATCTTCTAATCATGGTGAAAGATCATCAACATCTCTCATAAAGTTATTCCCCTTTTTCTTTACCTAAAACCTTTATTTATATCCTAGGGAAAAGAAAACATAAAAAGGGTGAGATCAAATTCTTAGTAAGGGTAAACATGGAGAAAATAAAATAATCCATAAACATTTGAATGTAAAAACATGAGCATAAAATCTAAACATCAAAATCTTGAGCAATGACATAACACATGGCAGTACATAAGGCATAGATCATAAAGGAACATTAATCATGATAAAATATCATGGGAATAAAACATGTAATTGTGGAAAACCATTAAGCACATTATATTATTTCCATAGTAGCCAAGACATTGCTGCCAAGACCATCATAGTGGACAAAGTCCCTTACTGAATCGAGTTCACTCCTCGTTCCAGTCCTGTATAACTAAACCGGATTAAATTTCCATCACAGCCATGTCTATATCATGAGATATAAATATTTATCCAATGCATTGGAGGGGGATATAGGTACCGACCTTCTCATAATGAAATCATTATTTCGTGTTCCACAAAATAAACATACATCATTCATAATAACCCAACAAATAAAATGAGTTTCATAAACATCATCCCATCATAACGTAATACATATAAAACAAATGGATATCATTTCATCATAAGAAGAATCAAACCATGTAAATAATAGATACATTATAATTGAAACATAATCATACTAAATAATGTCATATCAGATGGAAAATAGTTTTGACAATACACTTGAAATGAATCCTTGAGGAAAATATCCTTTCTTATTCAAAATCATTTTCTTTTCACAAAATTCCATGAAATTTTAAAAGAAAAGGATTTTTTTGAAAATAATCATGAAATATTGTAGAGTAAGATTTATGTAAATAAGGAGTTATGAAATCATAAAAATCCATTCACGCCGTATAAGTTAAAAAAACATTCTCCTCATACTTTTAATGGAAAAGTCAAAAACTACCACATATGGTAAACAAAAGAAAGATTCCTTCCATAACACAAAGAAAAATTCAAAAATGGGTAAACATGACTTTAAAAATACATGGAATAATATTAAACTCTTTATGAAAATATTTTTATGGACATTGATGAAAAATATAACCCCAGTAAATACTTATGTATAAGCAATCCCGGATAAAATTGAGATTGAAAAATTATCCCTTACCTTAGGTCCAATTTCTTCCGTACGTGTCCAAAAATCTTTTATAGTGGGTTAAAAAATATTATTAACTTGTAACAGAACCATAATAATATTTATGATATCATATATGATTCAGTTATGACTTTATATTAACCATTCTTTTGTCAATTCCATGTCAAAGAAGTGTTTTGGGTAAAATCGTTTCATTTATCGTACGTGTTTGGACTTGTTGTTATTGATATTATTATTACTTATATCATGATTTACTTACTTCTAGAATTTAAAACATGATTTATATATCATATATATTTACTATATATATATAATAGATAGATAAATTAAATGAAACACTCTGTTCATGGAGACGGTAGGCCGTACATACGCATGAATGCTGTTTTCCTTTTCTTATTGACTTGAATGGAAGTAAGTAGATAACATATACATATATACATAAATCCAGTAGAATTATTATGTAATATATATCATTATTATTCATTATTTATACATTATAATCATTCATTAATGGTTAACATGGAGAATGAATCTCATCACGTCGTGGAGACGGTAATCCGTACATACGCACGAGAAATGATATCGTTCCCATAATTATTTAATGGAATTTGAGTGGATAATATAATATATCAGAATAATCATGATTTTATAATAACCATATATATTTATTCTTTACACCATTATACCCATCTAATTAAGGTGGTGGTGTAAAAACAGATTACACCACGGCGTGGAGACGGTATTTCGTACGTACACACGTGCGGTGATTTCATTTTCCATAGGATGGATAGAAGGTGAAGTGGGGTTGTATAATATTTATAATAACATATCAGTATATTATTTATACTTATGTTATTACTTTATAATGAAACTACTAAAGAAGAGGGAATATAAGAATAAAGAAACTTGAAAGAATCGGTAGAAGATATTACCTCTTATTCGACGCGCCTCCTCTTAACCTCCTCTTAGGGATCTAAAGTTGGTCTTTGAAGAAGAACAGGACCTCTAGTGGGTTTCTATGGAAGTGGAGAAGTGAAATGGGCAGGGGTGGACGATATTGAAGGCTAAAATTTGTGTGAAGAGGAGAGAGAGGAGGTTCCCTTTTAAAAGGGAGGACAGGGGAACCTTTGGAAACCTCAAAAATATTAATTTAATTTAAATTCAAAACCCACTTAAAAACTTAAAAAATGACTAAAATATAAATATTAGATGAGATAGGGTTGTAATATAATCAACCAATAAAATTTAGACATTTTGGAAATTTATTTTAAACCTTATCAATATGATTTATCCTTATTTAATCTATTTAATTTTATTTGTGGTAATAATATTCTAAATTATAAATTGTTATAAATAATTACTTATGTGTTGTGAATTATACATAATTGGGTACTTTATAACCTTTTAGACCATATAAAGTTAAATTTATAATTTTTAAATATTTTTGTGATTTTTAAATAATTTAATAATATGTTATTTTTATAAAATACCAATTGTGTTAATTTTGACACTATTCATTTGTTTGAATTTAAATAAAATCCACACAGAGGATATATTCAAACAAAAATGTTTAATAGATTCCTAACATGTCATATGAATCTATAAAATTTGTGGATGACATTAATTAGTTCATATAGTCTTTAGTTTAATATTTATAATACCATTTATTTGATATTTCTCTTAATAAAATAATCACTACATCATTTTTGTATAATCCTTTAATATACTTATTATTGAATAAAAATTAAAAATAAAATACTAGGATGCTGATAAATATAATTTACTTAAAAATAATACTTTTAATCGAATTTATAATCTTAAAATCACAACATGTAAATTTTTATATTTATTAAATTATGAATGTGACAACTTTGACATCATTTAAAATAAAATAATATAAGTGTCATAATAACTTTTTTAAAGCTCTAAATGGTCAAAAATTAGACCATTGGATGGTTATGGTTTAGATATATATGACCAATAATGTTTGGTCAGGTTTTTGGGCCTTTTAATTGGTATTATTATTTTAATAAAAACTATATTACCGATTTTTCACTAAATAAATAATTTCTGCATCATTAATGTATAAGTTATTAAGGTAATTAAATATCTCTTAAAAAATTAAAAATAAATTACCATAAAAAAGAAAGATGTTTTATATTTCTAATGAGTATTTATAATCTAATTTATATTCTGTATAACCTTATATTAAAAATACTTTAATTATTAAAGTTTGAGTGATACATATTTCACTTTCTTTAAAATAAAATAAAATAAAGGTCTTAATCACATCCAAGTGGGTTCCAATGTATTCCATTTAGACCCAAATATGACTTAGTATAAAATATAATCATCTATTTATATTAAGACAAGTGTTAGTGTAATTGTATAGTGTTATATTTACCCTTAATTACTCGATTTACCTTTAACTATGGTAAATAAAATTTACCGTAGTTACTATTCATAGTGCCCAAAAATAAAAAGTAGCATATTAACATAATTTGGACCTAATGATTCCAAATATGGAATCCATTTTTCCAAATTCAAATCATATAAGTTGAATAAATTAATTTAAAATTAATCCCGTTTTCAAGAAAACAAGTTTTTAAAGTAGAAACATTGCAAAAGATTGAAATGATTTTACCTATGAATTCAATGTAAAATCAATGCTAATGACATAAATTATATTAAATGGTAAAAATATATTATATTTATACTTTAAAACCATTCAATATTATAATTAAACCATATAAATTATTACGATGAAAAAATTTGTTTTTAATTAAAATATAGCATGTTTTTACTATTCATTAAAATATGAAAGTTATCAGAATAATATGAAAAATTAATCCAAAGTAAATTTTTATATCCTGATTCCAAATAAAAATTTTATTTTGTCAAATTTAACTTATAAACATGTCAAAAAGTGGGTGCTCCATCAAGAGGAGGCAAAACTGCATTTTTTTAAAAAATACTTTTTTTACCCGAAAAATTTATTTTGTTCTCATACCATGTTCTAGAAAATGTTTAAGATGAATAATAATGTTATAAAAATCAAAATTTAGTTAATACTATTCATAAATTCTAGTTCATAATAATATTATAACAATATATCTTTTTTTACTGAAACCTGGTATAGCGTACTACATACGCTATCGAGGAAGGTCGCGATTGCGTGTAATGCAAGCCAATTCAGGGCTGCGTGTAGTGAAAGATCCCTTTGGTGTTGCGTATAACATAATAAAAACTTATTTCATTTATACATTAAAAAAAATCTATACTTAATGTTGCATAGAACAATTTCTACAAAACGAACTTGAAATTGTGTGTAACACGAGCCAAGAATAGTGTTGCCTATACTGCAAGTTAATACAGTGGTGCGTATAGTAAAAGATAATCTTGGTGTAGTATACAATAGAAGACATAAAATAAATTAAAAATAATATATCTCATAAAATCTCTAGGTGTTACATTCTACCCCCCTTAAAATGAATTTCGCCCTGGAAATTCATCGGGGATATAAATTGTTTACTACTTGAAAGTTTATCTCATAGAAACCCACATCATAAAAAGGAATACTAATGTTTAACTTTAATAACTAATTTATGAAACATAATAGTTCCCACATTAACTCATCACTGGGTTTCCACATAGGATATCATAGGTGAAAATATGGACATGGAAGATAAATCTAACCATTAATTTCTTATGGAGAGTGGTAGAGAACATAGCTATGAAAAATCCAATAATCACAAAGCCATAAATTTGTGATAATCTAAGGTACCATCTGATTCATTAGATATGAGAGTACTAGGACAACGTTTTTGGTTTTTAAGATCATTTCCTAAACATTGATGAATTTTTACATAAGGAGAAATACTTACTTGATTTTAGTATAATATCATCATTGGTCATTCCATGAACAATTTCCACTTCATTTCTTATTTAATGAAATGAATTTGAATTTTTCATTCTTGAAGTATTAGCAGATCATGCGATAGAATGATAGGTCATTCCATCTGTCTCAAACATAAGGTTAAAAAAAGTTATTAAATACACATAAGTCCATCTATGGTGAGATTAATTATATATGGTTCCAAAAATGGACTTATACATCGTCCATCATAACACTTAATAAAATAAAACTAATTTCTACTAAACAGGGAATTATTGTAGGCCAGTGGTAGGCGATAAAGGCCTATCACACTTCGGTTGGGGGTTCGATTCACACAACCTTATCTGACGCAATGGGTTGTCGCCCGTCCTGTAGGTTGTCTTTTTTCTAAAACTATACTATTATAACATTCTAGAAAAAATGTTATAGCCTTAAACAATACTATCTGATGTCCAACTTAATCCATTTCATTATTTAGGCTTATCCAAAATACTTTTGTCTAATCTCATAGTATAAAGAAAACTATCACTAGAGGGGTCATCTACCAAGCATATGAATACCATCATTTATCCCCCGTATATCATAAGATATATCTTGTTGGTCACATCATGTATTCTCTTAAAACATGAGTTACCATAGAACCTTAGTGAAAATATGAATGCTTTCAAAAGGTAACTCTTTCCACATACCAAAATCCCAACAATTCTATATACGCAAACCATGATATCACTTTTTCCTTATATCAGTAATGAGTTCATTAATACTATTAAACATCTCATTATATACTTATCCCTTCATTATGCACATGTCATATACTTTCCAAAAATAGTTGAATAACCTTTCATGGTTACCGGTATCATTCAACATACACTTTCAAATAATTTAGGAAAAAAAGTGTAACAATCCTTAGATGTGTCTTTATTCCATAGTACCATTACCTATACAACATAACTCTTGATAAACATAAATAATTCCACTACCTTCTTCAACCATTGACCGAGCTTCAACAATTCTTTCATCTCACATATCAATTTTAGTCTCTTCATCATCATCAAAATAAATACTACCCATAGGACTATGATGATTCTCTTCATGAGACTTTACCTTAGGGCATTGGTTTGAATAATTCCAGTACATTCCACATTTAAAACATTTAACTGTTATTGATGTCTTAGCAATACCATTATCCTTGTCCATGGTGTTAACTGAAACTTTTCCTTTACAATTACTGGCTTTGTGTCCTTCTTTTCCACACCCAAAGCATCTTCTAGTTCCTTTGAAACATTCCCCCTGGTGCCTCTTACCACATGATTTAAATTAGGTAAATTGAACTTTATTTCCTCTATGATCATCATGAAACTCCATCTTTCTCTTATTAGATGAGACGGGAAACTTACCAAAGTTGAGATTATTGATAATATTATGAGATTTATAATTAGGCATAATTACAATGTTTGGACTTCCAAATACTGTTTCATTTGGTTTCTCATGAAGAATATCATTCCATTGTCCATCATATCCTCCATTATCGTGAATCTTTCCTGTTTCCATACATTTTCTAAAACCCAAAAAGAATAGTGTGATAGGAAAAAATCATACTAGGAAAACAACATAATAAAGTGGGAGTACCTTCAATATCTAACATCTTAGGTTTAATTCTAATATCATTACCATAATTCTAGTACAATAACCTATAGTTATACTTAACCTTAGGGACATCCCTAGACATACCTCAGAAATATCTCTAGGGATTTAATGTTTTCGCATACTAGATTCTAAAGGTTAACTAAACCTTCACTATGATACCAACTGTATAGACCCAAAGCTTGACGTACATAGATATTACATTAATTTTTTGGAATAATAAATACATGACAAAAAAAGATGCCCAAATACCGTATTAGTTTAGTGTCTTTGGAATCTCAGAAAAAAATCTTCTAATCATGGTGAAAGATATTCAACATCTCCCATAAAGTTATTCCCCCTTTTTTACCTAAAAAATTTATTTATATTTTGGAGAAAAGAAAACATAAAAAGGGTGAGCTCAAATGATCAGTAAACGTAAACATGGAGAACATAAAACAATCCATAAACATTTGAATGTAAAAACATGAGCATAAAATCTAAACATCAAAATCTTGAGAAATTACATAAAACATGGTAGTACATAAGGCATAGATCATAAAGGAACATTAATCATGATAAAATATCATGGGAATAAAAAATTTAATTATGGAAAACCATTAATCACATGATATGATTTCCATAGTATCCAAGGCATTTCTGCCAAAACCATCATATTGGACAAAGTCATTTACTGAATCGAGTTCACTCCTCACTCCAGTCCTGTATCACTGAACCAAATTAACTTGCCATTCCAGCCATGTCTATATCATGAGATATAAATATTTACCCAATGCACTGGTGGTATATATAGGTACCACCCATCTCATAATTAAATCATTCATTCGTGTGCCACAAAATAAACATACATGATTCATAATAACCCAACGAATAAAATGGGTTTCATAAACGTCATCCCATTATAACATAATCCATATAAAACAAATGGATATAATTTCATAATAAGAAGAATAAAACCATGTAAATAATAGAGAAATTATACTTGAAAAATAATCATAATAAATAATGTCATCTTAGATGGAAAATAGTTTTGACAAAACACTTGAAATGAATCCTTGAGGAAAATATCCTTTTTTCTTCAAAATCATTTTCTTTTCAAAAAAGGCCGTGAAATTTTAAAAGAAAAGAATTTTGTTGAAAATAATCATGAAATATTATAGAGTAATATTTATGTTAATAAGGTGTTATGAAATCATAAAAATCCATTCAAGCTGTATAAGTTAAAAAAATATTCTCCTCATAATTTTATGGGGAAAGTTAAAAAGTACCACGTATGGTAAACAAAAGAAAGATTCCTTCCATAACACAAAGAAAAATTCAAAAAGGGGTAAAAATGACTTTAAACATACATGGAATAATATTAAACACTTTATGAAAATATTTTTATGGGCATTGATGAAATATATAACCCCAGTAAATAATTACATATAAGCAATCTCGGATAAAATTGAGATTGAAAAATTATCTCATACCTTAGGTCCAATTTCTTCCATACGTGTCTGAAACTCCTGTATAGTGGGATTAAACAAATTATTAACTTGAAAAATAACCATAATAATATTTATGATATAATATATGATTCACTTATGACTTTATATTACCCGTTCTTTTTGTCGATTCCATGTTAAAGCAGTGTTTTGGGTAAGGTCGTTTTATTTATTGTACGTGTTTCTACTTGTTGTTCTTGATATTATTATTACTTATATAATTATTTAATTACTTCCATAATGTAAAACATGATTTATATATCATATATATTCAGTATATATATATATATAATAGATAGATAAATGAAATGAAACACACCGTTCATGGAGACGGTAGGCCGTACGTACGCATGAATGCTGTTTTCCTTTCCTTATTGACTTGAATAGAAGTAATTAGATGACATATATATATATAAATAAATCCAGTAGAATTATTTTTTTTATATATAATTATTATTCATTATATATATATTATAATCATTCTTGAATGGTTAACTTGGAGAATGAATCTCATCGCGTCGTGGAGACGGTAATCCGTACGTACACACAAGCGATGATATCATTACCATAATTATTGAATGGAATTAGAGTGGATGATATAATATATAATAATAATTATGATGTTATAATAACCATATATAGTTATTATTTAAACCATTATACCCATCCAAGTAAGGTGGTGTTGGAAAAACCGATTACACCATGGCGTGGAGATGACATTCCGTACGTACGTACACACGGTGATTTCATTTTCAGTAGGATGGATAGAATGTTAAATGGGGTTGTTTCATATTTATAATAACATATCATTATATTATTTATACTGATGTTATTACTTTATAATTAAATAACTAAATAATAAGAAGTATAATAACAAAGAAACTTGAAAGAATCGGTAGAAGAGATTACCCCTTCTTCAACGTGCCTCCTCTTAACCTCCTCTCAGGGAACTAAAGTTGGTCTTTAAAGAAGTCCAGGACCTCTAATATTTTTATATGGAAGTGGTTAAGTGAAATGGGCAGGGGATGGCGGAGCTTGAAGGCTCAAATTTGTGTGAAGAGGAGAGGGAGGAGTTTCCCTTTTATAAGGGAGGAGAGGGGCACCTTTGGAATCCTCAAAAATATTAATTTAATATAAATTAAAACCCACTTAAAAACTTCCAAAATGACTCCAATTCGAAGCTTAGATGAGATAGGGTTGTAATATCATCAACCAATAAAATGTAGACATGTTGGAAATTTATTTTAAACCTTATCAACATGATTTATCCTTATTTAATCTATTTAAATTTATTTGTGGTAATAATATTCTAAATTTTAAATTGTTATAAATAATTACTTACGTGTTGCGAATTATCCATAATTGGGAACTGTATGACATTTTAGACCATATTAAATTTAAAATTTTAATTTTTAAATATTTTTTTGATTTTTAAACAATTTAATAATATGTTATTTTTATAAAATAACAGTAGTGTTAATTTTGACACTATTCATTTATTTGAATTTAAATAAAATACACACAGAGGATATATTAGAACCAAAATATTTAATAGATTCCTAACATATCATATTAATCTATAAACGTTTTGGAGAACATTAATTAGTTCCTATAATATTTATTTTAGTATTTATAAAACAATTTATTTGATATTTCTCTTAATAAAACAATCACTACATAAATTTTTGTATAATTATTTAATATACTTATTAGTTGCATAAAAATTAAAAATAAAATACTATGATGATGAAAAAATCCAATATCTTTCATAATAATACTTTTACTTGAATTTATCATCTTAAAATCACAACATGTAAATTGTTATAGTTATTAAATTATGAAGGTGCCAACTTTGACATCATTTAAAATAAAATAATATAAGTGTCATAATCGCTTTTATAAAGCTCTAAATGGTCAACAATTAGACCATTGGATGGTTATGGTTTAGATATATATGTCCAATAAGTTTTGGTCTGGTTTTTTGGCCTTTTAATGGGTATTATGATTTTAATACAAACTATATTACTGATTTTTCACTAAATAAATAATTTCTTCATCATTAATGTATAAGCTATTAAGGTAATTAAATATCTCTTAAAAATTAAAAATAAATTACCATAACAAATAAAAAAGTTTTAGATTTCAAATGAGTATTTATAATCTAATTTATATTCTGTATAAACTTATATTAAAAATACTTTAATTATTAAAGTTTGAGTGAGACATTTCTCTTTCTTTAAAATAAAATAAATTAGAGGTCTTAATCACATCCAAGTGGATTCAAATGGATTCCATTTGGACCCAAATATGCCTTAGGACGAAATATATTCATCCAGTTATATTAATACAAGTGTTAGGTTAATTTTATAATGTTATATTTACCCTTAATTACACAATTTACCTTTAACTAGGGTAAATAAAATTTAACGTAGTTACTATTCATAGTGCCCAAAAATAAAAAGTAGGCTATTAAAATAATTTTGAACTAATTATTCTAAATATGGAATACATTTTTTCAAATTTAAATCACATAAGTTTCAGAAATTAATTTAAAATTTATCCCATTGTTAAGAAAATGAGTTTTAAAATTTAAAACATTGCAAAAGATTGAAATTATTTTACCTATGAATTCAATGTAAAATAAATACCAATGACATACATTATATTTAATGGTAAAAATATAGTATATATATACTTTAAAACCATTCAATATTATAATTTAACCATATAAATTATTATGATGAAAAAAGTTGTTTGTAATTAAAATATTTTGTGGTTTTACTATTCATTAAAATATGAAAGTTATCAGAATAATATGAAAAATTTATCCAAAGTAAATTTTTATATCCTGATTCCAATTAAGAATTTTATTTTGTCAAATTTAACTTATAAACATTTCAAAAAGTGGGTGTGCCATCAAAAGGTGGCAAAACTGCATTTTTTGAAAAATACTTATTTTACTCGAAAAATTTATTTTGTTCTAATACCATGTTCTAGAAAATGTGTAAGATGAATAATAATGTTATAAAATCAAAAATATAGTTAATACTATTCATAATGGATAGTTCATAATAATATTATGACAATATATCGTTGTTTAATGAAACCAGGTATTGCGTACGACACACGCTATCGAGGAAGGTCATGATTGCGTGTAATGCAAGCCAAGTCAAGACTGCGTGTAGTGCAAGATCCCTTTGGTGTTGCGTATAACACAATAAAAACTTATTTTATTTATACATTAAAAAAATCTATACTTATTGTTGCGTAGAATAATTTCTACACAACGAACTTCAAATTGTGTGTAACACGAGCCAAGAATAGTGTTGCGTATACTGCAAGCTAATACGGTTTTGCGCATAGTACAAGCTAATATTGGTGTAGTGTACAATAGAAGACATCAAATAAATTAAAAATAATATATATCATAAAATCTTGGGGTTTTACAGAAACACATCCATAGCATGGAGAATAACCCTATTCACAATAAAACAACCTCTACTCAGGCACACAAGGCATATAAGGAATTAAAAGGTCTAAAATCACTAACCACGCTATACCCCAAACTAGGGTATTGGGGAATTTTTCACATATAATTCAAATGCAAACTACAGAAATGCACAAACCACCCACCTTAGCATTATACGATTGATATAATCCGGAATTGGCCCATTGAATTGACCTAAAATGAAATAGATCTACAAAAAAGTATAAAAAGTTAAACCAAGGATATATCATGAGATAAGAGAAATCAAGAGGTGAGGCTCTAGAATAAAGAAGAACTCATCGTGGTGATTCCAACACAATCGACGACGGTTGATTCGGAGCAAGGATGATCGATCAGGGGCTTAGATAAGAATCATCGCTCCTGGTCTCTCTATGATGAGATGGAGCCTGAAGAAGGGTGTTCTTCCAATTAGATATGACCCCGGTCCGTTTAATAAAATAAAAAGAAAAGTACTTGATGTGTTCATTTAATGTACACACTGTGTACATGCCTTACTCGAGCTCCGCTTTAGGTGGTCTCTAGGTCACCCCACATGGCCACGTACTCGGCCATGACACGACTAGTACATGGTCACCCACAAAAACCAAGTACACGGTGTGTATTTCAAATTACACGACATGTACTCCTTAAATTTCTAGATTCTCCTCTTTTTCTCAAAACACTTGAAAAACAGGATCCATACCTGAAAAGAAGATCCGGGTTCTTACCAAAATAATTTCATTATGATCAAAATAAAATTTATTATTCATTTCTGACTAATTTTTATCCCTATGTGACAGTATAAGTGAATTTAAAAGCAAGAGAGTGACATTTTTCATTTTTCTATACATAAAATTATATCAAAGTGAAAATAAAATATAAATTACAAAAAGGAAATATTTTAGAATTTTTGGTGAATGTGGATGAAATATACTCATACAATAATATAAATTCATGTTCTTGGATGAATTTAAAGCCTTATCACAATATTTTTATCTATAATTAACTCATTTTACCATTACCATGGTAACAAAACTCTCTAATGGTTACTATTCATAAAGATAAAAAATGAATGGTTACTAATTAATAAATTTTGACCCCATGATTCCAAATATTGAATCCAATTTTAAATATTTATGATCTAAAATTGAAATAATTTAATTTAAAATTGAACCCAATAAATGGAATGAAGAATGGATTTTCAAAAATTTTCTTTTATGTATAAAAATGTTTTTTTACCAAATTCAAGTATAAAATTCCTTATAAAGAAAATAATTATATTTTTTTAATAAAAAAGAATTAATTAAATATGATAAATAATCTAATATATAATTTTACATTATAAATAACTTATAATTAGATACATTGTCTAATAAAAATCATTATTTTTCAATATTCATTTAAAGATCAAAATTTCCATTAAATTTTGAAAAAAATAACCTAGTCAGATTTTTATTTTAAAATTCATAAATAAATTTCATTTTTTCAAATATATATTCAATATTTTTTAAATAGACCATTTAAATAATATCATATAACGTATCAACACCCAATTTGGTTAGAGGTAAAGTTTTTTTCTTTTTGACTAAAAAATTACCTAATATTATTATAATGAATATAACACTACACAATATAATTAATGAATATTAATAAGATATGAAAATGATTTATCTTAACATTACAAGATTTTTTACACTACATATCCTAATGGTAACTTATACACAGACAATCTCTATTGAAATGTGATATTGGAAAAGAAACACATAAGGATTTGGTTATATTTGAATCAAAAATATTTTAAAGGAAACAAATTAGTTGTATTTGTAAATACCATCAATTAAATGAAATGTAAGATAAAGTAAATCAATGGTGAATTACATACCTTACAAAAAAATAATTTTTTTTGAAATTTTAGAATATATAAAAGAAGGTAAATTGAGATGAGAAGAGATTAGCTCTGAATTTGTCTTGGATTGATATGTTCTAACTCCATTGATGATTTTAATCTTCTCTTAAAGTGGCTCTTGTAAATGAGGGATTTGGGGCTCCTTATTGTGACTAGAGCGTCCCAAAAGTATGAGATTATTATTTAGGAGGTAATATATGTTGTTATTTAAGAGTAAACTTATGAACATGTTCCAATTGATGCGGTTAGAGGTGTGGTCCTTTTATAAGTTATTTTTTGTGGAATTTTAACAAATAACCTTTCGTTAATGTGAAATGAATGTCGTTTTACATGGAAAGTGGATCCGAAGTGGACAAATAAATGATATTGGATAAGAAAAATTTGAGCATGCACAATTAAAGAAAAGGTAAATACACACTAAAATTATAAATGGTGTTACATTCTACCCTCAATCAAAATTTTCCCACAAAATTTTATTTATTTGATTAAAAATGAGGGTATATTATCCTCATTATATAATTGGGTTCCCATGTTTATTCAACAAACATATTATTCCTCTAGAGAACATTAACCTGATTAGTGTTCTTGATCTGTTTTGATTTACCTATATGATTAAATATTTCCATCAGTTATTCCTTACCAGAGATATCATATTTTAATGACACTGCCATTGAGTTGAGTACATGTCAAGTTCTAGGTATATACTTCATAGAAAGTAATAAATAGAACACATCATTCACTTAATAGTGGTTTAGTTAATGTGAAATATAATAGTATACCATCCCTATATGATCAAGGATTCAAGGGGAAAATGTATCTTGGGATCAATTTCCCTTATTCTAGAATCACATTACCCTCTTCTATGGTGATACTTGAATAAATACATTGTCTCAAGATTTTAACTTCAAATATCATTGAAAAGTATCCATATATATCTTTAGTTGAATTTTTATTGTTTTAAAGTGTGACTAAATGGTATAAATATTCTATAATATATATTTATAATGATCTAGTCCCATATTATCATACTCTCTAACTTTAGCCAAGTATTTTTTAATTCTATACCACTTCTCATATAAAGCCTCATATGGTACCATTTTAATAAATGAATTTAAACTCTTGTTATATAAGAACATTGCATGGGAATGTTTTGATCAAAAACTCCTTTTGAATCCATTATATTAATCAAATAATATATTCTAGAGTTCTAATGCATCATTAAAATTGACCATCAACTTGAAAATGATAAGTAGTAATGAAACTCAAAAATGTATCCAATACTTTTCAAACACTTCTCTTGAGAATTGAGGTGAACCTCATATCAGAATCATATATAATTGAGAGTTTTTCTTCATGATCCATTGACACATTATGTATATCATTTCATGTTGATCAATTGAGAATTATTCTCAAATTTAAATGTAATATACCTTATTTTATTGGTGATATATTATAAATAAAATGGAATTATGGCCTTTAGATGTCATGGGAAGTTATATTATGAAATCCATTGTGATATTTTCACATTTTTTATAGGTATGGGTATTGGTTGTATCATACCAATAGAATTCTATCATTACACCTTATAATTATGGTATACTAGGAATCAAGGTACAAACTATGAAGTCTATCCATTCATGTTTCTAATCTTGAAATTATCCTTGAGATAAATATAAATCTTTATGCTAATACGATGGATATATAAAGATGATATATGATTATTAGACAATAAATTATCCTTAAATTATAAACATGGAGGGATATAATTTCTTTTACTGGATATTATAATTTCATCTATGTCACATTCAAACACTTTAATATTCCATAAATGTGTATATAGATTTATATTCTCTTAATATGCCTCCTAAATCATCAAATGGATGGATATTTGGGTAGTCATTTTGGTAAGATAGAATATCCCTCCTACACTTGTAATCCCAAGTTCCATAATTTAAAATTCCATTAGTATTAGATCTAAGGTACAATGATCCTTACTTCTTAGTGTAATAAACACCTTTTATCCTTCCTAGGGTGGTAACTTATTGAGTTTTCACCATCCATGATAACCATAATACATCTCCATTATATCATGATCAACCCATTATAAGTGAATATATAGTTTATTCTATTTTTATTAGTATATGTATCAAAAAATTTACCATATAGGTAACCCATTTATATCATTAATGTAAATATTATCATTTTAGGTTCATGATCATGCATCAAGTAATTTTTCTCATGTAACTTTAACTAGCATGAGGCATAAGCTACCATCATGTCATTTATCACGATTACACATGTTAATACATTATTTTATGTATTAGTTCAAATCATAAACTCTTATCCAACATAGGAATATTTAAGTACATACCAACCTTACCTTATGATCCATGGAATTTGAGTCACACTCTTCAATCCATAGTAAGTTTACTCTCTTTTGAGTTAACTTGGATAGTGGATTTTAGATTCATTAGAAATGTATCACAAAGATTTGATAATATATAAAAAATACAAGATAACTATGGATATATGTTATAGCTGTTGTTATGGTCCATTATTTAACTACATCTGTCTATAATGAATCCACATATATACCCTCATTCGGGATTACAACCTTAAATAATGAGGCATTTTTTTCAAAAATTCACACATTATAAAATTGAAATACATTTTCTCTTTTATAAAGGTCCATATAAAAATACATAAATGATCTCAATTCTTTAGAAATATATTGTAATTTCATATATAAATACTATCAAAAATATATCTTGTAAGTAAATAATGAATCTATTCATTAGATCCATGATGATAACCTGAGAATTTATAAGCCCGTTTGACATAACTATGAATTCATAGTGTCCATATCTTATAAAAAAGGTTTCCTTGTGTACATAATCTCTTTATACACTTATTTGATGACATATAGTTTTAAAGTAAATATTTGATAAGTATTGTGGCACTCACAGTTGATTGAACAAGTAATCAATACAGGGTAGAATATATATGTTATTTATCATGATCTAGTTATGTTATAGATAATGAATAAAGATATACATTCATCCATGTTTGTTCTTAACAAAGAAGGATATATTACACTACATTGAAGCATTTGGGAATATAAAAACCATATCAAGATTCTCTGGGTGTTTCTTCTTCAATTCCTCCAATTAAATCAAGGAAATTTGATAAAGAGTCATTCATATAGACATTATAATAGGTAATAGTTCTATTGAAAACCCAAAAACACAATTTGGGGAAGGGATAGGAAACCCCAATGGAAAAAAAACATTGATGTATTCATTAATGGTTAAAATATATTCAATATTGAGTATCGAAAAACCACTTGATCTAAATATCCCTCATGATTGGGTATTAATATCCATATAATTAATTTAATTTCCATAGGGAGTTCATATTTAGTCTTTCACTGATAGATAGTAATATAGTGATTTGGGATATGAAATTTGATGTTCCTATCTTGGAAAAGAATATAGAATATATACATAGAGATCTTATATATACCCAATATCATATAAATTTCATATGAAGGTAGAATAATAATATTTATAGGAAGCATGTTACAATAAAATTCTATTGGAGAGGTGATATAGACATAGGGTGCAATAACTATACCCCGAGGTCTTTTCATCAAAAGTAAAGTATATTTCCAATAATTTTAAGAATTTACATTCTGATAGAATTTCCATGTTTTGAAGGATTTCATATATATTCTCAAATTACACGTTTTTAATATTAATGGTACCTATCACAACACCAATTTCAAGATTCTCTCTTTAGTTTCTTACTAAAACCCAAATTCTCAGTGCGAGTAGAAAATAATAATATCTATTTTATAAAATAATATGATATTTAGAATAAATATTAATATTTATTATCCTATGAAACTATAATTACAACATATAAAATATTTGGTTTAACATATTAAACTCTTAGTTCATCTTATAACACTATCTATTTAATATAGTTTTACTTTTGTTTTATCCCATTATTCTTAGTAACCTAATCCAAAAAATAACTAAACACCATTATGAAAGAAAAATAAGGTAACCCAAAATTAACATAAATACATATTACACAATTTTAAAAGAATACTCATTACATATCATAATAAATAAAATCCTATATAGGCTTATGGTCACACTGTGATTCACTATTTCATTTTCACCCTTACACCACTATTTTAAACTAAATTTTTATTGTAAATTAAAAATATAATAAAAAATTACACTTCATTTTAGATTCAATTATTTTTTTATCACTTTTAAAAATGTAAATTTTACTTGTTTTAATAATTTCATTGAAGGTGGAGGTGATTTGGAGGGCCCATGATGGAGTTCAAGAAAAATAGGCCAAGCTAAGAAGGATCCAATAAAACTAGTTTACTAAACCGAACACTGATACTGGAACGTGACTTAAAATGGGGTGAGGTTTTGTGGTCTAATCCATATTGCATTTTTCTACATTTCATCTGAAGAAAACCAAGACTCATTCCTCCATATGGTGGCCCAAATGACCTAATCTGTCTAGCACAATGAATCTGCATGATGTCAAAAGTGGTGTGCTATTATCTGTCCATATCCCGGTATCTATTTTTCCAAATGGTATCAAACTTTCTGTGAAGACATTTAAGAGGTGGGAAAACATGTTTCTAGTTTTTTCCAAATCGATATTTTAATTTCAAGTGGTTGAAAACCATGGTCCAATTGGTTTTACACAATCTGTGTGCCCAAAACCACCTTCCACTTTTCCTATAAAATGGAAGATTGGGATCCTCATTTGCAAGTTAGGATAGGAGTAAAAGATCTCCCAATTTGGATTTCTATAAGAGTCTCTTCTTCATCATATAAGTACAGGAGGCCCCTAACATCATAGGGATATCAAGAAAGAAGAAGGAGTTCCACCCGAGATTCCTCCTCTTGATTTCGAGCTTAACGATGGGAGTTCGTTGTGAGGGAACTACAAACATGTAAAGGGAGTTCTGAAAGAAATATTAGATACTGGTTTGGTGTAATTTGGGAGTTAAAATATTTCTTTCCATGTATCTTAAATTATTTGTTATTTTAATACTTGTTTTGATGCATGTGATTTATTTACTCTTAATTTCTAACCGATCGGTGTGAGGTTTTGAGTGCGTGACTTATGTTGTTTCAATTGGACAACTCAAGAATCCTTTTTTACCCACTTACCTAAGATTTGAATATGATTTGGAAGCTATTGTTCTGTGCATAAGTTATGGACCATTACAATACTATTGTTATATCATGGTTTGGTTCTTTAAGCAATGAAATAAAGGCTTAGGAATTAATCAGGATTCCAATTAATTTCAACAAAAGAATTACTCCAAACATAAATGAATCTCTAAGAAAAATTAACTTAAAATGTGTGTAGTGAAATCACAATGACCCCTTTCTCTCATAATTATTAAATCAACACCTTTATATATATCAACTATTAAGCTCTTTAAATCAAGTTATTTTCTTAAAATTGTTTTTCAAAATCACCCCCATTTTTAGTACTTTTTATTAAAAACGCATACTCTAAACCTATCAACGCACCTTGAGAGATGACCTAGGGTCTTCCATAGAATATAAATAAAGCTTAAAAAAAATCAATTTGACGTGTCACAATAATGAGTTCAAATTTTGGCACTATTGTTGGGGAGATCTTTGGTTGTTAGTGCTTGTTTTCTATAAGATTTTTGTAAATTTTCTGATTATTTTTTTTTATCTTACACCTCTACCTATATTTTTGTATTCTGATTTATTTTTTTTGTAGGCTATGTGCATGACACGTTCAACTACGGAAGACCTACCACCTTTCAAACTCGAACCGCAGAGGATCCTATATTAGCAACACTGAGATGCACAAGATAACCCTTCGATTGAGGACATAAAAGACGTAGACACTCTTCTTGATCCTTCCTATTCTTCTTCTAGAACCAATATCAAAACTGAAATAAACTTGTATAACATGTCTGGAAATTGAAGTTTTTAGTCAGGATCCAAGTATCACTATGAGGGGGAGGGGGTGAATCAGTGATATCTTTTTCTTTTTATGTTTCTTTCGAATTGAAACAACCTTCGCCTCCTGTTAAAGATTTTCTTCTCTACTGAACACACACAACCACATGAACACAAGATTTACAAGGTTCACTAATCAACAAGAGTAGTTACGTCCTTGGTATGGTACAGAAATAATCCAGTACTACACAATCCACTAGAAAACAATCCTTTTATGTGGAATACAATGAGTAGGATATACCCTTACAATCGTGTAGAACTTGGAAAATAATCCGCAAGTGCATGTGCACCCTTTTAGCACAAATAGGGAATTACAGTATCTCAGTGCTTCTTTAAAATTGAACAGATGTATTCTCTGAAGTACAGATCTTTACTTTCCTTCCCAGAAGCTGGTAAGAACTCCCATACACACAACTTAATATGGGCACAGACCTCAAATTTTTTGCGCAGCCTTTAGGATACCTTGCGCGCAATTCAAATGTCTTGTGTGTAAAAATTCCTTTTTGGCACGAAAAACGTTTTTGCGCAACTTTCCTTTTTCGAGAAACTTTTTATCTTTTCTCACAGCTGTCCTATTTTCGCGCAAACTTCTTTCTTTTCGTGCAACTCACTTAGCATATAATTTACATGAACCAGAGCTCGGGATTTCTTCTAAGTGTCGAGCATTAACAAATGAGAAGGGTTAGCCTCATATTTATAGGAATTTTTGACCCGATGCGAAAACCACTAATCCGTGCATAAAACCCTCTTCATGCGTGTAATAAATCTTTCACACAACTTCACATTTCGCACAATGCTCCAATATTTCGCGCACCTCATGCCTTTTCCAATTTTTGAACTTCTAATCTCAAAACACCTTTTGCACGGAAACTTCATTCCTCTATTTCGCGCACCACTCTACTTTTTGTGCATCCTGCTGAATTTTCGTGCATCCTGCTACTATTTTGCACATCCTTTACTTTTCCGCACATCCCTCTGAAATTTCGTGCCTCCAGAAAATATTTCGCGCAACCTGCATATATTGCGCACACCACTTTATTTTGGTGCGCAACTTGCCTAAATTTCCGCGCACTCCATGACTTTGTCATTTTTTGATGTTCTGACCTTGAATCATGCCTTGCATACAAAAATCTAAACCATCTTCAATCTTGCACGCTCCATCCATTGCCAAAAACACATCTTCATCTCCCAATTTTCAGGCCCTAAAATTTGGCAAACACTGGAAAACGACACCACCTTAAACTGTGCTTTTCTGCATCCCCCAGATTGTCCATTGCTTTGTCAGTTTCTCTCTTCACTGCTTCCTATAACCGTTATTATTATTTTATCACGAATTCCACTATCATGATATTTATCTTTTGAAAGACCAGATCTAGCATCGTCAGAGTTAAAATGGGAAGTACAAAAACTTCCCTATTCTCCAACAGCATCACTCCTTCCAATCAAAACTGTATATGACTGGCATCATCATTTCTCCCCCTTTCCATCATAAGGCTTGTATCACAAGTTCTACTGACTTATGATATTTGAGAAATACATATCAGCAAAGCATCATCTTCTTTTCAAGTTCTTTACAATTTAAATTGATTTAGCTTTTTGACAACAAAAGAAAACACTCTGTAGCATCAAAATTTTCTTACTTCGTTATCCATCCAACTTGGTCCCAACAATCTCCCCCTTTGGATTTTGTTGTCAAACAAGATTCATCAATCACTAAAATTTTTAACCTTATGCAATGGATTATACATCAACAATTCTAAGCCTATGTGAGCTAAATCATTGTAGGAAACAAGAATTATTGATAGCCAAAACCACGCTGTCCAAAAGCAGTGACTATGAAATCTCATTAACGTACCTCCTTAGCCATCTTCAGAGCATCTTTCAAGCTTCTTCTTCAGCATTATTTACTTCGTCCACTTTTCTGGAAAACAACATTGTTTCCTATAACCACTCCAACAAATAGTTAGAATAGTTCACACACATACATGCTGAATTCACAGATTACCCACAACCCCCCTTTATTCATGCTTCCATAAGGATATATTTATGAAAAAATTCTCCCCCTTGACAACACTATCCAAAGGTAAGATGAGAGAGGGGACAGAAACACGCACCTTAACCTTGATGAGAAGGAGGTTGTACACCCATGTTCAACCTCAATTTTTCAAATGGTTCCTTCAGTAACATTTTTGTGAATATATCAGTAACTTGTTCAGATGTAGGAACATACTCCAGCCTCAATTAATTCTTTTCCACCCGCTCTTTGATGAAGTGGTACTTTATATCAATGTGTTTTGAATGAGAATGTTGTACTAGATTTCTTGTAAGATTGATTGCACTATGATTATTACAACCCAAGAGCAATGATAGCTTTACTTTAACAAGTAGATCTTCCAACCGAGTCTTCATCCACATTAGTTGAGTTTCAGCTTGAGTAGAAGCAACATACTCAGCTTCAGCTATGCTAAGAGTTACTGAATTTTGTTTCTTGGTATGCCAAGTAACACAACTTTTTCCTAGAAAGAAAACTCCACCAGATGTGGATCTTTGATCATCAACATTTCCTACCCAATCAACATCAGAATACCCGAATAGATCAATATTTTCAGAGTCGTCATACCAGATTCCAAAATTTGTTGTGCCTTTGATATATCTGAGAATTCTTTTTCCAGAAATCAAATGTGATTATTTAGGAGCACTCTGAAATCTTGCACATAAAGTAACAACATAGACGATGTCGGGTCTTGAGGTAGTCAAATACAGCAGACTTCCAATCAGTTTTCAAAACTCTTTTTGATAAACTTCATTTCCTTGTCAATCTTTAGACAACTTGGTTTCCACTAAAATCGGTGTGGAAACTGGTTTTGAATTTTCCATGCCAAACTTCTTTAGAATTTCCTTAGCATAATTTTATTGAGACAGAAAAATCTGATTCTTCTTCTGTGAAATTTGTAGCCCAAGAAAGTACTTCATTTCTCCCAGCATGGACATCTCAAATAACTTCTTCATCTACTTAGAAATTTTTTCACATGATCTTTAATCATTTACAGAAAATATAATACTATTGACATAAACAATAATGATCAGTTAAAACTCCTGAAATTTCCTTGATATAGAGATTATTGTCAACTCTACCTTTCTTAAAGTTCATCTTATTCAAGTAAGTATCTAATTTAGAATACCATGCTCTCGAAGCTTATTTCATCCCATACAAAGACTTCTTCAAAATGAAAACAAAGTTTTCATCCTTTCCAATAACAAATTCACAAGGTTGATCAATGTAAACTTCCTCGTCAAGGTCACCATTCAAGAATACATATTTTACATCCATTTGAAAGATCTTATAACCTCATTATGAAGCAATAACAAGAAATATTATGATTTTTTCTAATATTCCCACCGGAGCAAAGGTTTCATCAAAATCAATGCCTTCAATTTGTGAATACCCTTTTCAAACCAATCTTTCTTTGTTTCTTATTACTTTACCTTATTCATTCAACTTGTTCCGGAAAACCCACTTTGTACCAATGATGTTATTTATTGTCCGGCTTGGGTACAAGTTCCCAAGTATCGTTCTTATATATATGATCAAGCTCTTCATTCATAGTATGAACCCATTATGGATACTCAAATTCTTCATTTACATCAGTCGGTTCAACTTTTGAATAAAGAGAAGTATGTGATATAACATTCGTTGTTCTTCTTGTTTGAACCCTCTGATGTTGACCTCCAATAATGTTATGACCCTCCACTTGTTTCCTCAGCCTAGGATGAGTTGTTCTAACTTCATCCTCATCACTTGAAATTTCTGAGTCAGATTCTTTATCTTGAGTAGGATTAACATAGTCTGTAGCATTATCATAATCATTAACAAAATTTTCTCTATCCTACTCAACTTCCACATCAAAATATGAATGCTTTTCATTCTCAACATTTTTAACAACTTTAACATCTTAAGAATCTATAATTATTCCCGTTTCTTTGTTGAGACATCTGTATCCTCTTCCTTCTGGAGAATAGCCAAGAAAATTTCCATCATCACCTCTTTGCTCAAACTTTCCAAGGTTTCCACCTTTCTTCTTTGTAATGCACAGACTCCCAAAAACTCTTAAGTGTTTCAGACTTAGAGTTTTTTCATAGAACATTTAATATGGAGTCATATATGAGTTTGGCCTATAGAAACATCGGTTATGAATATACACAACAGTGCTCATGGATTTTCTCCAATAATAGTGAGAAAGACTATGTTCAAGTAACATAGTTCTCCCCATTTCTACCAAACTTCAATTCTTTCTTTCAGCAACTCTATTTTTTTGAGGTGTATATGGTGAACTGAACTCTTGAAGAATTACATGTTTCTCAAGATAACTTTAAAAATCCTAATTCTTATACTCTCCACCATTATCATTTCTTAACTTCTTCACTGAGTACTCACATTCTTTCTCTGCTTTCCTCCTAAAACTCTTAAACATTTTCAGAGCATCTGACTTATGTCTCATGTACATACAATAAGTAATGTGAGTAAAGTAATCAATGAAAGTAATGAAGTACTTATCTCCATTTTTTGATTGTTTTCTCATTAGTCTACATATATCAGAATGTATAAGTTCCAAGGATTGTTTTGAATGAATTTCAACTTTCTTATGAAAGGAGTTTGCAATCTTCCCTTTTTCACAAATAGTGTAGAACTAATCTCTTCTTCTTGATAAATCAAGCATATCTCGGACACTATCTCGTGTTGATAGCTTGCACATATTTCTTTGACACATATGACCCATCCTTTTGTGCCATAACTGATTTTCATCTACTACACCCATGTAACAAGAGTTCTGCACTTCACTAACTTGGAACAAATTCCCTCTTGTACGTTGGCCCCTTGTAACTATATTTCCATCATTTTCACTTTTCACAACAAATCCATATTTTCTAAAGATCACTTTGTTTCCCTTATCACAAAGTTATGACACACTAAGCATGTTATGTTTCATCCCATTAACATATAGTGTTTTTCTAGATTTCATCTTTTCTTTTCCAATGATGGTCGATCCAAAACCTTTGATCCTTAGAGATTCGTCATTTCCAAATGTCACAGTTCCTTCTTTAAAGTATTTCACATTCTTCAGAAGCTTTAAGTATCCTATCATATGAGATGAACATCCACTATCAAGAATCCATGGACGTTATCCTTTTGTATCTTTCAAAGCAGTTTCAACAACAAGAGCTTTTTGTTCTTCCTTTTCCTTTAATTTCTATTGTGCTTCTTCCAATTTCCTAGCCAAATCAATGTGTTCTGGCCAGACAACCATGCATTCTTTCTTTTCAGACTTATCAGAACTTCCCCTTTTAGATTTTAAAAACTCTGGCTTTTGAGAATTATTAAGAATCGTTTATTTCTCTGGTAACACACTAAGGCAGCCCTTGGCAAGATGTCTAGGCCAATCACATCTTTCACAAATAGTTTATAGTGGTTGCATTTTATTCTCAACTTTCACACCAGTCTTCTTAGATATCTTATGAAATTTATTTTGAGATTTTATATTTTGAAAGGATTGACTCCCCCTAAATCCTTGTCTTTCAAAATTTGTGGAATAGTTGTAATGTTGTTGGTTAAACCAACACATATTTTCCATGTGCCCGAATCCACCACAATACCAGCAGTAACCATAGAAGGAATATTTTCCTCTGAAACTTCTATACTGACCAGATTTGTGAACATGCTTCTCAACATCCTCCATGTTTTCATTTGTAACTCCCTTTATCAGTTCAGATTTAACAACACCATAAGTATTAGAAGTCTTTCTTGACTCTTTATTTCTATGCACTTCTGACTTTTAATCATTACTGACTTTGACCACATACATGGTCTTTCCAGCCTTGTTATTAATAGAACCAGTTCTGTCTTTCATTTCAACCTTTAAAGGTAACTTTTTTGGATCCTTGTTTGGTTCATTATTACTGGAACATTCACCAACTTATGAGATAGAATTTTTTAAACTGATATTCATTTATTTAGCTTTATAGAGTTTTTGTTGGAAAAGTTCCAACTCTTCTTCTTTTTCCTTCAACTTTACTTCAATATGATCATTAAGGTTCTTTGTATTCTCAAGAGAATTTTTCAGAACATCAATCTCTTTTTCCATCTTGATTTTCTCATCAGTAAAACCTTTTTGATTGATTAATACAGAATTTTCATTCATCAACTTCTTGTTTTCCTTCTCAAGCCTTCTGATCTTTCTCAAACATTCCTTCAACTCTTCTTTAAGATACTATTCATGTTGAGTTTCTTCTTCTTCAGGTCTACTGCTCCCATAATAATCATTATTCACTGTTGCAAAAAAGGTACACTCTCTAGCTTTATCAGTAATATATTTTTCAGATCCAGTCTCACTATCATCATTTTCTTCACTTTTTGAAAACAAGCTTCTTCTTTTTGATTTAAAGAACTTTTTATCTTTACCTCTTCCAGAATATTTATCTTTTCCACCCTGTTTCTTCCATGACCTTCTTGGTATTCTTTCTTCTTCATCACTATCATCATCTTTCCCTTTTTGAGGACAATTATCCATAAAGTGGCCAACAACTCCACAATCAAAACATTTCAAAAGAAGTTTCCGTTTGTATTTCCCTGTTCCTCTTTTCACATTTTTAGAAAACAAGGAGACTATTTCATCAATTTTTTTACATACCTCGTTTTCAGAGTCGGATTCACCAGATTCTTCTTCAATATGAATTTTCTTTGACTTCTCTTTCTTTTCTACCTTGAAATACATCTCTCTATCGGCTTCTGCTTTTCTCTTCATGGTCTTCTCCCTTCTTATCTCATAAGTGATGAGAGTACTATGCAAATCATCAAAAGATAATGTTTTTGGGTCCTTGTCTTACAGTGATGAAACTTTAGTATCAAATTTGTCAGGCATAATTCTCAATATCTTTTCAACAACTGTAGAATCCTCCATCTTTTCACCAAGACATCTTGTTGTACTGAAAATGTCATTAACCCTAGTAAGGAAGTCCCCAAAAGATTCAGATTCTCTCATTTTCAAGTCTTCATACTTCAGCCTCCAGTTTTTTAGTTTTTCCTTCTTCACTTTTATATTTCCTTCATAAATGTTCATCAACTTATCCCAGATTCCTTTAGCTGTAGCGACACCTTTCACTCATAAAAACTCACTCTCAAAAAGTGATGAGAGTAATGCATTTTTAGCTCTTCCATATTTATCAATATGTTTCTTATCGATATGAGTAAGAGGAACCTTTTTATCAATAGCAGGAAATCCATCTGTTGTAGTTTCAAGAACTTCATATCCAAGAGACATAAGATAAGGCATCATTCTGTCCTTCCAGATGTGATAGTTCTTCCCATCAAAAATCAGAATACCCTTACTGTTCATGCAATTATGATTATCTATCACAACTTCACTTCAACCACTTTAGAAAAGAATAAACGAAGGAAACCTTCCTCTGATACCAATTGAAGTTCCCAGTCAGGATCCAAGTATCACTGAGAGGGGGAGGGGGTGAATCAGTGATATCTTTTTCTGTTTATATTTCCTTTGAATTGAAACAACCTTCGCCTCCTGTTAAAGATTTTCTTCTCTGCTGAACACACACAACCACATGAACATAATATTTACAAGGTTCACTACTCAACAAGAGTAGTTATGTCCTTGGTATGGTACAGAAATAATCCAGTACCACACAATCCACTAGAAAACAATCCTTTGATATGGAATACAACGAGTAGGATATACCCTTACACTCGTGTAGCACTTGGAAAATAATCCTCAAGTGCGTGTGCAACCTTTTAGCACAAATAGGGAATTACAGTATCTCAGCGATTCTTTACAATTGAACAGATGTATTTTCTGAAGTACAAATCATCATTTTCCTACCCAGAAGCTGGTAAGAACTCCCATATGCACAACTGAATATGTGTGCAGACGTCAAATTTTTCGCACAGCTTTTAGGATACCTTGTGTGCAATTCAAAAGTCTTGCGCATAAATATTCCTTTTTGGAACGAAAATTTTTTTCGCGCAACTTTCCTTTTTCGCACAACTTTTTCTCTTTTCGCACAACTGTCCTCTTTTCGCGCAAACTTATTTCTTTTTGCGCGACTCACTTAGTGTATAATTTACACGCACCAGAGCTCGGGATTTCTTCTAAGTGTCGAACATTAACAACTGAGAAGGGTTAGCCTCATATTTATAGGCATTTTTGACCCATCTTGAAAACCACTAATCCGCACGTAAAACCCTCTTCATGCGCATAAAAAATCTTTAATGAAACTTCACATTTCGCGCAATGCTCCAATATTTCTTGCACCTCACGCCTTTTCCAATTTTTGAACTTATGATCTCAAAACACCTTTTACGCGAAAACTCCGTTCCTCTATTTCGCGCACCACTCCACGTTTCATGAATCCCGTTGATTTTTTGTGCATCCAGAAACTATTTCGTGCGGCCTTCATTTTTCCGCGCATCTCGCTGAAATTTCGTGCCTCCAGCAAATATTTCACGCAACCTGCATATATTGTGCGCACCACTTTATTTTTGCAAACAACTTGCCTAAATTTACATGTAGTCCATGCCTTTGTCATTTTTCAATGTTCTAACCTTGAATAATTCCTTTCATGCAAAAAATCTAAACCATTGCGTGCACCACTTTTCTGCAGCCCCCAGATTATCCATTGCTTTGTCAGTTTCTCTCTTCACTGCTTCCCATAACCGTTCTTATGATTTTATCACGAATTACACTATCATGATATTTATCTTTTGAAAGACCAGATCTAGCATTGTCAGAGTTACAATGGGAAGTACAAAAACATCCCTATTCTCCAGCAGCATCACTCCTTCTGATCAAAACTGTATATGACTGACATCATCATTTCTCCTCCTTTCTATCATAAGGGTTTCATCACAAGTTCTCTTGACTTATGATATTTGAGAAATACATATCAGCAAATCATCATCTACTTTTCAATTTCTTTACAAATTTAATTGATTTAGCTTTTTGACAATAAAAGACAACACTATGTAGAAGCAAACTCTTCTTACTTTGTTATCCATCCAACTTGGTCCCAACAAAAATAACTAGAAATTAAAAGAACTAACCTCACGTGATGTCGATATCCAACCCACTTACATTCAAATGTAAGGCAAGGCACCCAATTTTGAACTAAAATCAGACCTAATTCATTTATTGACAAGATACCATAGACTCGCTGGAGAAGATTCACACAAGAATTTATAAGAATTTCATATTGTTTGTTCAACATTAAAACATACTAATGTGGATGAAGAACAAGTAAATCTTAGAGAATTATCATTTTTTTAGAATATACATTAAAATATTGGTTATATTATGTTAATTCCCCAATAAGAGGTTGGGTGGACTTGAAATGCCTTTTTCTTGAAAAATATTTCCCAGCCTCTCGAACTGCTACTATAAGGAAAGAAATCTATGGTATAAGGCAATCACAAGGATAAACATTACATGAATATTGGGAATTCTTTGAAAGGTTATGTTGAAGTTTTCCACACCACCAAATAATTTATCAACTTTTAATACAATATTTTTATGAGGGTTTAATTCCAATTGATTGTAACATGATTGATGCTGCTGTAGGTGGTGCACTAGTAGATAAAAACCAAATCGCTGTAAGAAACATGATTGAGAACATGGCGCAAAACACTCAAAAATTTGGTTCAAGGTCTAGTGTACCCATTAGAGGTGTCCCTGAGGTAAAAAGTACCGAATTCAAGATGAAGGTGGACACAAAGTTTGAATAGGTAAGTACCTATTTACAATAAATCGCTCTCTCCCAAGGGAAATATCAATCTCCTCCTTCCATCCATTGTGGAATCCACTCTTATAAAACCCATTATTCTTACCAATTCTCCCAATTGAGAGAAACTTCTGAGATTTGTGAGGCAATATTCTAAAGACACCCCTATGACCAATCATTTAGGCAAGAACATTACTATCCATCCAACCCTGGGTGGAAAGAAAACCAAGATTATAGGCAAGGGGGGTATTCAAACCAGCCTCATCCACCATGAAATCAACAAGGGAAGAGTAGTCATCCACCACCACCACCCAGATATCCTCAACCACCCCAAAGGCATTTCCAACCACCCCTCAAAAACCTGGGCCTAGCCTTGAAATATGATGAAACAAATGGCCGCAAAAAATCTCTAATTCCAACAAACCACCCAAGCATCCATAAAAGACCTAAAAACCTAATTAGGCCAAATGGCTAACTCAATGGGTGAAATTAAAAGTCACAGGTCGGGTAAACTTCCATATCAACCATTAGTCAACCCTAGATATAAAGGAAATGTTAGTGACATCACCCTTAAGAGTGGAAAACAACTATAAAGTCAGATGAATCCTCTATTAGAGTCATCCCCTCTTGAGGAAACCTCCATCCCAATAATTAAAAATGTTCCACATGTTGAAAAAACATGTCTTGAGAGAATCCCTTCCAAAGTAAAGAGTGTGTATGTCGATGAGTCTCCTAGCAAACCCATTCCTATTCCATTTTCCCAAATTTCCACCCAACCTAGAAAACAAAAGGAAACTGAAATCGATAAGGAAATTTTGGAGACTTTTAAAAAAGTGTAGGTAAACATCCCCTTGATTGATGATGTGAAAAAAATTCAAAGATACACCAAGTTTCTGAAGGATATGTGTACACCCCAAAAGAGACTTCGTGGAGATGGATAAGTGATGTTGGGTAGAAACGTATCAACTATTAGGTTCACCAGGTTAGATACCCTGAGAGGGGGGTGAATCAGGGTAAGAAAAATTAAAACAACTGCCCCTATGGATCTTGTTTTGCTGTTAAGATAAACTCCCTTCTATCTCTTTCTAATAGAAAAGTATAAACCAAAATTAAATCATGCACATGGCACAAAAAATTTTACTTGGTTCACCCTCACTGGGATACATCCAAGGATCATACACCAATGATGTTCTGATGTACCAAATTCACTAAAAGCGCACTACTGTTTACAAGTTTGAAGTGGACTCACTGTCCCTTCTGGTTCACAACCAATCATGATATGAAATCTCACTACCCTCTCAATTGAAGTGTACTCACTACTTCTTCAGAAGATCCACTCACAGTTTATATATTTTTATGTCTCTTCATTATCTCTAATGAAATCTGCATTCTTAACTGTTGATAGATGCTCTGTTGACATCCAATTTTCACCCACATATGAATCTCTCTTTGCACCCGGTGTACCGGGCAACCCCAATTTTTATGCACAACCTTCACTGTGTATTTAACACACCTTTATTTACTTGCACACAAGATTCCACTTTTTGTGCGAAACACACCTTGCACAAAACTTCAATATTTTTCACAACTCAAATCTTACACACAACTGTCTTAGCTTGCACACAACTCAAAATCGTTTTCCCAACTCCATTTGTGATAAATTCTTATGAGATCCGGTGCTCAGATTATCTCTAAGTGTTGAGCTATTTAGAATGAGGGGGTCACCTCGTATTTATAGGTGTTCTTGACCCTTGTGTAGAAGATTCATATTTTTTCACGCAAGTTCCTCTTCAAGTGTGCAAAACCCCGTTTGACATCGCATTGGGCGCACAGGTTTCTTTCATGGAACCTCATCTTTTGCGCCACCTCATCTTTCATGCCCATTTCGAAATCTTTCACACACATCATGCCTTTTCCATTTTTTGACATTCTTCTCTTAAAACATGCCTTGCACATAAGTTTCCAAACTACCATAGAACTTGCGCACAACTTCCTTGGAAAAAACATGTTTCCCCATTTTACGATTTTGAGGCCTAAAAGTTCGACAAAACCTAGATAACGACACCAACTTATATCTGTTATTTTTATACCACCTCTATATCGTCCATTCCTTGGCATCATTCTTTTTCAACATAGGTATCCAACAAAATATCTTGAACCCGAAAAAACACTATGTAAACCCCATTTTTCAACAAATTGGACATTGTGGTCTGCTTTGTCAACACACAAAATATGGAGGTCCGGTTTTTCAACAAACACAATCACCTCAAAAATGCTTCAAAGATACCTTGAGAATTTTTTATCAACAATATCCCCCTTTGGGTTTGTTGAAAAATGTTCTCATAAATGATTCTCTGTGTTTTGATACCTCATTAATGCTTCTTCCAACTGCTACCACCATTCACCTCTTGCGATTCTAATAGCAATCAAGGATTCAATCAACACATAATCTAATCCCACATGAGCAACGATCGGTGTGAGAAACCAAAGTAAATAAAAATTTCATCAATGAATCACTTCATTTATGACACCAATTGTTGATACCAAACTAATTCCAATTTCTAAACTGATACTAATTGTGGATTCCTGGAAACCTTCTCACACTATTCCAATATCTCCCTTCTTCTTTTATCACGATCCTCATCTATCGTGATATATACTCTTTGATCGATCACTTCTGGCATCATTATATTTAATACTCACCCTATATTCTTACAAATTCATCTCCTCTTTAGCTTTCAACTCCCACTATCTCACTGCTCCACTTGTCATCTTTTCCCCGTGACTTTGACTTAAACATCTTATCCCTTCCTTAACCATAGTTTCTCTCCCTTGAAGAGTCACTACTTCAACCCCTTTTTCAAATAACTCAAAGGTCACTCCTCTATGGATAGAGACATTGGGAAGAACACATATTAGAACAATATAGAAAAACACACCATACCTCGGGGAGGGGGGGGGGGTGGGGTCCAAATACACACATTTTTAAGTGTGGGGAGTTGACTGAACTCCCTAAGCTAGTCGATGCCTCTCAAAAGATTCCTTGGTTAAGGCCTTTGTCAGAATGTTTGCAACCTGTAGTTATGTAGGCACATACTCCAACTTCACAATTCCCCTCTCAACCTTCTCCTTTATAAAATGATACTTTATCTCAATGTGATTTTTCCTTCAGTGATGAATGGTATTTTTGATGAGATTTATAGCACTTGATTTATCACCCTGGATTTCGATCAGAGACTTCACTTCAACTCCCATATCATCAAGCTGATGCTTGATCTATAATAATTGTGTGCATGCTTGAGTGGCGGAAATATACTCAGCTTATGTGGTGCTCGAAAAAAAATTTAATCCCTCTTATTTCTCAACTAATAAATACACAAACCACCAAGATAGAAAGATCCTCCCAACATAGATTTCTTGTCATCTGCTGATCCAACCCAATCAGCATCTGTATAACCCAAAAGCTCTGATTGAGATTTGTCAGTATACTTCAAACCAAAATACACAGTTCCTTTGATATACCAATGTATTCATTTTACTACAAGCATGTGGATTTCCTTGGGATTAATTTGATATCTTGCTACTTGGCATGTGTTGAAAACAATATCAGGTCTTGTCACTATTAGGTATTGCAAACTACCAATAATCTGCCTGTATTCTGTTATATTAACTACCTTTCAATTATCATGTTTTGATAATTTCATCCGGGTAGCAACCAAAGTCTTCATATCCTTGGATGTTTTCATTCCAAACCTTCTCAAAACCTCCTTGGCATATTTGTATTGAGAGAAAAATGTGCCATTTCTTCCTTATATTACCTATAAACCAAGGAAAAATTTCAGCTCTCCAATCATTGACATTTCAAATTCACTTTTCATGAATTCCAAAAAATGTCTGCACTGAGCTTCATCTGATCCACCAATTATTATGTCATTGACATTAACCATCACCATCATTCTTTGATTACTGTCATTGTTGAAATGGAGATTATAATCAAATCCACCATGCTAGAAACCAAGATTCTTCAAATATTGATCAAGCCTCGAGTACCATGATCTTGGTGCTTGTTTCAACCCATATGGTGATTTCTTCAACAGACACATTGTGTTCTCATATTCATGAATGAGAAAACCATATGGTTGCTTGATATACATTTCTTCCTCCAAAACCCCATTCAAGAATGCAGATTTGTCATCCATCTGAAACACTTTGAATTTTCATTGCATTGTGATGGTTATGAATAATCTGATTGTCTCCAGCCTTAAAACTGGTGAAAATATCTCATAAACATCTATAACCTCTATTTTGGAGTATTCATTGCACACTAGTCATGCTTTGTTTTGAATCACCGTTCCATATTCATTCATGTTGTTGTGAAATACCCATTTTGTTCTAATGAAATTCTTATCTACTAACTTCAAAACAATCTCCCAGGTCTGGTTCTTCTCAATCTGATCTAGCTCTTAATTTTGTACCCCATTTTCATCTTCAGCTACATCAGAAACTAATTTAGTCTCCAATTGAGATAAGAAATATGTCTAATGTAGTGATTTCATTCTTATTGTCTAAACTGGAGATGAATGATCACCAATGATATTCTTCTTGTCAATTTCATCTCAACTTCTTAGATTCTGTGCAGGCACGAAACTTACTTCCTCATGCTCATCATTATGTTCTTCTTCTAAATCAGCATCAACCACTTCTTCTCCTCCTATGTTACTTTCCTCTTTATCGCTTTCATCAAGAAACTATTCACTGTGTTGTTGATAATTCTCTTCATTTTCTACAACAGTGACATCATTGCTCTCAACTAATTTTCCTAGCCTCATTTTAAAACATTTGTATGCTTTTATTTTTACTAAGTATCCATGGAATATCCCCTCATATCCACATGACTCAAATTTACTATGTTTCTCCTTATTGAGAATAAAGCACTTAATTCCAATGATTCTAAAGTATTTCACTGTTGGATTCTTTCCATACCACATCTCATATGGAGTCTTTCCTTCAGACACAACAGAGCTCTATTAGAAATATAGGCTGATGTCAACACTACTTCTTTCCAGAACATCTCCGGTAGGTCTTTTTCAATAAGCATCATTATGGACATGTTGTTGATGATCTGATTTCTCCTTTCAACCACTCTATTCTATTGGGGAGTTCTCACTGAGGAAACTTTATGCCTTATTCCATGTTTCTAGAGATAGTATTCCACTTGACTATTTGTGAATTCTGTACCATTGTCAGTATGAAACTTCAGAATTTTCTATCCAAGCATCCTTTCACAGTCCCTCTGGTACTATTTTAAGTAAATAAACACACTTAACTTATGGGAAATAACAAATACAAATGCCATTATTCTATAGTAATCAATGAAAAGAAGGTAGTACCTCTTTTTGTCAATTGGTTTTGGTGTTATAGGCCCAAAAACATCAGCATGAACCAATTCGAGCACTCTTATTGACCTCTTTCCTTTTTTCCTTATATGTCTTCATGATGAGATACCCTTATTGACATGAATCACATGTATGAGTATGATCCCATGATAGCTTAGGGAGGTCTCTAGATACATCACACTTTACCATATCTTCTAGGGATGGCTGGAATAAATGACCAAGTCATTTATGCTACATCTTGTTTTCTTCTTCTCTTGATAAAAAACACATATCTTCTTCTCCACATACCAAGTAGAGATTCCCCTTTGTACTTTTTACTTATAGAATCACTATACCATATCTTCCCTTGACAACACACATCTTCTTGGTAAGATGTATAGAATTCCCTGAGTCACACAATTGATTAACACTAAGTAAATTGTGACAGAGACCTTCTACAACCAAAACATTAGCACATATTATTTCATCCCCCCCAAACCTGGCCTTTCCCTATCCAAAAATCTTCAGGCCTCCATCATTTATGATCTTGAAAAATCTTTCTTTTTCATATTTTATGCCTGTAACCAAATCCTTGTTGCCTGTCATGTGAGACATACAACCACTGTCAAAGATCCACACACCAGAACAGTCTGATGCTTTAAGGGAAATTTTAGCAACCAGTGCCTTCTTTTCTCTCTTCTTCCTAGTCCATATTTTTGTCTTCACACTCGGTATAGATTGAGACTTATGATCTTTCTCAGATTATGATCGACCAAATTCATCTTGAAATGCTAAAAATATATTTTTCATTTTCAACTCACATATTGGTTCATTGATATGCTTTTTGTGAACATTTTGATTCTTCTATGGAACACTCCTATGTATAGTCGATGTACATTATCTAGACATGTGCACAAATCCTCTACACTAAAAAATAGCGTTCTTTAAAATATGTTCTATAGAACCATTCTCTGTTTGGCTGACACCTCTGTTCTTGTGACCTTCAATATCTTCTGGCAATAGAACATACATTTTGTGAGTGTCCCTTATTTTGATAGAAATAACACCTAATGAAAGGAACATTGATGCGTGTCACTTCTATACTTCTTTTAGTTACTTAGGTTCCATGAATTTTATTATTCTACTTTGAACCACATCAATTTTCATTCTTGCAACAGGTGGTTGTTGTCTGACTTCAACCCAGACTGCTTTTTGTTTCTGGTCGAGCCCCAATTAGTCTTAACATCTAAACTCGATTCCTGCTTCTTTCCTACTAAACTACTAGGCTCATCTTTCATATTTTTAGTCTGATGAATCATCTTCTTTCCCGATAACGTGCTATGAATCCGATGTTTTTCTTGGTCCTTAATTGTTTTCGTATATCGACAACTTCTCCTTCAAGTTCATCGATACGCTTGATCTTATGTTTGATTATGTTATTCAAGCCATCGATATCCATTTTCTATTCTTCAATCTTGATTATATACTCACAAACCGAATCTGAGTCCTCTGGTGTTGATGAATTGAGTTTTTCAATTTCTTCCATCAACTCAGAATTTTCTTCTTCTTGCTGCTGCATATAGAGTTTGGCATCTTGAACAAATTTGTTGGATTTCTTTGTTTTAAATCTACAAACATATATCTCTTCAAGATAAGCCTCTAACTTAGCTTGCATATCAACTCTTCCTTCAACTTATTATTATTCATAAATGTTACTTTCTTCCTTTTTCTAAGTACTACTAACAATTTACACCATAGCATTTTGTCGATGATCTTTGTAGTTCTCTATCTCTTCAACCTCCTCAACTTTAGGCTCATCTGAACTGTCAAATTCTTTTGAAAGAAGATTATTCTTATTAAATAAATTTCTCTTAAACTGTTTCTTACCTTTCCCATAGGCTAAAGTCTTCTTCCTAGTAATTTCAACTTCATCAATATCATAATCTTATTGGAACTTTTTGGGACACCTTTATACAAGATAGAAAACCTTTCCACATCAACAACAAGCTAGTGGAAGTTTCCCCTTGAACTTTCCTTTTACAATTTGAAAATTTTCAGAAAGAAATGACATTAACTCATCTGTCTCTTCATCCTCCTAAGAATATTCAATGATGAGCTTATTCATGGACTTGAATTCCACCTCCTTAGATTTCCTCTTTTCCATAGCCTCTTTATCATCATTACACATTTCATATGCAACCAAGGTACTGTACAAATTGTCCAGTGTCAACTCCTTCAGATCTTTATCTTCTAGAACTGAAACTTTTGGATTAAAATAAGGTGGAAGTTTCCTCAAAATGCTCTTTAAGATCTTTATATATTCAATGAATTCTCTAAGACCCCACATATCTTCCACAACAATATTTAACCTGTCAAAGAACACATCAACATACTCATTCAGATTCATTTTCAAATCTTCATACTTGTTCCACAGAACTTGAATCTTTGCATCTTTGACCATTGTATCTCCTTCACATATATTTAATAGCTTTTCCCACATATCATGTGATGTTCTTCATGACATCACATTCGTATAGATAACATGGGATAGGGATACCCCTAAATCATTGATTCCCTTGGTGTCAACATCCAATTATCTTCACTCGGCTAATGATAATGCACCACTATTAATATCAGCTGTTACACCATGAATTGATGTTATAAACACATCCATTCCCAATGATCAGAAGCAGCATTTCATATGATTCTTCTATAACTGAAAGTTGTTCCTGTCGAAGATTGGAACCCATTTATGATTGGTGACCTCCATTGAGAGAGAAACACTGATATTAACCTTTCGCTCTGATACTAATTGTTAGGTCTACCAGGTTAGATACTCTGGGGGGGGGGGTGAATCAGGGTAATACAGATTAAAACAGCTGCCTCTATTGATCTTGTTTTGCTGTTAAGAAAAAATCTCTTCTCTATCTTTCTCGCAGAAAAGTATAAATAGAAATTTAATCATGCACCAGACACAAAAATTTTTACTTGGTTCACCCTCACTAGGATACATCCAAGGATCATACACCGACGATGTTCCAATGTACCAAATTCACTAAAATCACACTACTGTTTACAAGTTCAAAGTGGACTCACTATCCCTTATGGTTTACAACCAATCACAATATGAAAGCTCACTGCCCTCTCAACTGAAGTGTTCTCACTACTTATTTATATGTTACACTCATATTTTATAGAACTATAGGTCTCTTAATTATCTCTAATGAAATATGAATCCTTAACTATTGATAGATTCTCTCTTGGTGTCCAACTTTCACCCAGAGATGAATCTCTATTTGAATCGGGTGTACCGGTCAACCCCAATTTTTACGCGCAACCTTCACCACGTCTTGCATGCAACATTATTACCTTTCACACAAGACTACAATTTTGGTGTGAAACACCCCTTTTGAGAAACTTCAATATTTTCCACAACTCAAATCTTACATGCAACTATCTTATCTTGCATGCAACTCATAATTTTTCTCAGAACTCCCTCTGCCTGAAATTCTTACGCGATCCGGTGCTCATATTTTCTCTAAGTGTTGAGATACTTCGAATGAGGGGGTCATCTCGTATTTATATGTGTTATTGAACCTAATGTGGAATATTCAACTTGTGATGTGCAAGTTCCTCTTCGAGTGTGCAAAACCCCATTTGACGTCGTATTGGGCGCATAAGTTTCTTTCGCACAACCTCATCTTTTGCGCAACCTCATCTTTCACACCTATTTCCAAATATTTTGTGACTACCCTGACATTTCAAAATTTTTATCCCCAAAACTTCCTTGCACGCAAGTTTCCAAACCACACTAGAACTTGTGTGAAACTTCCTTGGCCAAAAACATGTTTTCCCATTTTCTGATTTTGAGGCCCAAAAATTTGGCATACTGGAAAATGGTGCCACCTTAGATATATTCTTTTTGTAATACCTCCACATAATCCTTTCCCTTTTCACCGTTCTTCGTCAACATAGGTATCCAAAAAAATCTCTTGAACCCACAAAAAACAATGTAAACCCCCTTTTTCAACAAATTGGACATCGTGGTCTGCTTTTTCAACACACACAACATGGAGGACCGATTTTTCAACAAACACAATCACCTAAAAAATGCTTCAATGATTTTTGAGGTATTTTTTCCCAACATCAGTACTAATAGAACCATCAATTCCCACCATGTGCAATGATCCTGGGACATTCTCGATTCCATGAACCATAGGGGAGTATTCATTTTCCAATGCTATTCTTGATTTAGGTGCTTCTGTAAATGTGATGCCTCACTCTATTTACTCTTCATTGTTGGATGGGGAACTAAATACCCCTGGAATTGTTATTCAATTGGACAACTGGAGTACTGTACACCCCTCTAGTGTGTTAGAGGATGTTCTTGTGAGGGTGAAAATTTTAATTTTTCCTGCTGATTTTTATGTGCTTAAAATAGAAGATGATATGATTAATGGACATGCCCTGAATATAGTGGGAAGAACCTTATTCAAAATCTCCAAAACAATAATTAATGTCTATAATGGTACATTATCTATGTAATTTGGTGGTGACATAGTCCCTTTCAACATCCTTGATGCCATGAAGCACCCCTCAGAAGAACATTCCTCTCTCTCTGTAAATTCAATTGATGTACCCCCTTCCTATGAAAACACTTCTTTTAATTACCTTGATCCCCTTTCTAATTTTCCATCCTTGATTGAATTTATTGGTAATGAATCATGCGTTGATTGTTCTAGTGGTTTAGAAAAGTGTTATGCATGTTTATTGATTGATAATTTCTTGAACACCGAGGATCCAATGACCATCGATGATACTACTAAGCTTGTAATAGCTCATTCCTCATATGAGGATGATACCATTGAGCAGTTAGATGAGATTAGTGACCTCTCACATTCACACACACTCCCATAAATCCAAAATACACTAGAATTGGAACTAAAATAGCTACCTCAAGATTTAAAATATTCATATCTTGTGAATGGAAACAAGTTGCCTGACATCATTCCTAGCTCACTCCCTCATGAGCATGAAATGCGACTGATTGAAATTTTGAGGGAGTATAAAAAATATCTGGGATGGAAAATTGATGAAATTCATAGTATTATCCCATAAATTTGCACACATTATATTTTATTAAATTATGAGGATAAACTAGTGAGGCAGACACAATGTCAACTAAACCCAATCCTCTTAGAAGTTTTTGAAAAAGGAGGTAACAAAATTATTGGCTGCTGGAATCATTTATACCATCTCTGACAACCAATGGGTCAGTCCCATTCAAGTAGTTCCTAAGAAAACCAACCTTATAGTAATAAAAAATGAAAATAATGAATTGGTTCTGAATCGTGTGCAGAATAGTTGGTGCGTTTGCATAGACTATCACTGACTAAACCAACACACTAAGAAGGAAAATTTTCCTTTTCCATCCATTGAGAAAATGCTAGAGAGGCTAGTGGGTAAATCCCACTACTGTTTCCTTGATGGTTATTCTGGATACTTTCAGATCCATATTTCTCTTGATAGTCAAGAAAAGACAACCTCCACTTTCCCCTTTGGAACATTTTCATGTAGGAGGATGCCATTTGGTATGTACAATTCTTCGAGTACTTTCCAGCGATGCATGGTTAGTATTTTTTCGGATTCCCTGTAGAATTTCATGGAAGTATTCCTAGATGATTTCATAGTTTATGACTCTTCTTTTGATGAATGTTTGAGTAGTCTTGGTTCAGTCCTACGTCGCTGCATTAAAAATAATCTTGTATTAAATTATGATAAATCCCATTTCATGGTTTGACAAGGTATAGTTTTGGGAAATTTCATTTCTGGGGATGGTATCCAAGTAGATAAATAAAAAGTAGATGTCAATTCTTCCCTAACAATCCACAAAAATGTACGGGATGTGCGGTCTTTACTTTGTCATGCTGGATTTTATTGTTGTTTCATTCGTGACTTTCTCAAAACTGCACTCCCCCTCTCCCAATTACTCCAAAAGATTTTTTTTTTGATAATGAATGTGAGGAAGCATTTAATAAGTTAAAATGAATTCTCACGTCACCCCCAGTAATCCAACCACCTTTGTGGGATTTACCATTTGATATCATGTGTGATGCCTCTAACTATGTAGTTGGGGAAGTCTTGTCACAATGGGTCGATCGAGCTCCACATGTCATTTCATATGCCTCATGTACGTTGGACCCTGACCAAGAAAACTACACCACAACTGAAAAATAATTCATTGACATTGTTTTTTCCTTAGACAAATTTAGGTCATACCTTTTGGTGTCCAAAGTCATTGTATTCTAAGACCCTGCAGCCCTCTGGTATCTCCTGAAGAAACTGAAAGTGAAACCACGTCTCATTCGCTGGATTCCCCTCCTTAAAGAATTTAATTTAAAAATTAGAGATAAAAAAGGAGTGGAGAATGTTGTGCCTGACCATAGCAGTAGGATCCACCCATCCTCAGGCATTGACTCATCTCCCTGTATTCTGATAAATGACATGTTTCCTGATGAGAAATTGTACCGAGTGAAAGATGTTATTCCTTGGTATGACGAAATTCTAAATTATTTGGTAGAATCTTTTATTTATAATAATTTCAACAAAAACTAGGTTGAACATCAAAAACATGAGTCCTGTTGGTACATTTGGGATGGCCCCTACCTTTGGCGCACCTGTAGTGATCAAGTCCTCGGGTGTTGTGTTCCCGATAGAGAGTTTCATTCCATACTTAGGTTTTTCTACACTATTGCTTGTGGGGTCCACTTTAGTCCCCAACAGACTGCTCTCAAGGTCCTTGATTCTATTCTCTTTTGGCTAACACATTTTTAGGATTCCCATGGTTTTTGTAAATCTTTTCATCATTGTCAAAGAATGGGTAATGTATCTAAAAGAAATGAAATGCCACAAAAACCATTTCTATTTCATGACATTTTTGATGTTTGGGGTATTGAATTTATGTGGCCATTTTCCAATTCCTTTGGAAACTTTTACATTATTATGGAAGTTTATTACGTGTCAAAATGGGTAGAGGAACGAGCTACAGGGTCTGATGATTCTAAGGCAGTTGTAGAATTTCTGAGAACCTAAATTTTTTATAGGTTTGGATTAACTAGGTTTATCATTAGTGAGAAGGGTTCTCATTTCTACAACTGAACAATGAAATCACTTTGTGTCGGTATGGGGGCAGTCATCAAGTGTCTACTGCATATCACCTACAAACCAATGGTCAAGATGAGGTGTCAAATATTGAGGTAAAAAAAATTCTTGAATAAACAGTTCAACCCAATAGAAAAGATTGGATTATTAGAGTCAATAATACATTATGGGCATACCATATTGCCTTTAAGACTCCCAATGGAATGTCACCATATCATTTAGTGTTTGGAAAGAGTTGTCAACTCTCTATTGAGATTGAGCACTGGGCCTACTGGGCCATCAAAAAATGAAATTCTAATCTTTTTGGTGTAGGTGCGCAAAGGAAGTTGCAGATTCAGGAGCTAGAAGAATTGAGAAGAGATTCATATGAGAACACCAAGATTTATAAAGAGTGTACCAAGGCTTCCCACGACCGTCTCATCATTCATCATTAGTTCTGCATTGGGAAGAAGGTCCTCCTATACAATGCAAGGATGCAGTTTCATCTAGGTAAGCTTCATTCCTACTGGTTTGGACAATACACTGTTTCTAATGGCTCTCCATTTGGTGTTGTCCAGGTTCAAAATGATGAAACCACGCAAACCTTCATTGTCAATGGGAAGTGGCTGAAGCACTTCCATGTATCCATTATGGAGTCCCTAATGAAGTAAATCCATGTTAAAGAAGAAATCTATTAATGAAACTCAATAGGTTTTATCCTTCCTTTACACATTATATTTTATTACAGTGAGGACACTACACACTTTAGGTGTGGGGGGACAGGTATATTCCTAGGTTAGTTAATAATTTTCATCATATTTTTTCTTTTTCTCTTTTTAGCTCACTGAATTGTATTGTTACTTTCCCCCTTCCCTCCCCCTCAATTTTGTGCCAGAATATTACTTTTTATTCCCACTTTATCATGGAAAATTATTCCTATTTAATCATGCATGTTATTAAAAATGCATGTGTAATGTCTGTATTTCTGGTTGTTTTAACATTCAAAAAAGAATATTCTAATGAAATTCATATTTCAGGAAGAATTCAATACTATTGTGTGACTTAATTTTCAAATTTAGTTTTTTGTCAATGATATAAATGGTTGTATTATTTTTAAACCTTTGAGAAGAATGGTTCCCTTTTTTGTGAATATTTTAAGGGATAATTGTGTCACTTAATCTCTCCACACATTTTTGCACCCAATCATGAAATGTGAACATTTCTTACTTAATGGAAAGTAAATATATGTTAGGTTGATTTTTATCTACTTTCTAAAATCATTTTTCCATACGTTCATTCCTTATCTGATCTATTTCATTACAATACCAGATTGACATATGCGTGTGTACCTGTTATCCGACTATTGTATTCCCTAAAAAAACAAAAAAGGGTTGTATATTGGGAAGGTCAAAAACTACCCTTCCTCGACTTTTTATCTTATTATAACTATTATAATTAGTGTCGTGATGAGATCAAACAAGGGTTGGGAGAAGAGTGTGAGATTTGTTTCAATTGCAACTTTTAAAAAATATAATAAATGAGGGGAGTGGTGAAATGTACAACATATAGGGATATCTTGGTCAAGATCTTATGGTTAGAATTTTTGGAATACTTAAGTGAGTGGGTCTTGAAATTTTATTACAAAGGACGTGGGGCAAGTTCGGTAGAAAGGATCTTGTAAGTAGACATTATTAAAATAACTTATTTTTACTCAATAGAAAGTGGAAAGAATAACATGAAATAGTTGTCACACACACAAATGGAGAATTAGTGACATGATTGAATTTTGAATTATTATTATTTTTATTGGTATCATGCATGTCTTGTAATTTTATTTGGATATAATTTTTGAGAAGTATTTTTCAATGATTATTGAGAATAGCTCCTCAACATGATTTTTTCTTTGACCACATTTCTACTAGGAATTAAATTTTCATTGAATGATAAATATTTATGAAGTTGGAAATATCTAAAGGCATAATTTATGAAAATTTTACTTTTCCAAGGAGTGAAAATATTTAGGTGTGGGGGTGTGATCACACCGTGATTCACTGTTTCATTTTCACCCTTACACCACTGTTTTAAAGCGAATTTTTATTGTAAATTCCAAATATAATTTCAAATTTTAATTCATTATAGATTAAATTATTTTATGTATATTTATTTTAAAAAGGGAAATGTTGCTTGTTTTAATAATTTCATTGAAGGTGGAGATGATTTGGAGGGCCCATGATGGAGTTCAAGAAAAATTGTTCAAGCTACGAAGGATCCAGGAAAACCAGTTTACTAAACCGAACACTCATACTGGACCATGAATTAAAATTGGATGAAATTTTTTTGGATGGTCCAAAATTAATTGGGATACATTTCATCTGAAGGAACCCAAGATTCATTCGGCCATCTGGTTGCCCAACTGAGATGATATATCCAACACACCGAATCTGCATGAAGTCAAATGTGGGGTTCCATGATCTATCCATATCTCGGGATATATTTGTCCAAATGGTGTCAAAATTTATATTGAGACATTAAATAGGAGGTGAAACATGATTCTAGTTTTTTACAAAGTGATATTCAACTATCAAGTGGTCGAACACCGTGGGCCAAGTGGTTTTACACAGTCTGTGTTCCCAAAACCACCTTCCACTTTGCCTATAAAATAGAAGCTTGGGATCCTCATTTACAAGTTTGGTTAGGAATAAAATATCTGCAATTTTGGAGTCCTATAGAAGTATCCTATTCTTCCTAGAAGTTTTGGAGGCCCCTGTTGTAACAGCCCGAGATTTTATGAAAAATATTCTTTTTTATTTTATTAATGTCTTGTGTTGTACGCTACACCAAAAGGATCTTGCACAACACGCATCCTTGTCTTGCCTTGCATTACACGCAATCGCGACCTACCTCGATAGCGTGTGTAATACGCAATACCGAGTTTCACTAAACAACGATGTGCTATTAAAATATTATTAAAACTAGCCGTTATGAATAGTAATAACCACTTTTTAAAATTATTTAAATCTTATTTTTCAAAATGAACTTCATTCTTGGATTCGGAGTATCGAATTTAGCCTAAGGTGAAATTTTGGTACTTTTTGGATAACTTTCATATTCTGATGAATAGTGAAAAATTACTAAATTATAATTAAAAACAACTTTTTTAATCGAAATAATTAATAGTGATAAATTATTAATTTGAGTGGGTTTAAAGTATATTTAGAATATATTTTTACAATTTAATTCAATGTTGGTCATTGGTTGTAATTTCACATTTAAACCAGACATAATCAAGTGTCAATCTTTTGATATATATTGTTTCCTAAAAAGACGCTATTTGTTTTAACAGTGGGATTTAATTATAAAATTAATTAATGCAACTTTTGTGTTATGAATTTGGTAAAATAGACTACATTTTTGAATTCGGAATATGAAATATAGCTTAGGATGAAATTTTGGCATTGTTCTGAAAACATCAATTTTTGATGAATAGTGAAACTACTAAGTGGTAGGTTAAAAACTGAATTTTGCATAAAACTTAATTTTACCGCTTCTGTGAATGGAATTTCGAAAATCCGAGAGACACGGTTAATATCAAGGACTAAAATGTGGTTCAATGAGATGAAAATAATTTTTTGGTGAATAGTAACTTTTTACTTTTTTTTACCGCGGTTAATAGTAAATAGGGTAACTAAGGGTAAATATGATATCAATATTACCCTAACAAATGTCCTAATTCTATTGGACAAGTTTAATTCGACCAAAAACAATCTTAGGAATAAAATATGACCATTTAGGCCCACTTGGATTAGATTAGGACATTTATTATTAATTTATTTAAAGAAGAGTTAAAATAGTTAAAATCAAAGTTTAATAAGTAAATCATTTTTAATATGGGGTTATACATAAGATAAATTCTATTGTAAATATTCATTAGAAAGATAAAACGATTTACTACATGATGGTATTTTATTTGTAATTTTTAGACATCAAATAATTTAATTTATTTATGACACAATGATGATGCAGTAATTATCTTATTAATGAAATATTGACATAATTGATGTTATAAACACCAAAATAAATATAATTTGAGACTTTTTATGAATTAAACTAATTTTATAGGTTAATATGATATATTAGTGTTGATTTAATCAACTTGGTTCGAACATATAATTCTGTTATGACTTTCACAAAAATCATATATCAAATAGTGTCAAAATTGACACAAAATAGTTTTTAAATCAAATATTATATTATTAATTGTTATTTTATTCCTAAAAATCTAAGGTTCGGCCAAATGACTTAGATAAGGATATATATATATTAATAATAAACAATTTGGGGTTCTTTTGGCATGTTATAGTAAGTGTATTAACCATATAGTATAATAAAACAAAAAGACACGGTAAAAGTTAAATTATTTAACTTAGAGTTAAATTTAGTAGATAAGGTTAAAATAATTCCCTAAACTTGTCTAAATCTTATTGGTTGATAGGCTTTCGACCCATCCCCACTTAATCTTCGAAAGAAGACCCTTTGGAACCATTATAAACCGATTTTTACTTTAAAATAAAATAATATTTTGAGATATTCCTAAGGTGCCCCTATCCTCCCTTATAAAAGGACACCTCCTCCCTCTCCTCCTCACACCAATTTGAGCACTCAAGCTCGGCCAACCCCTACCAAAATATCTTCTCCACTTCCCTAGCAACATCCTAGAGGTTCTGGTCTTCCTCAAAGACCAATTTTAGTTCCCTAAGAGGAGGTCTCCAAAAGGCGCTTCAAAGAAGAGGTAATTACCGTTACCAATTCTTTCATCTTTATTTCTTCTTCCACTTCTTCTTCTTAGGTTGTTTCATTATGAAGTAATAACATCAGTATCACTCATATACTGATATGTTATTATAAGTATGAAACAACCCTATTTCACCATCTATCCATCCTACGGAAAAAGAAATCACCGCGCGTGCGTACGTACGGAATACCGTCTCCACGCCGTGGTGTAATTTATTTTCCACCACCACCTTACATGGATGGGTATAATGGTGTAAAGAATAACTATACAAAGTTATTACAACATCATATTGATTCTGATATATTGTATAATCCACTCCAATTCAATTCAATATTTATAGAAATGATATCATCGCTCGTGCGTACGTACGGAATACCGTCTCCACGACGCGATGAGATTCATTCTCCATGTTAACCATTTAAAGAATGATTATAAAGTATATATAAGAAATAATAATGAAATATATGACATTATAAAGCTACTGGATTTATGTATATATATATATATATATTTATGTCATCTACTTACTTCCATTTCAAGACAATAAGGAAAGTAAAACAGCGTTTATGCGTACGTACGGACTACCGTCTCCATGAACGGTGTTTTTCATCTATCTATTATATATATATATATACTGAATATATATGATATATAAATAATATTTTATATTCTGGAAGTAAGTAAATCATGATATAAGTAATAGTGATGTCAAGAACAACAAGTCAAAACATCTAAGATAAATGAAACGATTTTACCCAAAACGCTTCTTTAACATGGAATTTACAAAAGAACGGGTAATATAATGTCATAAGTGAACCATATATGATATCATAACAATGAATATGATTCTGTAATAAGTCAATAACATGATTTAAATCATTATACAGGAGGTTCGGACACTTACAAAGCAAGTCGGACCTAAGGTAAGGGAAATATCACAATCTCATTTTTATCTGAGATTTTTTATTCGTAAGTATTCACTGGGGTGTATTTTATCATCCACATACATGTTTCATCAATATGTAATATTATTTCCATCCACCTAAAATTGTTTAAATCCATTTTTACCCTTCGGTGAGTTTTTAGTAATACGTATGCAAGGAATCTTTTGTCGTTTTTCGTACGAGGTACTTTTTGACTTTTCCGACAAAAGTACGAAGATTGTTTTTTTTAACTTATACGGCACGAATGGATTTCTACTGTTTTATAAAGCCTTATTTTAATGAAGCTTCCTCTAAAAGATTTCATGACTATTTTCAATAAAATCTCTTTCTTTTAAAATTGCATGATGTTTTGTGAAAAGAAATTGATTTTGAAGAAGAAAGGATATTTTCCTCAAGAATTCAATTCAAGTGTTTTATCAAAATTATTTTCCATCTAAGATAATAAAGGGTTCTGTTTCTATCCATATTTTTACATTGATTTGACTATGTTGTGATGGAATTATGTTTATGAATTCCTTTATCTTATATGAATTGATTTATGATGTCATGATGTTTCAAGAATCCCATTTTTGTTACATGTGTTATGCGATGATGTATGTTTTGTGATTATGTGGCACACATAAGAAAGGATTCATTATAAGATGGGTGGGACCTATATCTCCCTCCAATGCATTGGGTAAAGATTTTATATCTCATGAGATAGACATGGCTGGAACGGAAGGTTATTTCGGTTCAGTGATACAGGACTGAAACGAGGAGTGAACTCGGTTCAGAAAGGGACTTTGTCCACTAAGATAGTCTTGGCAATGAGTCATGACTAACAAGAAATGATTTTCCATGATTATGTGTGCATGCCACAAAGTTTCAAGTTTTATGTTATGATTATGGGGATCTCATTTTCACTTCTATGATTTATTCCATGTTAAGATATTATGATCTCTTTTGCAGGTTTTGATTTTCATAAAGATATGATATGATTTTTATTTCCTTTATTTGCCCTTGCTGAGCATTTGAGCTCACCCTTTTATGTTTTATTTTCCCCAGGATATAAAGAAAGTTTTTAGGTATAAAAAAAGGAAGATCTTTATGGGAGATATTGAAGATCTTTCACCACGATTAGAAGATTACGTTCCGAGTTTCCAAAGACACTAAACTATTACGATCCTTGTGTGTGTGTTTTTGTAATGTACTAAGTATTCCGCAAAAGTAATGTAATGTCAATGTACGATAAGCTTCGGGTCTCTACACCTGTCATCATAGGGGGATCAATAAAGAAGAAGGAGTTTCACCCGAGCTTCCTCATCCTCCAGATGTCGAGCTAAACGGTTGGCGTTCGTTGTGAGGGAACAACACACATGTCAAGGGAGTTACGACTCATATATTAGCTACTTTTTTTAGAGTGATTTGGGTGTTAATACATTTTTTTCCATTTATCTTAAATTATTAATTATTTTAATACTTTTTTAGATGAATTTGATTGATTTTCTCTTAATTTCTTACCGATCAGTGTGAGGTTTTGAGTGCGTGACTCGTGTTGTTCCGATTGGAAAACACAAGAATCCTATTTTACCCACTTAATTGAGATTTCTATTGGCTTTCAAAGCTCTTATTACATGAATTATTTCTGTACCTTGACAATATGATTGTTATGTCAAGGTTTGGTTTTTCAAGTAATGAAATAAAGGCTTAGGAATTAATTGGGATTCCAATTAATTTCAACCAAAGAATTACTCAAAACCTAAATGAATCTATAAGAACAATGAACATGAAATGTGTGTAGTGAAATCACAATGAACCCTTTCTTTCATAATTATTAAATCATCACATTTATCTATCAACTATTAATCTCTTTAAATCAAGTTATTTTCTTAAAATTGTTTTCAAAATCACCCCCATTTTTAGAAATTTTTTATTAAAAATGCATAATCAAAACCTATCAACGCTCCTTGAGAGATGAACTAGGGTCTTCATTGGAATATAAATCGACCTTAAAAACATAATCAATTTGACGTGTCACAACAACGTGTTCATCTTAATATATTTTTAGATTATTTAAATTATATTCTTATTTTACAATAGGTATTCAATATTCCTAAAAAAATTATAAACACATGATATCATTATAAAGATACCACACAAAATAATTCTTATGATTTATTATGGAATATAAATAGAATAAAAGGTCAATCTCAAATTCTTAGTAAGGGTAAAGATAAGAGATAACAATATATGTTCATAAGTGAGTGTAAAATAAACATGTGGCAATGAGAACATAGTCACTGTGCATGGACATAACATAAGGAATGATAAGTAGTAAGACAAAAATATCTTAAATCATGATTCATAAGATAAGACTTTTTAAATGACATAAGAAATGTGTCATAATAGTATAGAAACATGATTCGATAATCATGATCTATGAAAATATAACATAGGAATGTTACATAAACATGAGTTGTGGAATAACAATGCGACATATATATAGTTATATAAAAGAATTACTTAAGTAATGTATCAATACTAGGAATATCAAAACATAGTGGAAATAGTCCCATAGTTGATGGGGTTTACTCCCCATTCCATATATGTGAATTCCCTGCTTGAGACCACTCATTATTATACTGGTCAGAGTACCATGTTACCTCTTGCGTGACTGACTATTTTCTTGAGTATCACAAATAAAAGTGAGTTTATAAATCATACATTATGGATATTATCTCCTTAGTTTTATAGGAACTAATACTAGATAAAATATAAAAAAACAATCCAAAACAATCCATCATAGTAGTCATAATAAATTAAAAATATCAATACTATATCAAATTAATATATAAGTCATAGAGTCATGCATCTAACTGGTTTCCTTATGAACCAATCACATATGAAAATAAAAAAAGTAATTAATACACATAGAGGAACTACATCCATTGTAAAGCCTCGCCTGTATCCCATCTTGAAATCCCTGTTGTGCTACTCTGGCCCAATCTACTATACAACTTGTTCTAAAAACCTGTAAAGAATACATATGGTATTTATATACATTAGATTTCCCATGTAGGGTGTGAGAAATACATATCAATAGGGTCTCAAAAAATTCAACTAATATATTCCATGATATAACTATGCAAGGATGTCTAAAATAAATACATAATTAAACATGAAAGCTTGCATGTAGGGTCGTCGTGTTCTAGATAGGAAACCAAAAACACAACCAAACATTCTTTGACCTTTGTTGGATGTTAGACACATCATTATACAACCCTGAACCATACTTGATTATGTTGAGTAGGGTTCTAAACCATGTATAGGGATCCACCCTCATCCTTTGGGTATGGACCACAATAACACCCTAACCATCCCATCATAGGGAAGGTTACACATCAAGAACCTATTCGAACCCCTCTTAGGGGAGTATACACATCAATATCCCAATCCAACCCCACTTATTGTAGGTAAATCATCAAGTTTTCAGGAAAACCCTATCATCAGAAAGGTCACTCATCAATTACATATGCACCACCCATCAATTAAATGTATGGAACTTAATAACTATATAAGAATTATCCCATGTTAATTTCTCCAAGGCCCTTGGAAACCAATTGTTATGTTGTATTGAAAAATCACACAACCCTCAATCTATGTCCCATTTCACATATCCCAAAGAAGATACCTCAACACCATCATCCTAAGAAAGCCCTCCACATTACATCACTTATTGACATGAATGTATTATCAAACTCATAACACATTCTATGACACCAATACATTTTCAGAGAGAACTTCCCCATCATGCATGAGATATATGACCACATCACTCATGAAAACATTGAATAATCTAATCATTCCCAACCAATATTCCATATAAAACCCACTTGGCTATCCATATCTCATGTCAATCTCAAGGAACAATCCTGACCATCACATAACCTCAAATTTCACTTCCCCCCCCTTAGCGATACAACCTCCAAGATATATTATATTATCCAATGTATTAAAATGAAATTGTTCCAGATCTATGAGGAATTATTCCATAAAATTCTTTTATATAGGATTCTATCAAATTATATTCTTTTCAATAGTTCACATACATTCTTAATAGAATAAAAAATATTTCATAAAATAATATATGATTTAATATGAAAGGGTTTTCCTACCTCTAACATAGATTTGAAAACATCACAATATGGTTGTCTAAAACAGTAAGGTTAGTGATTAAGGGAGTGGATGAAGAAAAATTTAAGGAGATAAAGAATGTACCTTAAATATACCTTAGAATCTACATAAATTAACCCTTCACTAAGGGATATCAAATGGGGTAATAAATGGGGATACTATATTAAAAGGATCTCTATGTCCTCCCCTCACATCAGAACCCCTCAGGTCATAGTATGGCCCATCCCCCATGGAGGAACAAAAATATTAATAATCTATCTTCCCATGAATGGCCTTATTATCTATAGAGTGGAATTAAGCCTCTATGAACATAACCTATGAACTATATTACATTACATTTCACCCTGAAATGGACTTCATGAAGTGTATTAGTGGTCATTACATGGCCACCATTACCATGAATAATATTTCAAAGAAAAATCCTAAGGGTCCCCTAAACCTTATATATTGGATATTACCATGGTGTGGTTTACTCCTCCATGGTATGATGTCCATAAGTAATGGTATTCAACCAATATATAAAAATATTCATCATAATTTGATACCCCTCACTATGATATTCCCATACATAAGGTTATTTCCCATAGAGATCCCACATAAATATAACATGTTATAACACTCACTTTTAAAAACATGAATAACTACCTCCATGATATGATGCTTTCCTATTAAATTAATGATCATGGAGTTCCCCACATCTTATAATAACCCTCAAAAACCATGAAATGATGATATTTATACAATAAAATTCAACCATACATCCAAGCATTCAAATTTACTATGAAATCAATGACCTGTAAATCCACTGTTTATTATAAGCTCTCCACTATAAATCATGTAAACATGAATAATTTTTAGTGTTCCTCAACCATAATTATTTAAAACCTTTGTTATAAATTCACCACAAACCATATAAGTTATATACCATAATTTTGAATTATCTTTCTCAATGAAACTCCAAAATGAAACTGCCTGATTCTCTAAAAGCTGAGTTCCCTATTTTCCACCATTGTTAATACCTATATGGAAATCAACTTTACCTAACTATTAAAATAAACCTAAGAAAAAAAATAAATTCATTACATGTATTATGGTTCTCACCACAATAAAAATATGGTTATAATAGAAAATTATATATCATGGTGCTCTTGTCCAAATAAATCACCTACAGAAAGCATACTTCCAAGGATATATTGACAAAATATATGTGGTTTTCATCTCAACATACTAAATTTCCATGAAAGAATTTTTGTTACCTAAATTGGATGTATTCTTCCTAAATATCTAGGTCTCTCCCACCAAAACATGGTTGTATCACATAATCATGATGCCATAATTTATGGAGTCATCAAAAGATCATCAAAATACCAACACTAATGTACAAACCTATAACTCAGTGTAATTCTATGGTTAGATCCTCAATAAACCAAAAAAATATCATAATATATCCTTGAGAACCAAAACACCTTTCATCTAACTCACCCTTAGAACACAATAACAACATCTCGATCCTGATTCTAATCCATAGACTCCATATGAAAACACATTTGAATCCCAAAACTAGTATTCATAAAACTGAATAAAATCACACACACACAGATATATATTTATAGACTATCAGAGTTGCTTCCTTAGAATCGACATCTAAGTACATTATGATTAATTTTAATCAATTTTTAATATTAAATATAATTTTATTATAATAATATGATTTTCTCCTCCATGAAATTATATGTGATAATGTCCTATAGGTATTTTTTATACTAAAAGGTAATATATATCCCTTTTATAATAATAATACAAAAGTGTGAATATTTAATTCTTAAATATATATTATATATATGGATAATATCATTTGATGGAACAAAAATTATATATACTATCATGTATGGAGATTCATTCTACTTTTAGACATATTCTCATGTTAAATTCCCTTGGTAATATTGAATGAATAAGAATATGAGAACCTGACACAATGATAGGAAATTAAAATTTTAATGTATCTTTTTCTCTCTCCTGAATGGTGTCATTGTTATTCATATTGAGGAAATTAAATTACCCCTTCTAGTGGTTTCCCATGGGGTTTATTCATGGAACAAAAACACTTAATGTTTTCTATATTCTTGATGAGATATAGGCATACTCTCCAAAGGTAGGTAGTAGCTATGAATTTAGATAATTATTCTTGGGAACTCATATTTATCGAGAGGGTGGGACATCAGGCTCATCACACCCTATTAGGGGGAATTATTGTATACTATATGAATCTATTATAGACCGAATAGATGTTGTTTAATCCTTCCCAAATCCCAATATGAGACTAGTCAGCTTATATATTTGTAATAAATTATTAAAATAGGTATATGTCACTATATATATAATAGATTTTCTCTATAAAAGGATCTATATGTATGTATCATAGATTCTCCATCAATGATACCAAATATATAAACAAGATATTCTCTATCAATTGAACAATTTGAATTTATTAGCGGTTCTCCACATTTTTTGTTTATTATTTTATGATATATTACTTTAGTTAATTTTTTTTAAAATACACAAAGTTGGGAACTGAAAAGTTTATTATCATCCCGAGAGATATTTGTTTTGTTTTGATGATAGGATTAGGCCCTTGATGGGGTTTCCAATGCATCCTCATGAGATGAATCATAACCCATGTGTTTTAATTACATTTAATGGATAGGTTACACTTTTAAAGGTCATGTTATAGGGACTATACCATTTAATTTATTATAATTTAGAAAGTATTTCTATGAATAAGTTTTTTCATAAAATGGTTGGTTGGGGATTATGCATGAGCATCCCTAAATAGTTGAAAAAGCCTAGAATTGGTGTATCATTCGGAATGGGGGAATTATATTAGTGGAAATATGGCTGAGTAAGTATACTTTTGGGTTAGATATGTAGGGTTTGAACCATAGGGAGGAATTCTATGATTCCCATTGGGACAAGAATGTAATCCTGTGTAGTTTTGTTGGGTTGAGGCTTACCCCGAAGGAGGAAACCCAATGATAAAATCTTGATTATTATAGTGATATAATCGACTCAAGACCCTAAGACCATGTAAATCATTCATGGTGTGAGAAACAAGGAACACTAGTAGATCAATCATGTTGGAAAATTTGTTTCAAATGGGACTTACACCTAAAGTGGAAGCCCAGGGTTAACCTTCCATCTTTGTCCATGGATAGTGTGGGATGGGATATGGTAGGCAGAATAGGCATGATATCTTGAAAGAAAAGATAGAGGATAATCCAAGATGGATACCCATACAAATATTCTTCTCATCCCAAAAGGTATGAGGGTGATGATATGGTGTGGTATCTAGGAAGAAAGTTTAGAGGAATACTCCCAAAGGGATTCCCAAAAAAATATACTCTTTACTTAGTGATAGATTAGGTACAGGCTTTGGTGGGGTATCTTGGAAGAAATTATAGGGGATAACTCTAAGAGGGATTCATAAAATTATACATTCCTCATAGTATAATAGCTATGGTAGAGGTTATGGTGGGGTAAAAAGAAAGAAAGGCTAGGATATTAACCTACGATGGATTCTCCAAATAATCTGCTCCTTGTATACAAACACTACTGGAAAATGGGTAATTGTGACTGGTTTTTTCAATGATGAAGGACCCATCACAAATAGTCCCGTAGAATCAATTATTTATAACAGATGAACTTTTATTTAACAAATAATTATAATTTATAATGGGAATTATAACCCCATCACAAATATATTTGAAACGTATGCATTCTATCCCACTGATGGATATCCCTCTAAGGCCTTTTTTGATGGGTAATGATATCCTTCACAAAAGGACCATGGAAATTACCTTTAATGATTGAATAAAATTTATAGATATGAAACTATCACTATTAAAAAATAATTATAACTATACAATACCATTTCCCATCCCCTCCTCCCCGATTATCTCCATCACTACCATCACACAACCCTCAAATAGATCATCCAAAAATCTTTTATCAGACCCTATTTATTAAAAATTTGGGTTTGAATCCCCAAGGGATGGACTCCTCTTCTCTCCACTTTTGTTATTTTTGTGATTTAACATTAAAACTTTCACAAATTAATTTGGTAAAACCCTAGGTAAAAAAAATTACCCAATTTTTCAGTTTTATTGGGTATTGTGGGTTACTGGAATTTTATTTTTCCCTATTTGGATGTCCACCAGTTCTGAATGAGTTGAATTCAATTGATTTGAGTTATTTTAATCATTTTTTAAACATTTGACTTAATAGATTTTCTATTTGGTATTTAAGGTAACTGTATGTTTATTATTTAAAGAAAATGTTAAAAAATGATTTTTATGGAAATTATTTATAGATATATGATATTGAAAGAGTTTATATAAATCTACTTAATTTGTCCATTGTATTTCATGCTTATGGTGATATAATTTTTGATAAATTATCATAATTCATGGATAGTGTGTGGGATATTAAATCATAATTTATTGTTATATTATGATTGGCTTTCATTTATTTAAAGCATGTTAATATAGTTTTGTAAACATTTTGTCATATATATAAGTATATTAATATGTGAATATACATATATAAATGATTTAAGAAACATGTAATTTTTTTGATATATATATATATATATATGTACGTATGTATATATAGATTTGATATGTATATTTCTGTAAAAACATGCAAAAATATATTTGACTAAGAAATCATGATATATATATATATATATATTAATATGTAAATATACATATATAAACGTCTTAAAAAGTATGAAAGTTTTTTTGACATGTATATGTTTTTATATATGTATCTATATAAAAATTTAATATGTATATTTCATAAAAAAAATGTAAAAATATATTTGATTAAGAAATCATGATATAAATTTATATACAAATTAACATGTGAATATACATATATGAACATTTATAAAACACTTAAAAATATATTTTATGTAAATATATATATATTTGATTAATAAAGAGTGTAATATATATATATATATATATATGAAAATATGTATATATAAATATTTTTAAAAAATGTGAAAGGTTATATATATATATATGTTTATATATATTTAATATATATACAACTGTTCAAAAAAAGGTGTAAAAATTTAATTCATGTATATATATTTGATTGAGAAATCACGTAATATATATATATATATATATATATATATATATATATATATATATATTAACATGTGAATATACATATATAAACATTTTAAAAACATATAAGTTTTTCGATATATATATATATATATATATATATATAGACAGAGTGAGATTTGATATGTATATTTATTTAAAAAACTTGTAATAATATATTTTATGTATATATATTTGATTAAGAAATTAGGTAATATATATATATATATACAATTTATGAAATCAATAATAAATATTTTTTTTATAAAAATTAAGAGAAAATCAATTTAAATAAGACATTTTAACAAATGTTTTTTTAATTTTTTTAATAAATTTTTTTATAAAAATTGTTTAATTTGAAAACATTAACAATTAAAATTATGTAATATTTATTAAAAACATGTCTATTAATAATTTGTAAAATTTTTGTAATACCTTGTAAAAAATAGAAATATACTAACAATTATTAAAAATTCACAACAATTAGTAATAAGTAAAAATTTTGTAATTTTTTTAAAAACTATTAATAATCTTTAATAAGTTTAAAATAATATTAAATTAAGAAAATTTATAATAAATTGAATAATTTTTTTGTGAAATACTAATTAGGCATAATTAAAATATAATAATAATTTTTAATTAATGGGAATGAGTAATAATTATTATTTCTATTGTTTTTTAGATAATTATGAGCACATAAATTAGACATCAATTTCAATTATGTGATCATGATTGAATAAATCATCAAAAAATCCCAATAGATCTATTATAAATAATGTCTATTTTGAGGGTGATGAATCATTTATTTCATTTTAATGGTGAAATTCAGAATTTCTTTATGAAGGAATAATTCAATGTCCGTGTAAGAAATTTCATCTTAGGAGATTCAAGACATTTGACAATATGGGACTTTATATACTCCATTTTGGTTTTTTAAAAGATTATATTTTTTGGTATCAACATGGTGTATATAATTCAGAAGAAAATATATTTTTTGTTTTAGATCCATAATTTTAGAATTTAGTAAATGAGGATACTGGAATAACTATTCAAGAAACAACAACTTAGAATGATATTCCAAATGTTGAATCAGAACATTCTCAATTTTATAATTTGTTGAAATCTGATGAGAGGACCTTGTATATGTGATTCCATATAAGAAAACTCAAAGATGTTAAATTATTTATGGTAATTAAATCAAAATTTGGAATTTCAAATATTTTCTTTGATAAAATATTTTATTTTCTTAAATTATTGTTTCTTGAAAAAATGCATTACCGACACTTTTTTTTAAGAATGTACTAGGTTGGTGCATAATTTGGGTCTTAGTTATTAGAATATCCTTGCATGTTCAAGGAAATTAATATTACATTATAATTATTATGAATCATTAGTTAATTTTCAAACATGTGGAGAATAATTGTAAAAAGAGGCATAATAAGGAAATTCTAGAGTTCTTGGGAAATATTTGAGTTGTTTTCCAATTACACTGCATTAACATTGTTTATTTATGTATCAAAACACAGTTGCATTTATGACTTTGAATAAATAAGATATTTCCATTTTTCAAAGATTAAACCATCCATATGATGGTGATTAATGGAAAAAATTTGATTAGATGAATCATTATTTTTCTTTAGAATCTCATAACATATGGTTGCAGATTTCTAATAAGGGTTTTTATACATTTGGTGCTTATGACCTTCAATATTTTTGTGGAACTATTTTTATTACTAAGGGAAACATACATCTTTAGATACTAATGAATAAACCACATATACTTAGTGCTATTAATTATAGGAAATCATAAGAAGAGTACTGATGTTAATTTGAATCCACTAATTGATGTGTTAATTTAATTATGGAACAATGGTGTAACTACAATTGATATAGTTGTAGATACAAATTTTACACTGAAGGTTTCATTAATATAGACAATAAGTGACTTTTCGTCATATGGTATGTTATCTGGAAGAAGTGTACAAAGACTAAAATCATGTCCATACTGTATGGATGATAACAAGTCCTTTTTTTTCATGACAATGAGAGAAATATTAGTCATTTCTACTATCATCAGAGAATTATTCTTATATATAACCCTTTCTAAAGGAATATAAATAATCTTAAAAAATGTATAATTAAAATAGATGAACCTCTATTAGTTCTCTCATGTATTCAGGTAAAATATATCTACTATTCATTACCTCATATTATTTTTGGACTAAGAATAAATGGAAAAATAGTTTTGTGAGAGATAATAATTTGAAAAAAAAGTATATTTTGGGACCTATCGTACATGAATAATTTTTTTTCATCACATGTTTGATGTAATTCATGTTGAGAATAATTTTTTTAGTTAAAATATTATATACTGTGTTTGAATCACTTGGTAAGACCAAAGTTAATTTAAAGGCATAGTTAGATTGTTACAAAATTAACAAACATCCCAAACTAGAATTATTTGAAGATGAAATATCCAACAATTTAATGAATGAAAAAATATATGAAAAACTTTATAAAGGATTTAATTTACTGTTGAATCATTGTATTATAGATTTGGGGTTATTATATTGTTATGTTTCTAATGTTTCTCATTACATCAGAAATAGACATATTACCTAGTTAAAAAGGCATGCCTTCCATGTTGTAATCGAATGATTACTACTGTCGGTCTTAAATGGATATTTAATTAGTCAATATTGAATATTTTGATAGAAATATCTTATTTATTCTAAGATATATTTATAAAACATTAAATTATGATCCATTTTGTCTACTATAGGAAGATATTTTGTTAATTTTATGTAAATTAGAAAAAATATTATTGTTGACCTTTTTGAATCAATATAAAATTTATTATCTAATTTTACATATAAAGATAAATTTGGAGGGTAGGTGTGATTTTGGTGGATATAAATATTTGAAATATGTATAAAAAAATTAAATAAGAATGTACATAACAAAGAATCAATTGAGGGGTTAATTGCAGAAGCATACTTATAAGAAGAAATTTCATATTTATGGTCGTATTATTTTTAATCATAATATCGTTTAAAACATAATCACATGGGTTAAAATGAGGTAAATAATGATGATGTCATCAAATACCAATTGATAGTTTTTAATCATCCAGAACATGGTTTTATTGGTCATCATTAATGAAGGCTTTCATATGAATAACATCATAGATCTCATGCATATGTTTTTCTAAATTATGATGAAATGAAATGATTGATACATTAAGTAATAATTTTTTATTATTTTTTAATTTTTTTTATAATTCAACAATTTATTTGATTTTTTGTAGACTAAATGATGAACATAACAAAAAAAATTATACAAATTACCCCGACTAATCTTGATATCGGTTTCCAATACTGGTTTGTTAAGTTGTTTTTGAAAAAAGTTAAATCATTTTTGTAATGATATATATTATTATGGTTTTTAAAATTTTCTAGTAACATAATGTGAAAATAAAATTCATAGTAAATTATATTTGACAAAAACCCTCCATATAAATTGTAAAATCTTATAATGCCTATGTGTTTAATTTATTTTGATTCTATTCACACATATATACTAGTGATGTTTTTTGAGAGGATCTCATCCTAAAGAAAGGTATTTTGAATTTTTTCTTATACTGGATGGAATAATTGAGTGATTTAATCTAGGGCCAAATTATATAAAAATGTTTAAATTCCATTAGTTTGATCCTGATCAAGGGTTGTAAGTTAATCCATGGTAAAGAGTCATTTAAATTAAATAAAATAATATTATTAAATCAAATGAACCATTTTTTTGGCACATCAGGAACATCTAGTTTATTATTGAAATTACTACTATGTTTTGAGAGATTTTAATAAATGGTGGAGTTTAATAAAAATAAAATCCCATGAAAACTATTTTATTAAAATTGAAAATGTTTATGTGGAAGTGTAACATATTGAATTTTTCAAGGAACTTCTCTAAATATATATCTTACCCGATGATATATAAGTATTGATGATGAAATCCTCTAGTTACCATCCAATGATATTAATAATGTTGATGAAGTAATAAAATACAATAAAACTGACAGTCTTATGGAAGTTGATGATGTTGAAGATGAAGTTAAAGACCTTATCATTGATGAATATGATGAAGAATATGATGAATAATATATTATATTAATGTATTTTTTTTATATTTTAATTAATAATTACTTATAGGTAAAATTGGTTGTCTCAGATGGCTACAATTGATGATCTATTCATCTCTTTCATTAATTCCAATAATTATTTGTTTTTTATAATAGATATATGTATTAAAAATTATTGATAGGTAATAATAGTATATTGTGTATTGAGTTTATTATTTTTTTTATATTTCATATATGTACTATCAAATATTTATTGTTTAGATAATTATATTATAGAATTTATTTTCATGTAGTTATTATATTCATGTATTTATTAGTTTTTTATATTTGATATTTATATTAAGAATTATTTATAGGTATGATTATTATATTTTGGTTTTCATTAGTTTTTTCTATTTTATATCTATATAATATTTTTTATATGTAATATTATGTATTACTGATGTCTAGAGATGATCCATATGATCTATTTTGTTCTCTTGTTGATGGAGATGTTCCTGATGATGAACCCAATACAACTAATCTACCGGATTCTGTGCCTATTAATAGGGGGAGTTACTTCCTCCACTATAGATTCCAGACCCTATTATATATTGACATCCATCTATTGATTTTTACCCCCATTTACAGAGGTATATTCAATTTATTTATTTATTTATTTTATATTAGGTTTTTTGTATTAATTTTGGTAATAATATTTTGAATACTTATTTTTATTTTCAAATTAATTCACATTTAGATGTTGGAAAGGCTTATGTGATTATGAAAAATTATTTTTTTCACCATGGGTGTCATGGGATCAGGTTTCAATTTCCATTCATCAAAATATGTTCTACCATGGAATTGTTCATTTTAAAATAATATATTTTATTTTATATTTATTTAATTAGTAACTTTTTATTTTTAATTGTCTTACATAATATACAGTATTTGATTGATGGTATTCTGAGATCTCATATCAGGTAGGCTTGTTATATTTTTATACGTGAATGTTTTCATCAGTTTTAACACTCTAAAAAAGCAATCCATTGATAGATATTTTATTACTATTTTTGACTAGTCATTATTCTCCCATCGACCTGACTATTATCTCAGGTATAAGATGTATTTTTCTCCTGTTGGGTAGGAGTGACTTGTAGGAGGAGTTCATCATCTAGGCATGAGAACCGGGGGAGGTGGGTGGTCACACATAGGTCTAGGAGTCATATGTTTTTTATACATCAATGAAATATGGTAAGTAATATTATTTGTTAATATATATATACATTAAATATAAAATATTTTTTATATTATATAGGATGTTACTCACCCCTCTCTTATGAAGTTTTATGTTTATAAGAAGATATACATAGATCCATTTACAGGATATCTGATTGATGATAGAAAGTTCCAGATTATTGTTAGTATTTTGTTTTTAAAATTTTAATGATATTAATTTTAATGATTTTTTAATTTCAAATTATATTTGAAGGAAACATATAATAATATGGTTTTCAATTCACTAGATATTCATGTATAGATCAAATAAAATTTCACTTTTAAGTCATGATTTGATGATGGGGCTTGGATAGAGGCGACTATGAATGGTGTCAAGAAAGTTTTTTGGAATAATATTGATTCATGACTGAAACCTACTAGTTATTATGGTGCATTTTTAATGTCTTCAGTCATATTGAAGGAAAAAATTATAGAGTAATAATTATCATTCACTACATAATATGAGGATAGGGTGGGATCTTAGGATTAGATGATACATCAGGTGCAGAGAGAGATGGAGGAAGAGTATGAGAAATAGTTTCAGAGAGATGAGTAGATGTTGGAGCAAATGTAGCAGAATTCACGTGGTGTTTGTATATATTTTCCTTACCATAGCCCTTATAATTATTATCTTCCACCTGATACTAGTTGATTCTTATTTCATTTTATGATTGTTATGTGTTATGTGTTGATAAATAAATTATGTTTAAAATGATGTAATAATAATCTTGTTTTTATTATTTTTAATTTCTTTTTTTTATGTTTTCAAAAAAAAATAGCAATTGTGACAAATACTATTTCCATCATTATTATTTTTTAAATATATCCAAATTATTTGTGATTTATTTATATCAAATTACAAATACTGTTTATTTTTGATGGGATATCACAAAAACTCATAATTGCGATGTTGTTTACTATGACCAGACATTAGTAGAAGATTATCATTGAAAAATTTTATTAGTGATGGGAATTAATTGTTAATTTCCTATGGAAATGGATTATTACTTCAGTAGTTTGTTGTATTAGGGTGAGTCTATAGAGAGGATTCTAGGAATAAATGAAAGGGGGTTACTCTAGGAGGGATACCCAAATAAATATCCCCATCCTCTGCTGATGAATGAGGAAGATTCTATGATTGGTTAACTATAAAGAAATTATATAGGCAATATTTATGATTTTGGGCTCAATAATCTTATCCTCATCTTTTAATGGATGAGTGAAAGGATGCTATGCAGTTCTAAAGAAGAATTTATAGTAGCTTACTCTGATAGGGATTCCCAAAAGAATCCACTCCTCTTACACTAATGGTTGAGGGTGAGGCTATTATAAGTTGTAATGAAAGGAATTATAGGGTCATACTCTTAGAATGACTCCTATAATAATCTTTGAATTATCCCCTAATGGATGATTGTGAGGCTATAGAAGGGTATCCGTAGATATATTCTAGGGGATTACTCTAGTTGGGATTCCCATAATAATTTTCTCCTCACCCACTAATGGATAAGGGTGATGTTATAAAGATGTAGTAAAGAAGAAAGCCTGTGGATTAATATAGGACGGATGCCCAGTCCAATCTTCCCATGTGTATCTAAACCCTATATTGGGGTTATATATCCATTAATTAGAATAAGAAAAAAACAAAGATGATTCCCGATTCACTTCACATTTTAGGTAGCATGCAGGAGGTGAGTGTTACTAACTAAAATGAGAAATTCCTAATCACTACCTCCAAGATTAGGGACCTTGTTACTAGGTGAATAAATAATCACAAAAACCTTGAGGATCATATTAATTAAGGAGGTTATTTTAGGGAGACATTTTACTATGATAATTCATGATAGAAGGAGGATATGTAAGTGTGATTTAATAACTTGAACATGTGAGTATGGTGGATTTGGAAGAGGTGTTGATAATTTCCCTTACATGAGAGAATATAGGATAAATGATTTCTCTATCATAAAAAAACAAAAGATCATACCTTAAATATCTTGGAGGAATATTTTCTTAGATGAAAGTTAGGTGAAGTGATGAAGGCTTCACCCAAGGGAAACATGGGTGAAGTTTTCAAGGATTCACCCAAGTTATATTTGAGTGAAGTGATAAAGGATTCACCCAAGTTATTCTTGGGAGAAGTGTTGAATAATTCTCCCACATGATAGTTTGTTACGTGTGATCTCGGAGATACCTACTAGGTGGGTATTTTTCCTAATGATGTGGAGCCACCTTTGATTCTTTTGAAAAAATATTGCTCTTATATATGGCTGATTAAGGGTCCTTCACCATAGTGTTATTAAAATAGGGATGAAGTTGTTCCTTGTGAAGGTTCTTGATATTTTATACATTTTGGGAAGTCAAAAACCATCTATTTTGGATAATTAAATTTAATATTAATTCTTAATCAAAGTACATTAGGGTCTTAGGGACTTCAGTAAGAGAGTTGGGAGAGGAGCGCTTCAGGTTATCTCCAGTTGTAATAAAAGGTGAAAATTAAGTGAGCAAGGGTCCTATTTATAGTAACATTTGGGACCCTATTCTAATGATAAATCTTCCAAGATAGAGTTGTGAAGGTTGAACTTCCACGATTCAGCTCGTTGAGAAAGTAAGTCATATAAGATTTACTTGGGTTCACTTTAAGGGATTTAGGGAAGACTTTATTTCCATTCTCTTTCTATATTTTATTTATGTGTTTAAGGTATTCATACATCAATAATCTATATCATTATTTAGGAAAAGGGAAACACTACTAACTTTACCCGATAATATTGGATATGATTGAAAAAAAAGATTAAATCCTACTGTAAAAGTAACACTATCATGGATCAACTATCAAAAAATGGAATCTTTCTACCCTAAGATAGACATGGATCATTTTATTTATTCATTATTTTATTTTGGGAAACAAGTTTTCATAATTGGATTGTATAACCTATGAAACAAGACTATTTTTGAAACAATTTAAAGTTACTTGGGGGTCTGTCTATAAATAGATGGTGGGGTGGTGGTGGGGAGGTGCCCTCTAAGTGAATTTGTTTCCATTTTTATGTGAAGTATATAATTATTTACATCTTTTCACTAAAGTTATTAATTCTTATCTATGGTATGTGTTTTATATTATGTTTCACATTGCTTTTAGCACTCCAATATTGAGAATAGATTTATAGTGAAATCTATATGAAAAATCTTTCAAAAGGTGGTCAGTTAGGTTGACTAGATTGAGAAAAGTTTGATGAGTAGAGAATGAGAATGAAATATCTGGTATGAAGTAAGTTGCATGAGGCCAATTACATAATGCACTAGGGTGACCCTTATTCATGAATTCCTTAGTCAAACCACTTTGGAGAGAAAAATTACACTTAACTAGTTTTTTACCCATGGTTTAGAATCTATGATATTATTTTCTAGAATACTTTCATATATTTTTTATAAGTCATCTTTGATGAACTCTTGTGTGTCCATTTGTAGAATTAGTATGGTCGGGGACACAATTACTTTTTTGGATGACCATCCAACTACCCATATTGAGTAATTATAGACATTATTAGATTAGGGTACTACCATCTATGTAATAGTACCTTATCATGTCTGGAAAATCATATGAAGAATAACCATTTTAAATATTCTCTATGTGAACTCCTTTTGTTATATATCCATTGCTTTTTGGATGAAATTCTTATTCTGAGGTTGGGAAATTACATAATACACACATGGTTCAATGATTATATTAACCTTACAATATCCAATCTATCTTTAAATATCTATTATATTAATGAATGGTTGAAATGATACATGTTCATGACACACCATACAATGATTACTATAGATATTCTACCTCATATGTTTTAGCTGGATAAAGATTTATGCACATCTATTCTTCATCTCTATGATTCTGATCAGTCAACGGTTTGGAATGAATATTAAGAATTTCATATAGGGGGATTTTTTAAGCATGAATGGATGTGAATTTACTAGGTGCATAAGATTTTCAATGAATTCAAATATAAGCTTAATCCATTCAGAATTTATTAATCCATATTGTATTTATAAACATGAGTGTACAAGAACCAAGACCTAGTGCTAGAATCCAAAGGCCAATAAGGCCCTTAAACCAACATTTTTGATTTGATGCATAAGTAAGTAGGCATCAATTTATGGGATTTTTATAACGTCATTGGGGAACCCATCCTTATTTCCTTTGGTAATGATTTCAATCCACCAAAGTCAACTTGGGATGATTATGAATGGATTCCTAATTTTTCCAAAAAAATATTAAAATTAAATTTGAAGTTTGTGGAAAAGATCCTCACCGAAGGGTTGATATTAATCCTGAGGTATGGATGATTTCGATCCAAAAACCTATGGGAAGGGACCTAATTAAAATTTTCCATCTAGGTGTTCCATAATTAATAGGCGTCAAATCCCATGACAATATTGGATGGTTCTAGGGATAGTTTGATAATTAAAGTGGGGTTACACAGTTGGTCTTTATATCCCCATGAAGACCCATCTTTCTAGATTCCTAAAATTAATTCTAATCACTTAATTTTATACTTTTCTTGATTATAATAATTGTGTGAGGTTAGGATAATTTTTCATGGTTGTCAATATAGCACATGGGGATCACACAAGATTGGATACCCCTATCTTAGCAAAGAAAAATTAATGTCTTATGAATATTTATATAGTGGAGCCCCATTTTTGTATTTATATACCATTATAACTGTTGTGATGGTGGATAGTAGCTCATTTAAATTCATATATGGTACTCAGTGAAGTTGGTATTGTAGAATTTCAGTTCCACCCAATCAACAAGGGCATCTCTGTTATTCGGCCTCAATCATTAATATATGGGTCAAATTTTAAGATATTAAACCTATCTGAAGAGTACAACTTCTTCCCACATGGGGATCCACCCATACGAACAATTATTGAAAATTTAATTAATGATTATGAGATGATAACATATATGATGGCCATGAGAGACTATGTGTTGGTGATATGTATATAATATGAGGTTACATGTGAGGCTAACACACATTATAACTTTCTGTGACAACTCAGCTTCTTACAACAGGTGAATTTGTCACCTCTAGTAGATATATTGTCTTCAAATCATCCAATGGTATTAAGAAAACTCTAATTACTCATGGCCTAGGATGCCTCTCAGGCGATGATCAAGTTTCCTTCCCTGAATGCATCAATTGGGTTAACTCCCACATATGCCAATTCTTGGATTTATTTATATCCTTATGGTGTGATAGTAAAAATTATACCTTAAATTATTTATGTTATGACTCTAGGATAAGTAAAATGTCGTAGAAAGGTTATCTAATTGAGTGATAGTGATGACACTCTAGAATCACCCAAACAACCCTATTTATAGGATGGGAAACAAGCTGGAGTCGAAAATACCATTAAAACTGATGTTGGGATAAGGATATCAAATCTTAAACATTAGAAAGAGTCCTCGACATCATTTTTATAGACTCTAACTGTGTTGGAGAGGCTTAAAAATCTAGTAATGTTGAGGGATGTCAAGTCTTATTCAAAGCTAACTAGGGAATGATCAGCCTAAATATATCCTCAGGTGTCTAAGTTTTGGATGATTAAACTCTCATACTTTAAGGATTTATGTGTGGATATTTAATTAGGAATATGTATTCCCCAACATAGATATGTATGGGAACATTCACAATTTTTTTATTATACCAACCCCACAAAGGTAGATATTTATATTCAATATATGTGGAATCTTGTTTATTCTAATGAATGTTAGAACCCTACTATGAAATGGGTGAATGAAATGATGGATTGGGGTGTCACAGAATGGGTTCTTGATCAATCCATCTATTAATGGGATGAATTTGTTGATCCCAAGTATGTAAGCCTCTTGAAATAGTACTACTTAATTTATCCCACCCTTTTTGAATGAGAAATTGTTACTAAAAGAATATGTCACCATAATTATTTGTAGAGGGAAGAGGAAGAATCATTGGGAACAGAATCAATTAGAAATATTATGGTTGGAAGCCCTATAAGGTTTGAAGATTCATCTCCTCTAGTGGTAGGATAATTTTCTCAAGTCTAGTAGATCATGGAAAGATGGAGGGGAGCTATTATCAACTGGTCCCTATAAAATTGGTATTTTTGGAAACAAGTACTAGTATTCCACAATCTGAAATCAAATGTATATGGAGGGAAAAAAATTAGACAAACATGTCATTAATTATGATTATTTTTTACCACACACTTCACACCTTATGCATACATTATATTCATCTAAGATTATAATAGGATTATAGATTCGATCTCTCTTTGTTATCTTAACTAATATAGATATCATTCTATAGATACTAGGTAAAATATCTTAGGGTAAGTATAGAACCCTACTTAGGAGACTATACCTTTGGTGGAAATTTGTAAAAGGATCAGACCTGACCCACAAAAATTGTGAAGGAGGAAAAAGAGTATAGTTATAATGGATATTAATAATTTATTATTATGTAGATATTTTTGAATTCTAATTTTTTGAAAAGATCTATTATATTTCCATAATAATAACCTGTATTGAAGGATCATGTGGAAAATACTAGTGTCATTGGATCTGGTACTATCTATAAAGAAGATGATTGGGATCTTGGGTTATTTGATACAAGTTGCGAAGAAGATCCTGATTTAGTGGGGCATATAGTGGTAGAAAATTTCATTATTCGAGAAAATATTCTTATGGAAATTTGTTTTTATAATGGTTATACTATCTAGAATGTACTAAAATAGAATTATGTATGCTTATTAGAAATTGACCCTTCTATGGCCATAACGAGTCAAATATTTAAGATTTTAGTACTCTATGGAATTATAAATGGGTGTCTTCTAGGACCATATTGGGAAAAGTTAACGAAGGGATGAACATAGGTCCTGATCCAATAATTATGGATATTTCCACTAACATCGATGTTACAAGACCTAATGAATCATTCAATGATATAATGGTGGGGGGAATAAAATCTTGTTACAATTGATTTACATGTATAATTAGATTTTTTGGATTTTAGTAAGGATTTGGAAGGATGTGAGACTTTATTCATGATCAGATAGTATCTATACACATGGTTTATTAATTAAAATTTATGAATTGTGTAGCTTTTATATATATTATATTACTGAAGTGATTAATTACTATGATGCCAATGCTTTTAATTCTCCTATAAAGGGGGTCACAGGCTTAAGATCCTAAAATGGGATGTTCTCATGGGTCAATTGATGTTTTCCCTAAGAATACTCAAGAAATATTCCACTTTAATTAGATATCCACCATAAAATTTAATAAATCCATGGATGTAGAGGAATCAGAGACCCACAATTTAATTAATCCTTGAGTATGTATTGACATATCACTTGATTTATTCTTATCCAACCTTATCTTAAAATACTAAATTTTTTTTATTTCACCTTCATTGGAATAAGATTCATTGAATGGGAATAAAAAGAGGCCTCTACACTAATTATTCAATTGGATCAGGCTACGAATAAAGTCACTTTTTTGGGATATAGACTTAGATAAATCCATTTCCTCAAGTGATTAAATTCTTGGGAAAGTCTCACCACACCCAACCAAGAGTGTTTCTATGGAAAAAAACTAATCCAAAACTCTTTTGGTGTACATTAATAATTAATTTTATTGGATAAATGGAGGTTATTTTATATAAAAATTTAGAAACATTTTCCTCAAAATTTTATTAACTTTATAGAATGTTGACGACATTGGGATATGGTGGGTTTGATAATCATGAAGTTTTTTATGTCATGAAGGAAACCATTAAATGATGATAACATCAACAATAATCACAACAACATTTTATAAATATGATATTTATTACAAAATAAAATGATATTTGAGGTTTATTGTCATATGAAGAACATAATCATGCCAAATTAATGGAGGAATGTTGACATTGAGTTGAAGGGAAAGATCTCCATGTTATCCTTCTTGAAAAAGAGTTGTACACTACTGATGAAGAGATAATGTATCTTCACCAGTCATTGGAGAAATTTCGTGATAAGGGAAAATATATTTTCTCAATAGATATGGAGAATATATATCTTTTTGAGGAGGATAAATCTATAGAGGAGACTGATATTAAAAAGAGTATTGATAAGGATTAATAATTGATTCACTATATCCATAACCATGTCAATGGAATATATTTGTATATAACAGTAATGAATAGAGAGACAAAAATTATGGATTATACTATTATTCTTACTTCCATGAAATGAATGAAAATCTAATATTCCCAGTTATCCATCTCTAGTCAAAACTTCTTATGTCTCAAAAAGTAATTTCAAGAAATATTGAATAATTTGACTATTGAAATTTTAATGAAATAATAAGTCATAATTATCAAATGGTTGAGTCAAAAATGATATTCTCCTTAGCGTGGATCACTGATGGGTATACATATTATTTTATATCACTATAACACTAGAGTTAGCCTATTTGAAAGTATAATCTCATAATTTTTAATGATTTTACATAATTATTTGAAGCAACATGTTAGGGATATAAGGATTCTCAAAATTCTTCTTATGATAGGGGCCTAGTGAGCACAACTCGTCTATTGATGGGTCTATATGTTGGCCCCCCAATATTTTTGTCTCTTCTGTCATTGGTAAATACTTGTCTCTTTCTTAGGTCAATATTTATGGTTTCTCGGCCTAAAAAGTTTTGTTCCCTTTTAATTATTGCTGCTAAATTCTACCCAAATATTGAAAATTCATATCTATCGAGAAAATTCTTGAATGTTTTTCTCTTATTTAATTTTTTGTTTTCTATTATATATATTCCAATGTCTATTTTTTAGGTAGTTCAATTTCATATAATGTGGAATAATGGCTGCATTATTTTCAATTTAGATAACTTTTCAAATGAGTACAATACACAAGTATGAAATACCAAATAGTGCTAAATTTATCTAAATAATTGGATCAATGAATGTTTAAATCATAACCCAAAAATGTATGGGTCAATAAGAAATGCAGATTATAGGGAGTATAATGATGATTATTAATGGTGGAAGGATAATCTAACTCTCACTCAATGGGTATTGGTGGGAGTAGAATGGTTGTTACAACACTAATTCCTAGGATAACATATGAGGTTCAGGTAGATATTGGTGGGAGTTGGCTAATTTTTTCCACAATTAGTCTATTATTATTACAATTTTTCTATGAAATGGATAACTAATAGGACTAATAAAGTCATGTTTTACCTGGTGTTGCATCATAAATTAGATATGTAAAGTGTGTTCACTGAGATCATGATTATTCACGAAGAGTTTAAAACATCTCTGTAACTACATCATTGAATATGGAACACATATTTTTAGTGGGAATATATAATTTAGAAATAATCCATTGAAAGTGTGAAAATAGTTTATCTTTATTGTTCATGGACCAATAGTTTTTTTAGTTTAATTTTACATAGATTTTACCACTAAAATAGGGATAACTACATGAATACATCTTACAGGACAATGGTACTCTAACATATTTTAAAAGAGAGGAGATAAATATTATATCATATTCATTTGGATCTTGAATATGAGGTGGTTTGTAATTATCAAAACTTTTATAAATGAAATTCCACTTGGTCGTGTATGTTTGTTATAGTTATAATAAACACATGAAATATTTTTTTTTATTTTGGGATATAAAAAAATATAGCATTTATGATTTTAAAAAACATTAAGAATCTTAATTTCTAATAATATAATAATTTTATAGTGATAGTTAATATTATTTTTTGTTAAGGGTTATGATAAAGTCTCAATGAAACATAAAAACTAAATGAAGGCCTTGACTGGTAGGATTATATCTTATGAAGCACATTTATCAAATATTCCATGGGTGAGGGAATCACTAGGATTTTCCCCAAAATCAATCCCATGCTGAGATTCAACAACTAAATCTCATATAAAACCCTTAGTGGGATAATTTTTGGCTTATCAAGATCATGGGCCAATCCATGTTCACTAAGACACCCCAAGAAAGCACCACCAATGCACACCATACCCTTAGGGTGTGCAATAGTGTAATAAGGGGTTATAAATCAAAAAATTAGTAATATGATTTTTTATATTTTATTTTTAGTTAAATAAGTATTACGTTTATCCATTTTTATTATTTATTTTTAAATTAAAATATAATGAGTCTGAGAAGAAAAATCGATATAAAGAAATAAAAAATGTATTCTTGTAAAATATATTATTTCACTTAGAAAAATATTTTCATAAATTCATGTATTTTTAAAATAAATGTGAATTTAATGAAATAATATATCATAATAATATTTTTTTTAAAATAAAGGATAATATATTGTAATGAATTCTAATGTAATTTTTATAAGGATTATAAAGTGGTTAATATAGTAAAAACTAGTATTTTCTAGCACATAGGGATTTTTATTTAAAATTAGAAAATCGCATATTTATATAATTATTTTAGTAAAATAAATATTATTTTATAAACTATAAAATTAATATTACCCAATGGTCAATTTTTTATGTTTTTTTATATAGTCGTATTTTTTTGTAAAAATTATTTGTGATATAAATATACAACATGTATCTTGAAATCATAGTAGCCAAAATGTTATGTAATAAAATATATAAAATTAATCCATTTATAAATATAGATATACCCATTAATTTACTGTGTTTTTAAGTTATTATAATAATTTTATAAACCCTTAATGAATCCTCAAAAACATATATTATATTTTGTGGTTTTAAAATCAATTCTATATGAACATGACTCACTTCCACATCACCGATGATATTATTTAAATATATTTGTTTCAGGGGATTATAAAATTTTGAAAAAAATCCTATTTGATTGAAACCATGGTAAAACATCATGGTATGTTTTGTGGTTTTTTTTATATTTTTATATAGAGTCTAAAACTTATGTTTTTAAATTAATGAACAATTTCCCTCTATTTTGATATAAATACCCACCCAACCTCCCACTCCGCTTCTCTCAAAAACCATTGGGGAAATTTTTTTCTCGACCCCTCCATCTCTAAATCCATCCCAAAGTGTTATTAATCTCTTAATAATCTCCTATAAAGATTCTAAATACCCCTCTCAAGTTAAGGGGATTCTCTACTCATTTTACTAATTTACGAAATTTATTTGTATTATGCTATTTGATTTCTAGTTGTTCATTTTGGAATATGTTTTTACACGTCCCTTATACTATCCTTATTATGTACAAGTAATGAGAGAATACCTTTCACTCATGTTAATACCTCCCATTATTATTTATATTTACCCACTATGTTGTTGAAATTATCTCGATGCAAAAAATTTGTACAGTAAATAACCATCCCCATTTCCAATTAATGGTATTCACCTAGATGTGAATAACCTTATCATAAACCCAGCATGGATTCCATCTGACCAGACATCCAAATTGGATTACGACAAGGTCTGAGAAGTGTTCTCAGTCCACCGAGGTTGGTGACTAGTGCATGGAATCAACGTTATAAAATTGGGAACAATTTAGCCCAATAAAAACCAAGATCCAATAACTAAAACAAAGCATGCATCATATACCAATAAAGACTCAAAATAAAAAAATTACACAAATAGGATATAATATAATTGAAAATGGTCAAACAAAAACTGAAACAAAAATTAAACAAACCAGGACTGTCAGGATCTCCTTGTGACTGCTTGGTCACTACTATCTATAAACCAGCTTACACTAAAGGCAACTTGAACATAAACCTGAACTAGAAAAATAGATTTGGTCTACCAATGTCAAGTGGAATAAATAGGGTGTGAGCATAAAAATATATATAGTTAAGAACTAAAAAATACAGGCATTTACTTTCCTGAAATAGTCCATAAACTCTAGTTTGAAATTAATATAGAAAATTCTTTTTTTTTTCATTTTAAATAATCAAACAAAGATTTCCAAAATTTCCCTTTTTAAAACAACACACAATGATTTCCTCTTTAAAATATTTTTCTATCTCCACAATACAATTTATAAAACCAATATCCAAATGAATAACCAAATGAGGTGATCAAAAAACTATTATGTAAATAAAGGAAATAATATAGGTGCAAGAAGATAGGTACTAATTATAAAAGAAACTAATTATAGAGAAATAAAGTAGGAACATAAAGTTAGTAATGATTATAATTTCATAAATATATCTATAAGAAATTCCTATATTTACTTATTTCATAATATTCTGTTAGCATACAGTGAATCTCCATAGTTAATGACCAACTGGCCACTCTAAAGTATCCTCACTAGTGGAACGACCTTCCTGGCCCCTTAGAAAATCAAGAGTGTACCAACCCATCTAATCAGGCTCAATAAGAAAATGTCACTTGAACCTCTATATAACTCATAGGAATCTACTGATAATTTTACATAGAGAATAATATGGTCCACAGATGCATGGCATATACCAATAACCCAAAAATACCACAGTTGTTTCCTAGGCCAAGCTCTAACACCACCTATACGATGGCCCTCTCCTCAGAGGGTCCACCATAGAGATGTCTATAACACACCAAGACACACACTAGTTCCAATTAGGCCTACACACCATGTGAATTTAAAAAAAACCTTCAAAAAACCCAAAAAGTACCAATCAGAACTTAGAATTTACAAATCCAATTATATTTCAAAATCATTTTCAAACCAAGATGAGTTCACAAAACATGCTCAAATGTTTCCAAATGGGACTTTATATCATTAATATTGGAAAAAAATTCCAAGTTTACACATGGTCCAATCATTAGAGAATTCATTTGGAATGAAATCTAGTTTATTTTGAAACCAATGAAAATTTTTGGAGCCATTTGAAGGTAGGTGGATTAAGTAAGAGGATAAAGAAGAGGGTTATGTGTTTTGAAATCCAATATTTAAACTGAATATTTCAGGGAAAGTGATCATCATTTTTCTGCATATCCATATGTTCACCTCATCAACATATGGATATGTCCACATCCAACAAAACATTTATTGAAAATGATTGAAGTACCTAAAAATCGTCCTAGAAATCCACTGTTATCTTTAACCCCAAATAAAAAACTCACCCATCAGAACTAAACCAAAAAGACACTCTATAATCAAAATGAAGGCTCAATTAACAATATAATCCAATTTTTAAAACTCAACCAAAACCCAACGTAATCCAAATCACCCAATTTTATTCTTAAAGAACAGTTGGCATTTCATTGAACACTTTTTATACATATATATTGACATAGTTAAATAAACCCTTCGAAAGTAAATTTTCACCATGTTTTCAACAAGAAATCACCATAACAATTCATATTAAAACATAATAGGAAAGAAAAATACATTTTTAAATTATTTAGAAATTACCAAGCATAAAATGTAATGTTATAGAAAGGAAATGGATGAAAAAACCTACCTCAATGAAATGAGATTGTGAAATAACTTGAAGAAAAAGAAGAACTTTTCCCATGATATGATCCAAACACACTAAAATCAAGGAATCACAAGCCACACATAAACCCTATCCTCTAGGACTCATCCAAGATAGAACCCAGTTAAGAAAAACAATAAAACCAAGAGGTAATAAGAATAAGAGGTGAACATCTCCCAAAATATTAAAGGAAACTCATTTTATAATATCAGGAAGGAAACCATTGATAGGGAAGAACCAACAGAATGGATCTTAGGAGGTCCTCTCATGTGAATAGGGTGAGAAAAGAGGATGAAAACCCAAAATGAGTTAAAAATAGGGGGGATTATTTTTTGAAATTCATGTTTTTAGGACACCTAGGAATGTTGTATGGTTTGGAAGCATGAATTTTCCAACTATGCGCTAAACTTGTGTATCCTTATAGAGAAGGAGGAAAACCTCAAAGGCTAGGAACATGGTTTTGGAAGTTGAGAAAATAATTTGAAACTAAAATGTATCAAATGATAGTTCCATTTCTCATGATCACTGTATGGTTTATTCTATCCATGGGACAGTTGTGTTCTTTTTCCAAAACACCACCCAGTAGCCGCACAATTCATTCTTGGCTTCGAATGGTTTGGACCAAACCATGCTCAAACTGTACATAGGGTCAAAATCACTAAAAACCTCCAAAACTAAATTTATTTTATAGGGAAATCAATCCAAACCTCAATAAAATTTAGCATCATAAAAATCATAAAATAAAAGATAAATCAAGGTTGGGGTGTACCAATTCAATCCAGAACAAAAGCTTTCTGCCCCCAGAATGTCACCTAGATAAATGAAGAACATTACATGAGATCAAAACTGAAGAAGGATAAATGAAAAAAAAACACAAGGATAATATTTAAATACACAATTCAGAACCAATCTTCTCTTAAGAATATCACCACAAGGAGAATCATGGTAGAAGGGGGAGGGTTTTCCCCACGACAAAACATTCCATCACCATGGCAGCAACACCAAAACTACAAACATGGACCTAAAAAAATAGAAATAACAAACTCCATATACAAAGAAAAACCCAACAAAAGGAACTAAAACATAAAACAAAAAAAGCATGTTACATTATTTCCACAATATGTGAAAATATCCAAAATGAGTACAATCATAAACTAAAAACATTCCACAAAAGGATAATCACACAATCTCCCTTGTACAAAGCACAAACACAAACTACATTATTAAAAAACAAATAAGAAACAGGAAAGATGATACCACCAATATTTTACAAGGTATTATGGAAACAAAGAAAACTATAACAATAAAACATAAACCGTATCCTCTCTAAAGTCATTGAAAGAAACTGGACCGAGTTTAAACACACCCACACTGACTGTGTGAAGAGATTCAATCTGGGGCCTATAGATTGAACCCTAATCTCTTGGAGAATATAATTCCAAATAGCTAATATCTAACAACCTCCACCTAAGTATTCCTTTTCTGGAAACACTGCTTGAATAAATTCTCTAAGTGACCCAAATTGCCACATTGCCGATAAGACATTGGAGGATTATAATAATACGAATTAGAATGTAACACCCTTAAATTATAAATTTGAGATTTTTATTCAATAGCATGCATGAAATGTAACACCAAACATGTAAGGGAATATAATATCCCAAGACTCTACTATATATTTACTATTTTAAATAAATTCAACACATGGTACTGCTTGAAATGCATGAAACATAGAGTTAGATTACATTACATGCAATAGTAAACTTCCTTGATAGATTTTCTTACATGAAGAGATACCTTCCTCAATAACTTTTATTACATGTAAGAGCAACCTTCCTTGATAGGTTGCGTTACATGCAAGACCGAGTTTCCCCAAATAACAATGTATTATTAAAATATTATCATTTAATACAATACGATATAAAATAGGAATTAAATTAGTTTTTATGAATATTAATAGATAACTTATAAAAATCATGGTTTACACTGTTTTTAATTCATTGGTTAACAATTAATGATAAACAAAAAAATAAGAACCAATTGGATATAAAAATAAATATTATTATTTTTATGCTTCCAAAGGAGTTTTACCTTAATAAACATAACTAATTAAAATTATTTAATGCTTTTAAGAAAAAACATATTATATATATTCAATAAAATATTTTTTATATTTATCCAATATGTTTGATATTTGTAATATAAGAACAAACCCTATTTCATACATAAAAATCTATATTTTTTTAAGGAAATTTTACAACCTTGTAATGGTGAACCTATTTTAAATCTAAAATTTGACAGTATTATAAATTTAATTATTCAAATTAAACTTCATTATTGAATTCAGAATGTCAAAATTAGCCTATGGTGATTCTTTTGTATTTTTTTGAGAAACTTTATTTTTTTGATGAATAGTGAAAATACTATATTTTAGTTAAAAACTGCACTTTCATTTAAATAATTAATAATGTTAAATTATATTTTAATTTTTTTATAAATTAAAACTATATAAATAATAAATCTATTAATACAATTTAATTTATTATAATCAATTTCACATTGAAATTGAACAAGAAACTCAATTATATTTTGAATATTTTCTACTAAAACTAGTTAGACCGTCTGTCTACAAGATTAACATTAATCTTAATTTTTTCTATTATATAATTTTAATTTTACAAAATGGATACAAAACATTCTAATCAGGATGATATATTTAGTTTAATAATATCAAATTAATTTTTGACCAAAATTATTAATAAAAGTGATTAAAGCTAATTAAAGTGTATAAGGTGTAATTAGGCATAAAAATGGACTAAATCTTATATTTAAGGGGTCAAATTACCAATAAAATGTCCAAAACCCTTTGGATGTCCATAATTATTCCATTAAACTTCCATTAATGAGTTTGGTTCGTTTTTATGACCTTTTTAGGTATTAACATGTGTACACTTAACTTGTTTCCAAAAATTTCAAGTGCGTCCTTTTCATTTCCTATAAGTTTCCACCACTTCTCCCCCTTCTTCACACCTCTAAAGAAAAATTGGATCCTAAAACCTCTGGCCAAGAAGTCTCCCAATATCACTCCCCTCACTCTAAAATCCTCTCCTTGGGAAGAAATCAATCCAAGTTAGCTTTTGGTTCAAACCAAAAGAAGTTACTCGATTTAGAGGTAACATCTTCTCTCAAGATTTTTAGTTTCATTTCCATTCTTAAACCCCTATATTATTATAATTATATGATTACATGAAAAAATTATTCTAAATATACCAGGATGTTTTTATATCAATAGTTCTACCTACAATGACACACTCCTCCATCTAAAGGGTAATGAAGATACAGTTTCTATGTACGAAAAACTACAGGCTCACGAAATGATGATTGCTCATTTTTCCCTTGCCACCTCACATTGTGGACATTATTATGGAAATTGTGTTTATATATGTATTATATATGATATGTATAATTTCTTTTTTCTACTATAATTGTTATTTAGAACATACCTTTATGATTTCCGTCATGTGTAAATATAATAATTTTGTTTGAGGAAGTGGGGACTACCGCCCCCTAAAAGCGATATGAATCATTAATGGAACACATAGAACATATAAAGAATGTTTTTGGTAAAAATATTCAACATATATAACATAGATATTCTAATTTACATGTAATATACATATTCATCATTTATATTTCATTATTTTAAGACGATAAAGAAATGAAAGTAGCATTCGTGCATACATACGACCTACCGTATCCATTAACAGTGCAATTCATTTCTAATATCCAAATATTATAGACTACTATAAATACAAATATAATAGATATATGTGATATAAAAATCATTTTTTACATTATGTATATGATGAAACTGTGATATATTTAATAATATTAACAAATAAATTTTTAAAACTTACTCAAAAAACTAGGCAATTAACCCCCAAAATAGTTAATCTAATGAAAGGTTATTAAAAAATGGGTACTAAGATATTATAAGAGGATAATATATGATATACTAAATATTAATCTGGTTATGTTATAAGTTAGTAACATGTTTAAACACACTATACTAGAGGATAAGGACCACACAACACAAAAAAGTATAAGTTAATGAATTATCATCTCACATTTTTATATCTATGAGATAAATGTCATGTACACAACTTACACCTTTTGGGTGGTTCTTGTACTAACCCTTTTTTTATATTATATAATTAATATTTATATATTCATGGAATCTTAAACCTTCATTTAATATTATCCCTTCATGAGTTTTATTAATTAAAATGTTTCAAAGTGCTGTGGGACACTTTGCAATGTTTAAAGATTATTTTCCTCAACAATAAATTTAATGATATTTCAATGGTATTTCCATTCAAGGATTGTTTTTTGAATTTTATTAATAAAACCATTTATTTTATCTTCTATGGTTATTCATTTCCATTTTCATGTATTAGTACCATTTTGTTTCTCTTTGTTACTCAAAGTGTTTTATTTTTTTAGAAAAACCCGACTTTATTTCTCTCTTTAGTCGGAGAACCTATTTTATTCTAAAAAAATATTTTATTAAAATATTTTAAAATGATTTGGTAAATAAGTTTTTATCCCTTTTTGTATTTAACCGTTGTTTTCAAATAAATATTCTTATTTCTTTCTGAACAGTGTATTTTTCTCACCTTTTTACCATGAAAAAGGAATATTCTTTTTAACTTATACGAAATGTATGAATTTACCAACTGTCATTCCTTCAAAGATTTTTTTTTCATTTTTGAAAGGTTAATTTTAGAATAAAATGTTTTTTAAAAATTAATTTTCAAATTAAATGTTCTCCAAAACTTTTTTCAAAACAAAAGGATAATTTACTCAATAATGTTTTTAAAAGATCATATTATAATACTTATATTCATCAACGAAAATAAACTTTTATTTTACTCCACTTGGGGTATGTTGTATTAATACCATCCTTAATATTCCTATGTATTTTTTATGATTGATTTGGACAAGGATGTTATTCAGATTCACTTCCTTTATTTCTTTTTCCCCTTGTTATATTCAATCTCCTATGATAATTGAATTTTCCTTAATTATCCACATCCTTTATCAAGGATATCACTATTTCCTAAACCATATACCATTTTACATATTGTTTTTAATTTGACAATTATTTAATTATTTGGGTAAATATTGATAAAACTGTATCTATTACTCCATACAGATATTTGATAAGGCATGTTGTTAAATCGATTATTTGAAATATGAGCAATATTTTAGACTGGTACGACATAGGTGGGGCCCGATTATATATAACTCCTTGTTGTATCAGTAGTATCATGGGATGAGTCTTATGTATAGCCACATTAGATGGTTTTTTACCTATAATTTTTTAAACCATCTTGTGAAAGGTCTTGATGGTAAAAGTACCATGTACCTGGGAAACATGGAATCAAATAATAAATCATTTCCTTTATTTATATTCAGTTATTATTCATCCATGAGATTTTGTGTTGAGAAATATATAGATGTATTTCATTTTTAGGATTTAGTTATTATTCATCCATGATATTTTTAATCAACACATATAAGGATACATTTCATTTTTAGTTATTTAGATTGCATGCGTTTCAGTTTATTACATTTCCATATTTATTTTTCTTCATCTAGTTATTTGAATGACACGTGTTTCCATTTATTAACATTCCAAATTGTTTATTAACTTTCATTAACTTTATTTATTATATGGCATGTGTGTTCAATTTCTTTCCTTTCCATATTGTCTATTCTTATTAATTCATTATCGATTCCTCTTTACTTACCCTTATAGAGAATTTGAGCTCACCATTATTATGTTTCTTTCCCCTATTATCCAAGAATCATAATATTAAAGATATGAATGGATTTATTAAATGTATTAGATTTACTCTTGAAGTTATTTATTTATATTTTATAATGGAGAAAAAAATTGTGTTTTAATTAGTGTAGTCATTTGTAATACAAGACTCATTTATGTATCTGTTTTACCAGGACTACTAAAATGATCGGCCCTTCGGGGCTTGATTCCTTATAATTATTCCAATATAATTGATAGAATACTATTAATTCAGGATTATGAGTTTGTTCAATATATTGGGTATCAAATGAAGTTTAATAACAAGCTTGGAAACTATATTTAGGAAAATATAGGTCAGATAACATAACCCTAATGTAGAATTTGAGGATAAGTATAAAAGAACACTATATATATTTAGTAATGTATAGATTATGTGGGTATTCCTAGAAATACATTCAAATCTGGATAATATATATGGACATGGTTCTAAAATAGATGTAACTAACAGTAATAAATTTGATATGGTGTTCCAAGCCTGACTTGGGGTAACCCGGTACATGACAATGGGCCTTACTGTTCTCTTGGTTTGAAACACCTGAGGGATATTATTAGGATAATTCAAATCTTCATTAAAACCATTATGAAAGATTTGAATACATAATAAGCAACCTAGGATAATCCTAAGCTGTTTTAGATTTAAGGTATGGTTTCATGGTTTTGAAATCCTATGAATGATTTTATGGGTAAACACTAGACCAAGGAAGGACCTATGTGGAAATAAATGGATGAAATATTTATGTATTAAGGATGTGTTAAAAATATTTTTGAAAAGAGTATTTAGTTATTAATGTTATTTCAAGGATCTCCATTATGTTTATTTTTAGAAATTATATAAATTTTCTTCTAGAAAAGGATAACCTGTATGCTGGGTGAAAACAAAATAAAATTCAGAGAGGCCATGAGTCATGAAACCATGACTGAAGGATGATAAGGGTTTCATGAAAACCACTGACCTATTCAATTTCCTATTTAATTTTTCATTTTTTAGTAAAACAATTTAACGAATAAATATTAATAATGAACCAGCAGTATCAGTTTTGAGGATTATAGATTAATATATTAACAGTATTGGTTTTTGGAAGATAGTTAAAGACAAAGAGTTGGACTTTTCACTATTTTATAGGTCTTAAGATCCTTTAGAAATGTATTTTAGTGATTCAAGCATCAAAATTGATTTCTGGATGAATTATAATTTGATCGAAGTGAAACCAAAATTTAGGATTGTTTACATGAAATGGAAACCTATGAATCAAGAAGACTTACTTATATTCTTAGTCAGTAAAATAATTACCCAACATTAGGAAAATAAGATAGAAAATAATTTTTCCCTAATACTTTAATATTTATTGAACCAATGGACTTCTAAATCATCTCAGATTTATGTTTTGAGGCCCTCAACTTTCTTTTGATCATTCACTTGTTTGTGAGTGTTGACCTCATTAACACCCTATAAATATTTATGATTTTCCTCCAAGTATGTATCTACATTTTGCACTACTGTTCTTATAATTATATACCAAATTACATGGTAGTCCATGTGACCCTTTTACTTCCCATTCTATCTTTTTGGAGGATGTTTTACAGACCCTTCTAACGCTGTGGGATTTCAAACACAGGAAGTATCAAAAAATATATTACAATGATCAAGTTAAAATTATGAGGACACAATTTAATTAAAGTAAGGAGAATGTAACACCCTGTAATTATAAATTACAATATTGTATTTAACATAATTTATGAAACCCAACACCAAACATGTAAGGGAATATAATATCTCAATACTCTACTATATATTTAATATTTTAAATAAATTCAACACATGATATTGCTTGTATTGTATGCAACACAAAGTTATATTATGTTACACGTAAGTTCTAAATTTCTCAATAAATTGTGTTACATGCAAGATAGACCTTCCTCAATATAGGTTTTTACTCATAAGGGCGACCTTCCTCGATTTCTTGCATTACACGCATGACCTAGTTTCACCAAATAAAAATGTATTATTAATAAAATTATTATTTTATATAATAATCTATAAACAAGATGTTAAATTAGTTGTTATTAATTTCAATAACTAAGTTATAAAATTTATGGTTTACACCAAATTTAATTCATTGGTTAAATATTAATTAGAAATGAAAATAAGAACCAATTGGATATAAAAAGAAATATTATTATTTTTTTTCTTCCAAAGGAGTTTTACCTTAATAAACATAATTAATTCAAATTAGTGAACGATTTTAATGAAATATATATGGTATATTTTCAATAAAATATATTTTATATTTATCCATTATGTTTTATATGCATAAGATAAGAAGAAACCCTATTTCATACATAAAAATCTATATTTTTATAAAGGCAATTCTACCACCTTTTAGTGGAGAACCTATTTTAAATATTAATTTGAACAATATTATAAGCTGAATTTGATAAAATAAACTTAATTATTACTTTATAATGTCAAAATTATCCTATGGTAATTTTTTTCTATTTTTCCGAGAAACTTCATTTTTTGTTGAATAGTGAAAATACTGCATTTTAGTTAAAAATAGCCTTTCTATTTAAATAATTAGGAATGTAAAATTATATTGTAAAATTGTTTTAATGAAGAATTAGATAAATAATAAATCTATTAATAAAATTTTGTTTATTATAATAAATTTCACATTGATATTGAATATAAAAACTCAATAATGTTTTGAACATTTTTCTACTAAAACCAGTTAAACCGTCTTTCTCCAAGATTAACATAAATCTTAATTTTTCTGATTTTGTAATTTTAATTTCAAAAAATTAATATACTTTTTATCAATATGGATGATATTTTTATTCAAAAAAGATAAAATTAAATTTTTACCAAAATTATTAGTAAAAGTGATAAAAATTAATTATAGTGACTAAGGTGTAATTAAGCTTACAAATGGACTAAACCTTATATTTAAAGGCCCAAATGACCTAGAAACTTGTAAAAAACCAATTATATTCCCATAATTTATACATAAACCATAAATTATTAATTGTTTTGGGTTGGTATGGATTTTTTTAATTAAGAACACATGTACCCCGAACTTGATTTCAAAAATTCCAAGTGAGTCCTTTTCCTTCCCTATAAACGACCACGACCTCTCCCCCTTCCTCAAACCTATAAATACAGATTTTCTCAAAAATAAATCTGACCATTTAGTCCCAAAAAATCCCTCCCCTAATCCTATAATAATCATTATTTTCATAAAGCAATCCAAGGAAGCTTTTGGTTCAAACCAAAAGAAGTTACTTGATTAAGAGGTAACGTATTCTCCCATGTTTTTTAGTTTTATTTTCATTATTCAACCCATGTAAAATTATTATTATATTATTATATATAAACACAAGTATTTACAATATAATAGGATTTTTATCTTATGATTTCTACCTAAACTCACACACACCACCATCTAATTGGTAATGAACATGATGTTTCTGTGTACCACGAACTACCACCTCATGAAACGATGATTGCTCATTTTTCCCTTACCAACTCTCATGGTATCCATTATGAAAGAAAATATGTTTATATATGTAATATATATTATATTTATAATTTATTTAATCTTCTATAATTTTTATTTAGAACATACCCTTATGATTTTCGTCAGGTGTAAATATGATAAATTTGTTTGAGGAAGTGTGGACTATCACGCCCTCAAAGAGATATGAATCATTAATTCCATACATAGAAATTATAAAGGATATTTTTAATAAAACCATGTAACATATATAACAGATATATTATATTGTAATTATAATATACATATTTATCTTTTATCTTTAATTATTTCAATATAAAAAATAAATGAAAGTACTGTTCATGCGTATGTACGACCTACTGTCTCCATGAACGGTGCACTTCATATCTAATCTCAAAAAAATCTACACTACTATAAATACACATATACTCGATATATATGAAATTAAAATAACATTTTATATTTTTAATATGATGAAATCATAATATATTTATTAAGAAAGAAAAAAACATGTTAAAACATACTTGACAAACTAGGCAATTAACACCAAAAATAGTAAAAATAAAGAAAGTTTATTAACAAATAGGTAGTGAGATATTATAATAGGATCATATATGATATCATGAATATTAATATGATTATTTTAGAAGTTATTATCATGTTTATACCCACTATACATGAGGATAAATACCACACAACACAAAGACATTTAAGGTAAGGGATTCTCATATCACCTTTTACATTTGTGAGACAAATGTCATGTACACCACTTACATATTTTGTGTGGTGTATCTACTAAAATTTTTGTTATATTATATCATTAATCCTTTTATATTAATGGTATATTAAAATTTATTTTAATATTACTCCTTTATTAGGTTTATGATTTAAAATTGTTCATATTGGTATGGGACACATTGGAATGTTTAAAGATTATTTTCATCAGCAAAAACTTTAACGATCCTTCAATGGTATTTCCATTTTTGGAAATTTTATGAAACATTTTAAATAAAAACATTAATTTTCTATCCTCTGGTTATTTCTAACCATTTTAAAGTATTTTTACCATTTTATACTCTTTCTTACCCAATTTTTCTTGAAAATGTTTTTAGGAAAATCTTATATCATTTCTCTCTTCAGTTAGAGAACCTATTTTCTTCTAAAAAATCTTGTTTTTTTAAATGTTCTAAAAAATGTTTTAAAATTATTTGGTAAAGAAAATTTTACCACCTTTTTCTTTTACCAATGTTTTCAAAGGCATATTCTTGTCGCTTTCTGAACAATTCATTTTTCTCAACTTTTTATCATGAAAAAGAAATTTTATTTTTACATTGTACAACATGTATAGATTTACCCACCATTATTCCTTTGTAGTTTCCATTTCATTTTTGAAAGGATAATTTTTAATGATTTTTTTTTAAATTTAATTTCAAAAAATAATTTTCAAATTTTTTTTCAAAACAAAAGGATATTTTCATCAAGAATATTTTTAAAAGATATTTTTGTAAAATATATATTCATCAACTAAAATAACCCTTTATTTTACTCTACTTGGGATATGTTGTATTAATATGATACTTAGTCTTCCTATGTATGGTTTATGACATATTTGGCCTAGGATAGTATTCACTTTCACTTCCTTGATTTCTTTTTTCCCCTTGAAATATTCAATCTTCTATGATCATTGAATTTTTCTGAATTATCCATATCATTTATCATGGATATTACTATTTCCTAAACTATATACCATTTTACATAAGGTGTATACTTTGAGAATTATTTGATTACTTGGGTAAATATTGATATATCTCTTACTCCATATAGATATTTGATAAGGCACATTGTTAAATGGATGGCTTGATATATGAGGAATGGTTTGTACTAGTACGAAATAGGTGGGGATCAGTTATAGATAACCCCAAAATGAATCTGTAGTCTCATGAGACAAGTCATTTCACTAACTGAATTAGATGGGTTTTTACCTAGAATTTTATAAACCGTCTTATGGAAGGTCTTGATGGTAAAGGTGAAAAGTACTTAGGAAACATGGCATCTAATAATAAATCATTAACGTAATTTATATTAAGTTATTATTCATCCATGAAATTTTTCATTGACATATATATGGATGTATTTCATTTTTAAGATTCAATTGTTATTCAGTCATGAGATTTTGTGTTGACATATACATGGATCCATTAAATTATTAGTTATTTAGATGGAATGTGTTTCAGTTTATTACCTTTACCAATACATTTATCCTTATCTAGTTATTTGAATGGCATGTGTTTCCATTTATTACCTTTACTTATTGTTTACACACTTTTATTTAGTTTATTCATTATATGGAAATTATGTTCAATTATTTACCTTCCCATATCAAATATTCTCATTTATTCATTATTGATTCCACTTTACTTACCCTTATAGATCATTTTATATCACCATTATTATGTTTCTTTCCCCAGTAATCTAAGAATCATAATATGAATGATATTCATGGATTTACTAATTGGATTTGAGTTACCATCAAAGTTATTTATTTAAATTTTATAATAAAGATTTTTTTTATTAGTGTAGTAAATTGTAATACAAGACTCATATATATATATATATATATATATATATATATGGTTTACCAAGACTCCTAAACTGATCAGTCCTTCGGGGCTTGATTCTACATGTTCATGCCAATGTAATTGACAAAAGACACCATCTCTAGGCTTTTGGGTTGGGTTTCTATATAGAATGCCCAAACCTATTACAATGGAAGAAAAAATTGATTGTTCTGATGGGTGAGAGGATATAACTGAGAAAGGAGGATTCTTAAGAATAGGTTCCTCATTCATACACTTTTATGAATATGGGAAACCTCTACGAGCACCAAGAGTAACTAGACTACCAACTGCTTCCAACTGCGCTCTGGAAACCAAATCGATTAGAAAGGAATAATCCAACGAATCCCAGAACAGAAATTAACTAGATGACCAAACTCCCTCCTTGATCTCTAGATGAAGACCTAAAAAAGGAAGAGGTTATTTTAACTAATCAGTTGACGTAATCTATAGATAAACGTAAACTGACACTTTAAATTGGTTAACACAGTCCTTCACCATATGTTAACTTTTCCTAATTTTGAAGAGCTCTGCCACTTTATTTATCTTACCCTAATCAGAAATAAACTATTAGTTGATAGTGGTCTTATAAACTTCCCAAGACATCCCATCTTGCAACCAAAATGGGAGGATCACATTTAACAAATCCAAACTCATACCTTCGAACACACATAGAACAACTCACACCCTCATGACTTAGGGAGTTACCAAATATATGAAAACACAATAAAAATTTTCTAACCACTCTTCAACTTCAACATGTAATCTATAACTATAAAAATTGAACTTACTAAGAATAACCTGACTTATCCACCCCTCTTGGAGTCTAGGTAGTGTCAAAAATTGGAGGCAACTCACTATAAACCTTGGGGATCTTAATGGGAGGAATACTCTAAACAAGATAAAAGAAACTAACTGAAATAAAATCTGAACCAAAAAACAATGAAAAATGAAATCTAAAACCAAAAGACTAGGATCATATACCAAAATTCAAAAAATAGTTCTGAAATACTATTTTAAAGACCACCAAATTCATTCCCTATTAAAAACAACCTTATTCCAAGGCCACTTTCCAAAAACACTAAAACCCACTTTTAAAAATATACTTAAACACCAAAGACACTATTTTAATCAAATCCAAGTCCTACAATTAATTTTTCTTCGAAAATATTGTTCTAAAATTAATTTTTCATTTCAAAATCCACTCACTCTGACTAAAACGGAACGAAAACACCACTCACAAAAAAAATAGGAATGTGGATCTAGTGGCCATGAAAAACCTAGACACTTGGTTTATTAGATCATTCCAAATGTAAGAAAAACCATAGGAGAAACATAAAACATGAATTTGGGCTCCACGTGGGTAATTACTTTGCATAATCCCATTGAACATCATCAATTCACCTCTGTTATCATTCCCCATTCACACACCTCAAATCCAATACAAAGAATCAAATCCTAGAAAAAACCTACTGAATCGAGGTTTGAGATGAGTAATAGTTCTTAAATATCTTCCCATAAATACCTATAAAGTCCTAAAAATATTTTCTCTAATCAACCTAATACCCCAAATAATAAGGGGACCCTATAATACAATTTTATCATGAACCTGAATGGGATCCCATCTGACCGAACAGTTGACCCAACTCGGGACAAGGCTTGAGAGGAATTCACAATCCTACCAGGCTAGATAATAGTGTCAGGAATCAATGTTATAGTTTCAAGAATGATTTATCCTAATAAAAACCAAGATATAATAAATAAATAAAAATATACAGTATAAACCAATAAAGAATGAACATAAAAAAAAATACACAAACACGATCTAATACAACTACAGATTAATAAAATAGAAACTAAAAAAAAACTAAAACCAACTAGTACATACATTATCTCTACATGACCTCTTGGTAATGACTATCCATACACTATCCTACACTAAATGAAACATGAACATGAATCCTGAAACTGAAAAGTAGATCAGGTCAACCGATGTTTAGTGGAACAAGTAGGGTGTGAGGATAAACAAATCAGTAAGTAATCATCATAGAATCCATTCATTTCCTTTCCCAAAACATTTCCTAAACACTAGATTGAAATAAATTTATAAAATTGTGTTTTTTCATTTTAATGAAGAAAACACTATTTTATATAATTATACTTTTAAAACAACCCACAATACGTTCCATTTTAAATGGGGTTTTCATTTTAAAAACCCATTTTATAAATCCAAGAGCCAAATAAATAACCAAATGAGGTGATAAAATAGATATGACGTAAATAAAAGTAATAGTACCAGAGCAAGTAAACCGGTACAAATAAAAAAATAAACCAAGTGTAGAGAAACAAAGCAGGGAAATATAAATTGTCATTAGGGGAACTTCCTAAACATCTCAATAAGGTATACCTACACATACTCAGTTCAAATCACCAACCAATGTATAATGAATCTATATAGTAAATAACCAATTGGTTAGACTAAACTAGCCTCACCAGTGGCATAATTAAACCAACCTCTTAACAAATCTATGGGGTACCAACCCATTTAATCAAGGAAAATAAGAAACCATCACTCAAACCTCTAGATAATACCCAAAAATACCAAGATAATAGTACTCATGGAATGAGGAGGTCCTCAAATGCATGGAATAAACCAATAACACATAAACACCATAGTGATATACTATCCCAGCCCCAACACCAGCTATGTGATGAAATTATCCAATGAGGGTCTATAATAGAGGTTCCCATCACACATAAATCCATAAACAAGTGCTAAATGAGCCCACACACCACACACTTTTCAAAAATATTTTCCAAAACCCCAAAAAGTACCAATAAAAACTTAGAATTTCTCAAATCCCATTCTATTTAAAACCCATTTTCAAACATAAATGAGAACAAACAACATTTTCAAAAGGTTCCAAATGGGCCTTTATATAATTTAGATTAAAGCTGTATTATTAGGTTCCAAACATGCCAAAATTTAGAGAAAACATTTAGAACCACATATATGTTATTTAGAAACTAAATAACCATTTTGGAACTATTTAAAGGGAGGAAGATTATGAAAGAGGATAAAGAAGAGGGATATGTGTTTTGATATCCAAATTTTAAAATGAATATTTCTTGGAAATACATTATTATTTGTCTTCTTATCCATATGTTCACTCTGTGGACATATGGATATACCCACATCCAATAAAACATCCATTAAAAGCCATTTAAGTACCAAAAAACAAACCTGAAATGTTACCACTAGCTTTTCCACTAAATACAAAACTCACCCATTGGTACTAAACCTCAAAGACACACTAGAATCACAAGAAAGTCTCGATTCACAAGGAAATAGAATTTGAAAAAACTCAACATAAACATAATTTACACCAAAACACCCAATTTTGTTTCTTAAATACTAATTTTAAGTTCATCAAACACTTCACAAACATATACACAAGAATAGTGAAAGAAACCATCTGAAAGACCAATTTTCACCAAGTTTTCAACATTAAATAACCATAAAAATTCATACTAACACATTATAAGCATGATAAATACATTTATAAATTACTTATAAATTACAAAGAATCAACTGGAATGTTCTAAAAATTAAATTGATGGAAACACCAACTACAATGATGTTTTTATGCGACAAAACTTCAAGAGAAGTAAGAACATTGCCCAAGAGACATTACACACACCCTAAAATCAAGGAAACAAAATCCACACATCAACCCTATCCTTTTTGGGATTTGATAATCGAGAACCAAGGATATGGATACCAAAAACCTAAGAGGGAAGAAGAAGAATATGTAAAATTTCCTAAAAACCAAGGGAAACACTCCTTAGAAGATTGGAAATGAAACCATAAATAAAACAACCCAAAATTTTATTAATGGAATTTATCCCTTATTATAGTATTTTAATATAGTATAAATCACATAAAATCACTTACATACCATTATAAAAACTTTATAAATGAATAATTAATAAAATAAGAAGTATATATAGAAGTTAAACAACCAATTTTGATGAAATAGTAACTTGACCTTATAAATTGTAATATGACCCTTATGAATAGTAAAATGGACAAATGGAGAGTATAATCACCCATAAATAAAATTTAGGCATCTTATATATTAATTCATGATATAATTATATCATATTATAAGTAAATAAATGTTTTAGGAATTATTAACTAAGTGTTAGCATTTTTTTAAATCATAACTATTTAATTACAATTTTATGATTAATTTAATAATTTTAAAAAATTATTCTAATAAAATTTATTCATAAATTAATATATTGATTTATTATTATTTTAATTATTTTAATATAATTTTATGATACCTTTAGTAATTTTACAAAGTATTATAAAATCAGTTATAATTTTAAAATATCTGTTTTCTAAGTAAACGTTGATTTTAATTAAAAATTAAATTATAAATATTTATAAAATTATTTTCATAAAATTGAGTTCATTTTTTAATTCTACACATTAAAAAATGGGTAGGGTGAATTTTTTTTATTTTTCTGAAATACTTGAATTGTTCATGAATAGTAAAATACGATAATTTACTGTATATATACATTATAAGTTAAATACACTATTCATTGAGTCATTTATGATTTAAGAACAATAATCTAGAAATTAAATTAATTATTTTAATATATTTAGATTCAATTCTCACACTATTCATAGTTTTGAGCCAAAATAATAAACTAATGAATATAATAATGAGAAAACACCCCTCTCCTCCACTATAAATACCACCCCTCACCACCTCTTCTTCTCACACCTATCAATCATTGAGCCTTGAAAAAATTATAACCAATACTCATCGCTAGACCCTTACCACATCCATTATATCTTGGTCTCATCAAAATACAAAAACCTTTTCTCTGAGTAGGTTCTTAAAGGGGATAAATCCCAAAGGTAAAATCCTCTCCCTTTTACTTTTAATTTCTTTTCAATTTCATTTATTTCATCTATCTCTATAAACTTATCTTATAAAAATTACATGATAAATCATTTATGTTTTATATACTATTATATAATAATATTAATGGAATATCCATCATTAAAATTATCATCCTCTCTTTTATTCTAAAAATGAAATCATCGCCTGTGAAGTGTCAATTTACTGATATCATAGGCAACACACTTTCATTTTCAATTTATTATTTAAAGTATGTTAATAAAACCAGTATAATGGTTGAAAAATATTTGAAAATTTATTTTAAAACCCTCTTTATGTTATATAACTAACATATATACATAATACTAAATGGTGAAACAAAACGAATTCATTGTGATAAATAAACTACCAAAATTAACCTATAACGACCATCATTAAATTTTTTCTAGTGAATCATCCTCATAAAATATATAAATATTATTTATAAGATGATTTAAGATTCTATAATATCATTAATAACTTGTAATAACAATTTTTTATATTTTTTTTTCATTTTACACGAACGTCTATTCATGTATACAAGTGAACCAATCCTGAAAACCATGAAAACAAACAACCCCAAATGATGAAATTGAAATATATAACTCATCAAAAGACCATAAATTAACTTAATAAAACAATAATGATTAAAATTAATTTATAAAAGTTTCTTTAGTTTTTAATTAATGAATATAATTTGATTATACAAGACATTAAAGTGAAGAAAAATTCAGACATAATGTAAGGGGAATTCCCGAACCCAACTCCCTTTATTTGGGGTTTCCCTATTTCCCCTAGTTTACTGTAGGGATAGTCCTATATTGATACTTATATATAATTTCTTCATAATTATCTTATCTTTTACGAGATTTACATGTTACCAATATGGTTTAATGAAAAAATGAAATATTTTTCAAAAAGAACTCTTCTTTAAAAAAATAAATTTTTACATATCATGTGAGGGTTCTTATTTAATCAAGATTGATAGAAAAAATTTTATTCTCTTTTTATGTTGGTAACTCTATGGTTTTATAAATTTATGCTTTATGAAATGAAATCCATTCCTTTCCATGAGTTATTTTATTTACAAGGTTGGTATATGTTCTATGTGTCATACATGATAATGTAAATGTTTTGATGTGATGAGTGAGCCTGAAACTATATAGAAAAATGTAAATGTTATGATGTGATTATGAACTTGGAATTATATATCAATCCAATGCATTGGGTAATGTGATGTATCTCACTAGAAAGTGAATTATGCATGAACATGATGCTGGTTTTGTTCACAACTATGTGTGGTATTTGACCATAAAGACATTATGTTTCTTTTTTATGCGTGGCCACATTCCATGAATTTATCTAATGATTCCTCTAATTATTATGATGATGATGTTATAAATATTCTCACCCCATTTTATATTGTTTCATGTTCTTATCTATCATCTTATTGGGGTTTTAGACCACCCCTTTCTTTGATGTATATGATTAGGTGATTAATTGTACTAATGAGAACATGTGGGCCAATAAGAAGATATAGAAGAAGGAATTAAATAATTTTTTTTGTTATATTTTGTAAATGTTATGTATGGTCCTAATTTTCCCAAGACACTAAACCTTCAGATCCTGGTCATGTAATACTTTTACATCATTTTCTATTAAAATGATATAATAATAATGTTAGAAAAATTAGGGTCTCTATTGTTGATATCAGAGCATGGTTTAGATAATTTATGAATTAATATTATAGAACCTTAGTAAAAACACTTACTATGAGACTATGTATATGTAAACACCCAGGAATATTTTTTTTAATAAATTCTAAACATATAGATCCCTCAAGACATGCCTTTAGACTAAATTTCAAAAAGTAATAAATTATTTTTACATGACTTGTTGAATTATGTTTTGTTTTAACATTTTCTATTCTATAAAATGATGAGAACTAGGAGAAACCATTCCAAAAACCTGTATGAGGGATAATAAATCAATTTCTCGAAGGAAATCCCTAACACTGGGAGGTGGAGTTCAAAATTTCATGACGATGCTTACCCACATCTCTCAGGTCATGAACAATAAACTAAATAATATAAAACTTCCACCTTCACTTAATGGTGATAAAAATGATATTGAGTGTTTTATATGGAAATGAACACCAACGTTTAGTGTATCTTCTGATCCACTAGTCATGAAACCATGGGTCAAATCAATAGAGAAGATATTTTCAGTGCTTCTCTATTCTAAGATGGAGAAGGTGACTCTGGTCATTTACTCTTTAGATGGATAGGTCTATTAATGGTGGTAATTGATTAAGAACCCCAAGCCAATGGATAAAATTGAAGAGATGGAGTGGGAATACTTTAATATAATGTCTCTTAACAAGTATTTCCATTGAAAACTTCATACAAATATAGAGATAGAATTCATAGAGATAAAGAAAAAGGAAAGGGAATATGTCACGACCTATGAAAAAAATTCCATGTGGATTAAAAGGTAATATTTCAGTTTTGTTTTCAATAATGATAGAAAAATTGATAGATTATTTATTGGATTAAAACTAAACCTTCTAAACTCTCTTGAAATTTGAGACATTGAGAGTTATGAAGAAATTGTTTAATGTGCTCTCAAAGTGGATATAGATTTTGGATAATGGTTGAATGTATATAGAGATAAGAAATGAAAGAATTAGTTTCAAGCCAAAGGATCTAATGAGAAAGGTGGATAGAAAAATCAACAATTCACATGTCAGAAATATTGGAAGAAGTATCATGGGAACTGCCACAAAGGGATAGGGAAATGCTTTATGTGTGGGAGATGTGACCACTAACTTCATGAATATAGAAAAGATATGAGGAAGCATGATAATGTGATGGAATAAAGGAGAACACCACCCATGGTCCAATGCTAAAAATATAGGGAGAAAGTTCACTATGCAAGACATTTCACTAAATCTCGTTTCCTAAAGGGTAATCCATGTTAGCACCCACCAAATAAAAAAGAGAAAGGCAAGGCTTATTCTGTAACTACTGCTGATTTGAAGTAAGAAAACAAAGTTGTACATGGTACTCTTCCAATTCACTCAAGAATAGTAAAATTCCTATTTGATTATGGTTCTACACATTCCTTTATATGATGCAATTTTTCAAGAACTATTGAATCAAAGCCTCAAAACATTGAAGTAGAGATATCTGTAAAAACCCCAAGTGGTGAAATCATTGAAACCGAAGTGTTATACGCTTCTCATATTGGTATATGTGGAAGGAATATTATATATAATATCATGATACTCCCCTTGGGTGATTTTGACGCATAATGGAATAGATTATCTCCCTTTATATAGAGCACATATAAACTGTCGGGAAACGAAAATATATTTTCATATTCTAAACCATCTCATTGTCCTTTAAAAAAGCAAGGAGGATCATGAATTTTCTTTGGAAAATACTCCAATGGTGTGGGTGTTTATTCCCTATAAAGAATCATACCTCAATCAAATGGTTGAGTTAAAGGAAGTTATCAAAATAGGGGAAATTCCATTTTTGAGGTTATAAAGTGACATGTTTCATGAAGAGTTACCTAGACTTCCCCCATATTGTGAGGTAGAGTTATCAATAGAACTATTACCCTGAGAAAATCATATCTCATAGTGTCTATATAAGAAGTATACTTTCAAAATAGAGAACATAAAGAAACAACTGCAAAATAATTTGGACAAAGGGTTCAAACTCCCTAATGTATCACTTTGGGGTGTGACAGTGCACTTTTTCAAGAAGAAGTATAGATCAATGAAGTTGTGTATCGATTATTAAAAACTCAACAATATCTCCATAAATAATAATTATTCTATTATAAGGATTAATGATTTGTTAAATCAACTATGAGGAGGTTGGTGCTTCTAAAAGTTGGATCTATATTCTGGATATCATCAGATAACAGTGAATAATGAAGATATTCATAAGTTTTCCTTATGTACAAGGTATGAGCACTATGAGTTTCTGGTGATTCCCTTTGGACTTACTAATTTTAATTAAATATTCATGTATTTTATTAATAAAGTCTTTATACATTACCTCATCCTATTTTTTGTAGTGTTTATCAATGATATTCTCATCTACTTTAATATCATGGAAGAACGTGGAGAATATCTAGGATTGTGTTGAAAAAATTAAGAAAGGAGAAGTTGTACACATAGTTCAGAAAGTGATAATTTTGGTGGAAAAAAGTCACATTCCTGGGATATGTGATCAAAAGTGATGGAATTTATTTTTACCCCTAAAAAACAAAGGCACTTGAGGAATGGCCCATACCCTCTAGTGTCACATAAATCCATAGTTTTAATGGATTAGCTGGGTGCTAATGATTTTTTTGAGAAAGTTTTCATGATTTTCAAGAACCGTAACTAAGATAAAAAAGAAAAGGGGTAAAGTATGTCCGTACTGATGAATGTGAGTAAAACTTTAAGGATCTAAAGAGAAGGATGACCACTATACATGTACTGACACAACAAAAAAGTGAGAATGTTTTGTGATATACAGTGATGCTTCAAATAAAGGCATTATAACATCCCGCCCCTTCTCATTGCCTTGATAGGGCGGCGAGATCTTACTTGGACTTAATATAGATCCTCAAGATGCCGAAGGTTGGAAATTAATGCCAAAGGGATTTAATACATGTGGGGGATGATTTTACCTTTATTAATAAAACCACTATCCAAAAAAACCATAACAAAACAACCACTATACGATGCATGATATAAATAAAATACAACTCAACATTTCATTTATCAAAATCATACCAAATTCATGTGTCACAATGAAAGACTACAATATCAGAGTAAATAGTAGAAGACAAACTATCAAACTAAAAGATTATAAAAATACTCTAAGATCCACAAGATTCATGCTCCAACTTCATAAAATAGCCTAAGTATCATGATGTTGTGATAAATATGTGTGAAAATTTACCTTTTCCCATGTCCTTGTTGATGACATATACAAAAGCACCAATGTGAGAAAGTAGGGGTGAGTCCTAAATCTTAGTATGTTTTCCCCAATGACTTCCCTACTCATGTCACAATGATAAAAAATTAGCAACATTTATATAAAACAATTTATATAAAAAATTTCTAAGATATTTTATAAATAAATATAAACAAGTTATATATGAACCTATTTTTCCAACAAAAGACATTTTTCAAAGAATGAAATGAACTATTACTTTAAAACCATTTCACAAGTTTCTATTGGCATAACAATTTCATTCCACATAATCACACCACCAACCATGCATGATTTGTTATAAAAGTTCCATAATCATGAGCATTCTCTCATCGATCTACCAAGTCTTAACAAGGTAATTATACCCCATGATTCTCTACACCTTTTGCACTGAGAATAATGTCATAATTCAACCAAGCCTCACAAATGCAATATGAACAAGGACACCAAGTATGAAAAAAAACCATGACAAAACTATTTAAATAAAAAAACCTTTATATTTTAAACCATTTCTATCAACCCATTTCAATGCCAAAACCATTTAAATAAAACAACCATTTTTATTGAAAATGTTTTTCATCAAACCCAAATCATGAAATTATTTTAAAATCATTATTTTAAAATCATTTATCAAGAACATTGCACAAACAAATGGCACAATTCTACAATTTCACCAAAAACATAAATAATCCTTAAATAGGTTTTATAACATGCTTTACACCATAATTTCATAATAAGTTTCATTCAATTACTTCAATTTGAAACTATTCTAATTAGTGATAGCTAGAGGATTCGAATGGGAAGCCACCAACCTTGAGAGTTTTGGTAAAATTGATAAACGACACAAAAAGCATCACAAAACCAAGTTGAGTCTCCACAAACCAACCTTATATATCTTAAACTATAATAAAATAGTACAAATTTAAACATATTTGGCATCCAAAACCTTATATCTACCCACAAAGGGCATAAATCTAATAAACTAAGAGAGAGGGTGAAGTAAATCTAAGAAAAACATCATGAACGATGAGGAATGATCACTACCATGAGGAATATGATTCTAATCACCAAAATAAGACTTCAGATTGCCTCCAAATCGATGGAAGAACCATCCTTGAACTTTCAGAGGGAAAATCCTGATTTGGGGCCACAAGGAAAGAAAAACGAGGGTTTAAAACCTTAAGCCAACCTAGATCCATGTTTTGAGGATATTTTTTTAACCGCACATGGTTTATTTGCATGGTTAGGAAAACCATGAGATAAATGTGAATTATCCATTAACTTATGGATGACCCTCATCGGGTCATCTCACATGGTCTCCAAACCATTCTCCAACCATGTCGAAGCCACTACCTCAAAAATGATAGAAGACATTTTTCAAAGTGCACAGTTTCTCCTTTGTGGACACACGGTTTAGAAAAACCATGATCCACCTGTATGAAATCCCTCTTTCTCCTATCTCACTGTACACAGTTTCCTACAAGTGTTTCATGATTCTACCATACCATTCAAGAACCATGTACCTATATAAAATACCAAAAAAATATCCAAACGTTCTCTATACTCTCCCAAACTTTACCCAAATACTTTATATAAATAAAAAACAAACATAAAGGGTTACTTACTTGAAACTGGGGGTACTACATTGTCCGGAAAATTGGTCTTCCCGTCCCTAGAAAGTCGAAAACCAATGGTTCCTTGAATGTGCTTCATCCACTTATCTTTATTTTCCTTCTCATGTTACCAAGTATCTTCCAGAACTTGAACAAGTTTCCACGAAACCCACACTAGACCTATTTTTTTTTCCCACAAGGCTTTCCCTTTCCTATCAAAAATCCAAGCTAGAATATGTACCAAAGAATCATCCGTATCAAGGTTAATAAGATCCCATCTGATCACAGGGTTTGGATTAGGATAATACTTTTTCAACTGAGATACATGGAATACATTATGCACCAGACTAAACTGTGGTGGCAATGCCAAATAATATTCCATCTCACCTGTTGAGTCAATAAGGTTTTACTTATGACTTTTTCCATTCCTTCATTCATGGGGGAGATTGATAAGTCATCAATGTTTTCTTATGAATTTACCATTCCTCTTGTTTTAAAAATCACAAACACCTTTTCTTAAGGAAAATCTCATTTTACCCCTATTTTACTTTCATAAGGAAAATTTCCTTCTCAAAGGAAATTTACCCCTACCTTGTTCTCATTGTTCATATCAATATTTTTCGTAAGTGTAAAAATCGGATTCATATCTAAAACCTCGGAATCATATAATTCTTAGAAATGAAGCATTCTATTTTAGGATCTGAATTATAGATAAAAAATCTAATGAAGTTTAACTCTGAATTCTGGATACGAAATATAATTAATTTCAACTCCGAATTCTGGATACGAACTCTAATGAAGTTCAACTCCAAATTCTGGATACAAACTCTAATGAAGTTCAACTCCGAATTCTGGATACGAACTCTCATGAAGTTCCACTCTGAATTCTGGATACAAATTCTCAAGAAGTCCCACTCCGAATTCTGGACTCCGAACTCCTACTAGTTCGACTCTGAACTTTTATGAGTTTGACTCTAAACTCCTACTAGTTCGACTCCTAACTTCTATGAGTTCTACTCCCAACTTCTAAGAGTTCGACTCAGAACATCTACTAGTTCGACTCCGAAATTGTACTAGTTCGATTCCGAACTTCTATAGGTTCAATTTATAACTCTGTAAGTTCAAGTTCTGAATTCTTGTGAATCTAGACTCCAAATTTCCTTGAAATTCAGACTTCAAAATTCTATAGAATTTAGGTTACAAATTCCCAAAAAATAGAATCCGAATATCTCTTTATTATAGACACAGAATTTATTTTTACTTCCATTCTAAACTTTAACCTTTTTCCATTCCAAACTTTCATTTTCTACTCAATTCCGAATATCACTTTAGTTATGCTTACACTTGTTTATTATAAAACAATGTCGTGACTTCAGTTATCAACTAACCATTGGTTGAGTGACACATGTATAGGTCCCATCGAAATTCAAGGAGAAATATTACCATTGAAGTAGGGATCCGACCGTTGGAGATTTTCCTATAAATAGGAACTCATTTTAAAATAAGCAACAAATTATAGAATTTTGGTGATCAAAACTTCTTGAAGTGATTTCTAGAGAGAGAGGATCTTATCAACTCTCAAGCTTTATGCAGAAATTTTGAACGACTTGTTCAAACTTTTCCTTGTAAAGATTTTCTTCGTGCGACTCCGATTGTTGCTGTGTATAATTGATGGCTTCTGGGGATAGGAAGATAGAGGTTCCAACACCTTGATGATGAGGGCTTCCTTGCTGAGGAATACAGAGGTACCGACTACCTTATAGTTGAGGTCTTGCGGTGATAACAAGACAGACTCCGATCTTCATATCGAGGGTTTACCCTGGTGTGGGTAAGATAGACTTTCTTGAAAGTATAAATCAAGGGAACTTTATCCAAGGTTGTTGGATACCCTTATCTTTGGGTTAAAAGAGTTATTGTTTGTTACTTGTAGTATTACTACTTTGTTTTCCGCTGTGCATTTTGTATTGTTAAGGAAAGTATAACTTTCTTATACTTCCTTGTACTCTCATATAATTAGATTCTATACACTTTAAGATAGAATCATAATCTTTGTAAGTTTTGTTATGTTTCATTTTCAGAATCTGTATTCCAGAATTTAGCAAGTGATTAGAACTTATAAATGTCTTGTGAATTATCGTGTTTAACCTTGTTAAACATAACCATCCTAAAAATGTCCTAAGGTAATTTTTAAAAGGTACAATTCAACCCCCTCTTGTATCTGAGAATCTCATTCTTATATCAATCCTACGTTTGGTATTATAGAGTATATCATACTCAGTCACATACCGTCCTAACAATTGGTATCAGAGAATTGGTTCCATCTAAATTAATGTCACGATTAGATTCAGAAGAGAATTCTCAGAATTGAACATTCAGATACATATTTCCGGATTAATACTTTTCAGAATCATAGTTCGGATTCACTTTTTTCTTAGAGATACAATTTTTCTTTCTTAGTATATTTTCCTTGATTACAAAATTTTTCTACTCACAAGTTTTTGTTGAAATACTTTTATTAAAGATGATGGGAATCAATGTTGGTTCCATAGATAATCTTAATCCAACCAAACCACCAATATTTGATGGTAATGATTACGAATATTGGAGAGATCGCATGAAGACTTTCATTATCAACACTGGGGTTGAAAATTTTTTTATGCTAACTGGTGGATACAAAATACCTGATAAAGAAGTAATTTCCTTTACAATTCAAGAAAATCATGAATATCAACTCAACTATAAGGTATGAAATGCTTTACTTTTCTCAATGAGTAGAAATATATATAGCCAAATTTCTTCTTGTGAAGCAGAAAACTATATATGGAAGAAACTAAAAGTTACTCACTTTGGAACTTCTAAAGTAATTGAGACAAGAAGAGCCATGCTTAGATCTGAATATCATTGTTTTAGTTTTCCTTATGGTGAACCCATATGCAAAGTGCACTAGAGATTCATGACTATTGTGAAAAGTTTACAATCAATGGGAGAAAAAGGATTAGATGATGAAGCCCATGTTGACAAGATCATCGACATCATGCCAAATGAGTGGGAATCTAAAAGGACTGTAATTGATGAGAATAGAAAATTTACTCAGATTACCCTTGATGATCTATTTGAGACTCTTCTTTAATATGAGAATAGAATGAAGAGAGATGCTGATATTGTGAAGAAGAATAATGGAAAAGGCAGTGTAGCATTTACTACTACTTCAAATCATATGAAATCCAAGACTACTGAGAGAGTTACTAGATCTAGATCTAAAAAAGTTGTTATCCATTCCGAATCTAGTGGAAGTGAGTCCTCAGAAAATGAATTAGCAAATCTTGCTCGAAGGATGAACAAGATAGCTAGATAGAGAAATTTATAATCCAAGTATAAGAAGAAGGAAATGAAAGACAAGAAATATTCTTAAGTTACATGCTATGAATGTAAGAGAGATTCACACATAAGACCTGACTTCCCTATGCTCAAGAAGAAAGAAAGAAAAGAGAGGCTTTCTGAAAGGAATAGAAAGAGATATTTCAATTCCAAAGCTAAGAAAGTGTTGAAATCCAATGACACATGGAGTGCTAGTACTAGAGACTCTCCAGATGAATCTTCGGATTATGAATATTTTGAACAAAAGAATCTTGGTCTTTTAGCCATGCTACCTATTGATAACCATTGCTTGATGGCTAAGGTACAGAATGCTGAATCAATGACCAATGTTTCTTTAAATGCTAATGATAGTAAATATTCTAACTCTTCTGATGAAGAATTCTCTTCTGATGAAGAATCCTCTTCTGATGAAGATAATACTTTACCTACCTATGAAGAAGTTTCTAGGTTTTCCAATATTCTTGAAAATGAGAACTCAAAACTCATGAAAAATGTTTATAAGGAAAATTGTAGGAATATTATTCTTATTATGAAAATATCAGATCTTTCTAAAGATCTTGATAAGAAAAATGTATATTTTGAAAGTATTTCAAAAAATCTTGTGTAAGTAAGTCCTGAGAAGAATAAACTTTCAAAATATCTAGAAAATGTAATTTCTATGAAATATGTTTTCGTGCCTAGCTCTAGTTCAAGTTTTTTTGAAGACAAGAACTTAGTTATAAATTTCAAATCCGAAATATTTTCTTCGAGGTAGTGTTTGTCAAACTTTACCCTAGGTAAGAAATTTTTTGATAAAATGTATTCACAAATTTGACTCGATGGAAAACTTTTGGTTTTCGTTACACTAGTTCTAAACCGATTTTTAGTAACAACTACTTTGTTCGTAAAAGTTCCCCATTCTACATAAAGTGTCAATGTGGTGGTCACTGCGCAAATAATTGTTCCCTAAACAACACCCAATCTTTAGGATTTCATAAGGCTTATTTTTCTAAGAAGATGTGGGTACCCAAAATTTTACTTTCTGAGATTTCTGGATCTAAGAAAGTATGGATTCCGAAAACCTAACTTTTTTCTTATTTTCAGGGAAATAGGGAAAGTACCAACAAAAATACATGGTACATGGATAGTGGATGTTCCCGGAATATGACTGGTAACAAAGACTATTTTGAAAAGATTATCAAAACGAAAGGAGGAAAAGTAACTTTCAGAGATAATGCTCAGGGAGAAATTATTTGTATAGTCAACATTGTTCTTCTTGAAAAAACTTTAATTTGAAATGTTTTGTTTATTTAGGGTCTTAAGCACAACCTCATCAGGATAAGTCAATTATGTGATGAAGGCTACCTTGTGAATTTTAGGAATGATAAATGCCTAGTACACACTTCCAAGGAAGAGTTTATTTTTTCTTCCAATAGGCAAGAGAATGTTTACACACTAAACATAGATGACCTTAGGAGCCAAGACTTACCTTTCCTTAGTGCAATGGAAGATCATTCTTGGTTATGGAATATAAGGTTATGACACCGTAACCTTAGGAACTTATTTAAACTTTATAAGAAAGGCTTAGTTAAGGATCTACCAGAGCTTAGATTTGATTCTTCAAAAGTCTGTGAACCTTGTCAATATAGAAAGAAACAAAAATCTTATTTTAAATCAGTAGGTGAAGTCTTAACCACTGATTCATTACAGCTAGTTCATATGGATCTTTTTGGTCCAACATAAACTGGAAGCATTGGGGGAAAGTACTATGTATTTTTTTTGGTTGACGATTACACTATATTTACATGGGTCTATTTTATATCAAATAAGTCTGAAGCTTTTTCTTATTTCAAAAGTTTTAGATCCCAAGTTAAAAATGAGAAAAACATTCCATTGAAAACTATTCATAGTGATCATGGAGGAGAATTTCAAAATTCTGATTTTGAAACTCGTTGTAGTAAAAAAGGTATTACTCACAACTTCTCAACACCCATAACACCTCAACAAAATGGTGTTGTTGAAAGAAGAAATAGAATTTTTCAAGAGATAACTAGAACCATGTTGAGTGAGTATTCTGTAACTAAACATTTTTGGCCTGAAGCTGTAGGTACTTATTGTTATACTATAAATCGAGTTTTGATTAGACCCTTTCTTAATAAAACTTCTTATGGGTTAGGAATGGTAGAAAACCTTGACTTTACTACTTTAAGGTTTTTGGGTGCAAGATATTCATTCTGAATACTAAAGATAATCTACAAAAATTTGCACCAAAATATGATGAAGGAATTTTCTTAGGCTACTCCACAACTTCTAAGGCTTATAGAGTTCTTAACAAAAACACTTGTACTGTTGAAGAGACAATACATGTCAAATTTGATGAAACTGATCCTTTTTTTATTAAACAACCCCAACCAACATCTTCAGATGTGTTTTCAAAAATTGATTACCAGCCTTTGATAGAAAATCCTTCTGATAAGGAAAATGTTCAAGAAGATACTTCTGAAACATTTACCCTAGAATATTTCCTACCCTATATTGATGAAAAAGTTTTAAAAAACCTAAATCAGTCATTTCTAAAGAATCATCCCCGGGATAGTATCATTGGTGATGTGAATCAACCTGTAAGGACCATAAGTCCCTTAAGAAATGAAGTAGAGAATCTAGAATTCCTTTCCCAATTAGAACCAAAAAGCACTGATGAAGCTTTAGGTGATGATGATTGGATTAAATCTATGCAAGATGAACTAAATGAATTCGAAAGGAATAAAGTATGGACCTTAGTGGAAAGACCTAATGAAACTTCTATAATTGGAGTAAAATGGGTATTCAGAAATAAGTGTGATGAAAATGGAATCACCATAAGAAATAAAGATAGATTGGTAGCTAAATGTTATAATAAAAAAGAAGGAATAGACTATGAATAGACCTATGCTCGAGTATCTAGACTTGAATCTATTCATATTGTACTTGCCTTTACAGCATTCTTCAATTTCAATCTTTTTCAAATGGATGTGATATGTTCTCTCCTTAATGGTTATGTTCAAGAGGAAGTTTTTGTTGAACAACCTCCTGTCTTTGAAGAAAAAAAACACCCTAATCATGTTTTTAGACTTACCCAAACTTTGTATGGACTTAAACAAGCCCCTCGAGCTTGGTATGATAGACTTACAGGATTTTTGCTTCAAAATAACTATGTTAAGGGAAATGCAGATCCAACTCTTTTCATAAAGAAAGATAAGAAAAATGTTTTGATTGTTCAAATTTATGTTGATGAAATTATATGTGGATCAACTAAGCAATCTATAACTGATTCCTTTAAGGATCTACTGAAATCTGATTTTGAAATGAGTATGATGGGTGAGTTAACATTTTTTTCTTGGTTTTCAAATTTCTCAAAAACTAGTAGGAATCTACATATCCCAACATAAGTATATTAAATATCTTCTTAAAAATTATGGATATGATAACACTAAGAGTATTAGTACTCTTATTGGTACCTCAAACACACTTGATCTTTATGAAGCTGGGAAACCCGTAGATCAAACATCTTTTAGAGGTATGATAGGAAGATTACTATACTTGACAGCAAGTCGTCCAAACTTGATGTTTTCAGTATGATTATGTGCTAGATATCAATCCAATCCTAAGGAATCTAATTTAAAGGCAGTGAAGAGAATTGTTCGCTACTTAAAGGGAACCATAGATATTGGACTATTTTATACTTCTGGAAATGATTTTGTTTTAAAGAGTTTTTCAGATGATGACTTTGGTGGATGTAGAATGGATATAAAGAGTACATATGGAATATTTAATTTCTTAGGATATTCATTATTTTCTTGGTATTGCAAGAAGCAACACTCAGTAGCACTATCCACTGCTGAAGCTGAATATGTAGCAACTGGAAGTTGCTGTGCTCAAGTGTTGTGGATGCAACACACACTCACAGACTATGGGTTGAGTTTTACTAAGACTCAAATTTTGTGTGATAACACAAGTGCCATTGCCCTTAGTACAAACCCTGCATATCACTCTCGTGCAAAGCACATAGATATTAGGCATCACTTCCTTAGTGATCACACACTAAAAGGAGATATCATTCTTCAGTTTATCGAAACACAAGATCAAATTGCTGAAATGTTCACAAAATCTTTACCCTACGATATATTTGAATACATTAAACATAAGTTAGTAATGATAACCATAAGTCAATATTCCTTAATTAACTTCTTGTTTAACTAATCACCTTACAGTAATAAACTCCTTTTCATAGGGGGACTACATATATTTTGACGTTTTTCAAATTTTTCATAATGAAGTTTTTTTTCATAATAGAGATTTTCGTAATGGAAATTTTCGTAATGGAAATTTTCATGCTGGAAATTTTCGTAATGGAAATTTTCATACTGGAAATTTTCATAATGGAAATTTTCGTAATGAAATTATCGTACTGGAAATTTTCGTAATGAAAATTTTTGTATTGAAAATTTTAGTAATGGGAATTTTCTGACTCATAATTTTCATAAATGTGTTTTGGTACTCAAAGATTCTTCAATAAAACTTTTTCATAGTGAGTTTTTCTTAGTCAAATTTTCTTCAAGAAGAATATCACCTATTACGAATAATCTTCCTAGACAATCCGAAACGTATGATTTCCTTACTTAAGTTTTCGTAGTCACTTTTACTTTCTGGTAGTTTACTTTGTTTTTGAGATATTTTGGATTCATTTCTTCTTAAATAAGAACGTTTTTAAAACCTTAAAAGATCAGATTCAAGATTTCCTTGCAGATATTTTTTTCAACCGTCAGATCAGATCAGAGAGTTTTTCAACCATTATATTGGTTTTGGAAGTTGAAATGTCATCACCATCATCTGTATAAAGGGGACCACCGATGGTTGTCCCTCATCATTTTCCATGCTCTCGCGTCCCGAAGCTCTGCCTCAGTTCTTACATCCTGTTCCGAATCTCTCAGAGTTCCTTGAATCTTAATGTCTGTAGAAGACACTTCTCAAGAAATGACTATCTTGAAGCCTATATCAAAATGGAAAGTATATAGGGAAAGGTTGGTCCATCCAAACTTTTTCAATTATGATTCTATCATCTCTAAGAATATCAAGTTAAATAGTTGGGAAGATGTATGAATATCTAAGATAGGTGATCAAGACATGGTGTATACGGAATTTCTCATAGAGTTCTATGAATCAGTTTGTTTCCTTGAGGAAGAGGGAATAGAAAAATTTTCTTTTAAGAGTTATGGAAAGACCTACAAACTTACTTACACCAAGGCTGTAATCTTGGTGGGGCTAGTGTATGAAGGGGAATCTGAGTTTTGCTCACACAAACTCCCGGATGTTCTAGGTAGTTTTGTTAAGGCAAAGTCCTTACAATGTCTTGGACTTGATGATGTCAAGACAACCAAAATTTCTCACCTATCTTCTAACAACTGGATCCTCCATCTATGGGTACAAGGATTCTTAGTACCAAGAAAACGTGACAAAGATACCCTCAAGAAAAGTGATATATATATTACTTCGACTTCCTGGTAAATCGAAGTAAAATCAATTTGATGAGGCATGTAATTGTTACAATCAAGAACATCAAGGATGGGAATATTAGAGCACAAATTATTATGTTTCAGGCCTTATATTAAAAGATGATAGTTCAATGTCTTGAATCTTTTAAGATTGCATGCAAATACAAGTATCAGAATTGAAAACTTATGCTTGTTAGCGATGAAACTCCAAAAAGAATGAATATGGATTATTCTAAGGAGACAAAAGAGTTTTATGATTTTCCAAAGGAAGAGGCAGAAACCAATAGGGAAATTCTAGAAAAAGATGAGCCATCTAAGAAAGCCGAGAAGAAGAGAAAGTTGAAGGAAATGGAGGAGATAGATAAATCCCCTAAATCTAAGGATGCTCAATCCGCACCTCCCAAACCGAAGAAATAGAAAGAGTATCTGGATGAAGTGGTTGTGAAGTGGAGGGAAAATAAGAAAAAGAGGAAAGAAGGGGAACATCAGTTCAGTTTGGACCCTGATAAAGCCAAGTCTTTAAGAGAGAAGACTGCTGAATACCTTGAGAAGGCTGAAAAAGAGAAGAAGATAAAGAAGAAACTGTCTGAGGCTGAAGTGGTATAATCTATTTTGAGAGCCACAAAAGTAGCTTCCGAGAATATTCCAGTACAGGAAACTTTCCTAGTCAGGTCATTACCTGAAACTCCGGGGAATAATTTTTTCACTCTGGAAAAATTTGAAGAGAAAGAAGTTGTTGAAGATATAGAAGAAGAAGTTGTTGAAGAAGTACAAGAAGAAGAGGGAGTATTAGAATAAGAAGATCAAGATAGTGGTTACCTAGATGATCTGATTAAACAAGTTGAAGATTATCAAGAAAAGGAAAATCCATCAGAAAAATTACCACTCTGAACATCTGAGTCCGAGTCCTCAAATCTTGTCACTCCGTGAAAGGGAGATGAGAAAGATGGTAAGAAAGTTGAAGAAAAGGAGGCAGAGAAAGAGAATGAATTATATGAGGAAGAAATATATTAAAAGCACTTTCTTGAGGAAGGAGGAGAGAAGGAAAAACCTGATGAAGACAAGATAGTTCAATTATCTGAAAGTGAGGAAGAATCTCCTGATGAGGAAGCCATTCCAAAATTTGATATGGGTAAGCAAGTGCTGATGGACACCCCAACAAAAGATATCATAAGAAAGAAGGATTTTGGTGGCTCTTCAAGAAGAAAGCTGGTGGAAATTGAAGAAGAACATTCACCGAGAAAGATGTCAGATTCAGAGTCATCTACATTGGGACACGATTTTTTTATTGAGTCTCTGAAGAAATTGGTGGATACAATTCTGATATTTCTAATAATAGAATCTAGGTGCCAGATGTTTCAGCAAAAATTAAATTAGAAGTCAGAATCCGTATCCATGGTGATGGATAAATGTGTGAAGATTGAGGATGATCGTAAAACTTTTCTTATGAATTATGAGGTCCACAAAAAATCATTAAGAAAAATGAATTTATGGTCAAAGAAAATTGATGAGGATTTGACAGATCTTGATACCTTTCAGAATGATGTAAAAGAAGCTTTTGATACCAAGGATTCCAAGATGAATAATCTTCAGGAAAAGCTGACCCTTGAGAAAAATAATTAGAATCAACAAGTGAAAGATCTGAATGGGAAGCGTAGCTCTGTTTCTCAAAACTTTAAGGGGGGAAGAGATATCCGTATTAAGATCATAGCGAATCTTGTAAAGTAGGATGAATTGCTGAAGATTCAGGAAGAGGCCGTGAAGGCTCAGGCAGAGGTCCTGAAATCTCAATAATAAAGGATCACAGCCTTGGAGAAGCAAGCTGAGGAGGACCACAAAGACTTAAAGAAGCTGAAAATACTTCTGAGGAAGCTAATACCGAAGGTAAAAGAATACAAATAGACCAATATGATCTTTAGTTGAATATCTTTCCTTGTAAAAATCCTTTCAATCTTAATAAAAACTTTGGTTTCTTGTATTGTTTGTATGTCTTACTAATGTTTCAAGTACTTTATTGTTTTTCCATTCCCTCAAATTCTTTTTTAAAATCACAAAGGGGGAGAAGGAAAAAGAACTCAAAAGGGAGAAGGAAAAATCTAAAAGGGAGAAGAAAAATTTCTAACTATAAGAAGAACTATCCCTAAGTAATGGGGAGTGCTCATTACGAAGACTTCCATATACATAATGAAATATCCCATTCCAAAAATCTAGAATACGATCCTTAGAGTTTCAAAGCCTAAGGGGGAGTTAGTCTTATTCACCATTGATCATAAACAAAGGGACATAAGCTTTAATTTCAAGTCTAGAATTTTTTTCCTAACTCATTACATTATTTTTTGTAAGGATGTTTGTGCTTTCTAAAAAGGGGGATATTGTTTAGTCAATAAGTTTTTCCTTATGAATTTTTCCATTCCTTCATTCATGGGTGAGATTGATAAGTCATAAATGTTTTCTTATGACTTTACCATTCCTCTTGTTTTGAAAATCACAAACACCTTTTCTTAAGGAAAATCTCATTTTACCCCTGTTTTACTCCCATAAGGAAAATTTCCTTCTCAAAGGAAATTTACCCCTATATTGTTCTCATTATTCATATCAATATTATTCTTAAGTGTAAAAATCGGATTAATATATAAAACCTCGGAATCATATAATACTTATACATGAAGCATTCTATTTTAGGATCCGAATTCTAGATACGAACTCTAATGAAGTTCAACTCCGAATTCTGGATACAAACTCTAATGAAGTTCAACTCTGAATTCTAGATATGAACTCTAATGAAGTTCAACTCTGAATTCTAGTTACGAACTCTAATTAAGTTCTACTCCGAATTCTAGATACTAACTATTATGAAGTTCCACTCTGAATTCTGGATACAATTTCTCATGAAGTCTCACTCTGAATTTTGGACTCCAAACTCCTACTAGTTCGACTCCGAACTTCTATGAGTTCGACTCCGAACTCCTACTAGTTCGACTCCAAACTTCTATGAGTTCGAATCCGAACTTCTATGAGTTCAAATCCGAACTTATACTAGTTTGACTCCGAAATTTTACTAGTTTGACTCCGAACTTCTATAAGATCAACTTCGAACTCTGTAAGTTCAAGTTCTGAATTCTTGTGAATCTATACTCTGAATTTCCCTGAAATTCAGACTTTGGAATTATATAGAATTAAGGTTCCAAATTCCCACAAAACAGAATCCGAATAAATCTTTATTATAGACTCTGAATTTATTTTTACTTCCATTCTGAACTTTAACCTTTTCTATTCAGAACATTCATTTTCTACTCTATTCTAAAAATTAGTTTAGTTATGCTTACACTTGTTTATTAAAAAATGATGTCGTGCCATTAGTTATCAACTAACCGTTGGTTGAGTGACACATATACAGGTCCCTCCGAAATTCAAGGAGAAATATGACCATTGGAGGAGGGTTTCGACCATTGGAGCTTCGCCTATAAATAGGAGCTCATTTGAAAAGAAGCGAAAACTTTTGGAATTTTGGTGATCAGAACAACCTGAAGTGATTTCTAGAGAGAGAGGATCTTATCAACTCTCAAGCTTCATGCAGAATGTTTGAATGGCTTGTTCAAACTTTTCATTGTGAATATTTTCTTTGTGATACTCTGATTGTTGTTGTGTACAATTGAGGGATTCCGGGGATAGGAATACATAGGTTCTAACACCTTGAAGTTGAAGGATTCCTTACTGAGGAAGGCAGAGGTGCCGACTACCTGATAGTTGAGGTCTTGCGGGGATAATAAGGCAGACTCCGATCTTCGTATCGAGGGATTTACCTTGTGTGGGTAAGATAGACTTTCTTGAAAGTATAAATCAAAGTACCTTTATCCAAGGTTGTTTCATACCCTTCTCTTTGGGTTAAAAGAGTTATTGTTTGTTACTTCTAGTGTTACTACTTTGTTTTCCTCTGTGCATTTTGTATTGTTAAGGAATGTATAACTTTCTTATACTTCCTTACTTGTACTCTGATATAGTTAGATTCTATACGCTTTAAGGTAGAATCTTAATATTTGTAACTTTTGTTAAGTTTCATTTTCAGAATCACTATTCCGGAATTATGCAAGTGATTAGAACTTATAGAGGTCTTGTGAATTATCTTGTCTATCCTTGTTAAACATAACCATCCTGAAAATTTTCTAAGGGAATTTTTATAAGGTACAATTCACCCACCTCTTGTATCTGAGAATCTCATTCTTATTTCGATCCTACATTTGGTATTATAGAGTATATCATACTCAATCTCATACCATCCTAACATCACCATCATGTTCCAATATCTCAAAATGGACTATGTATTGAGGATAGAACTTTCCCTACCTCCCAAAATGTTGATTTCCATGCCTTGGAGAGATCCTCAAGAACACATGATCTCTCACCACGAACAACGATGACCAATGACAATGATAAACATAAGATCTCTGACAGATCTGAGCCATCTCTATCCTCTTCCTGATCAACCGAATCTTCCTCATTATCTCTTGGATAAGGCTCGGCCCAACAAGTGATGTTTCACCTATTTCCAGCCAAAAAGTGGATAATGACAAGGATGTTGTTACAATGCTTATAATAGAGACATTTTTATCAAGGCCTAAAAACTATAGTTATATGAGAACTCCACTAATGGAAGATGATATTCCCATGAGCCACAAAAATCTATTACACTTGCTAGAAACATATCTTCCAACTTCTCTATTTTCCTTTAAAACTGCCCGTCTAGCAGAGTATGATATGAAATACTCATAGTCAACTATGTTCTAAGGGATTTCTATAAGGATTTACAGAAACGATACATAATCCTCAGATATCTATCTAATATTATTGAAAATAGTATGCTATGTCTCTTTACCACTTCTTGGATATCTATTTTGGATAGATCCTCCACCATAAGGGTTTCACCAATATGGATGAAATGGGCTGACTTGGTAATCCAATCCACTGTCACCCATATGGAAACATGTTTCCAAACCGTTCTTGGGAGACCTATTAAAAATAAATAGATACGTGCTTCCATTTCTACAATAGAATAGGTAATGACAATAACATACCTACCAGTCATTGTTGTTATGCAATAACTTGATGATAAGTTAAGAATCTTAAAACAAACTCACCCACATTCCTTTTCATTCTGAACCACCAAAACTATGCTTTCATAGACTTATAAATCTTCTATATTCTAGGATGGACAACCCATCTCGAATGGTGGTATGCATGAAGAAGTTTCTATTGACATTCCACATGTATAACCATCCGATTTCTAAAGTACAACACTATGATCTCATCCAGCCTCCATCCCTCAATGATATCCCCACCATTGAGTTTTTAACTCATATCAATAAATTCTACATAGGATATTTATTCCTCCTTTAACATATTCACCAAATCAAGAACAAGTGAAAATGGGAAGAAAAACACAACATCACCTCAGTCTTGACATTCCACATGCATGTTAGTTTTGACCAACATTAGTTTCCACTCATCCAAAGATTCTTTTTCCAACTGAGCATATAACTTTTTTATTAATTCATCAACTACAAAATTTCCTTTACTTGGTGTATACCTTAATTCAATGTTTAAAATTTATAAATATTCCATCCATATTTTTTGTGTCAGATTGAAATCTCATGCTGATAAAATATGTTTCAAGCTATTATGATCCATAAACACAATAAATTTAACCTTGAAGAGATAATGACATAAAGTATTTATTGCATGGATGATTGCAGCTAACACCAAACCATTTGTTGGGAACTTATTTTCATGAACTCTCAACTTAATTGATCCATAAGCAAAAACATGGTCTCATTACATGATAAAACACCCCAACCCATATCATAAACATCACAATACACCATGTACCATTATCCTGATTCTGGAAAACTCAAGATTTGTGCTGATGTATGGTGAAATTTCAACTCTTGAAATGCTTTTTGGCATTCCTCGGTACATTGAAAAGGAATAATCTTCTTTTTTAAAGTTGTAATGGGTGTTTCTAGGAATGATAAATCACTAAAAAATCATCGGTAATAACTTGAGAGACCAATAAAATGTCACATCTTAAAGACATTATTCAGCGGTTTTCAAGAGATAACTTCTTTTATCCTCTATGGATCAATTGAAACAACTCTATTAGAAATTACATGGATTAAAAAACATACCTCTAATATCAAAAATTAAACTTTGATAATTTGGAATACAAAAAATGTTCTCTCGAGTTTTCCAAAACTGTTTCCAAGTGTTTCTCTTGCTCAACTATTGTCCTTGAATACACCAATATGTCATCCACAAACACCGTAACAAAATAATCTCTATATCGTTGAAATATTCAATTTATCAATTTTATAAGGAACACTGGTGAATTCGTAAGATAGAGAGGAATTAACACATATTCATAATGTCTATATCTTCTTTGGAAAGTTTTCCTAACAATTTACTACTTCCAAACATGAAATTTGTAATGACCTGAGCATAACTTAACCTTAAATAACCACATATCTCCTATAAATTTATTAAAACAATTATCAATGAGTGGAAGTGGATGCTTATTATTTATTATAACATGGTTAAGATTATGATAATCTACACACAACCATAGATTCCCATCAGATTTATTCACAAAGAAGACTGGTGCTACCCAATGAGACATTCTCGACTAAAAGAAACCTTTGCATTACAACTCTTAAATCTTAAATTTAAACTCCATTAATTATATTGGTGCCATTCTATAATATTGAAGTGAGACATAACTCGTCCCTGGGAGGAGATCAATCATAATCTCCACTTCCCTTACCGATGGTAACCCAAATAAATTTTCCTGGAAAACATCAGGAAACTGATCCACCACTGTTGGAAAATTACTCTCCTCGGTTTCATCCAATGATTCCAAAGTAAATTCCCCAAATATTAATAGATCATTATGACTTCTAGTGTGAAAAGGCCTATTGCACATGTTTTTACAACCCATTCTCTTCTAAAGAGATACTCGATTGCATTCTCAGTTGTGAAACTAACTATTCTATTATAATAGTATATGTTATCATTGAACATTATCAACCAATACATATCCAATATTACATCATAGACATCTATCTTCAATATAGAGAAATTCTATTTCATCTTAGCCCCATCAACAGTTATAAGACAAGATCTTAACAAAAAGGCTCAACATTCTCTTTCCACAAGAGGAGTTTGATGTTTTATCAAAAAGGGAATCATCTCAAGTTATAAACTCAGAAAATAAATAGTACAATAAGAAATAAAAGAATTATATGCACTAGTATAAAACAAAAAATTCATAAGGGTAGAATTAAAAAGAATTGTACCTATTACCGTAGATGGTCTTGCCTGATCATCCACAATCACCTACTTCTCTTCATATAATTTATTTATCTCTACACTATGTTCTTTGTTTCCTTGGTGAGATTTCCATGCTTGGGGAGTCATGGTATTCCTAGAATCACCATGGCTAGATCTGTTTTACTGATGATACTGATTCTTTTTTCCTCTCACTGTCGAAGCATGTGAGGTTTGAGATACCTGATAAGTGTCTCGAGAACCTGACCTTGGAGCACTAAAATAATAGAACTAAATATTCACCATATAGTTACAATTATGTAATTCTCTTGGTTGTTCTATAAATTATTGCTTCATGTGGTCGATAAAAACATATTTGAAACATCAAACTTTTATCACAGGTCTTTTTGGAAAACAAACTAATCCCTCCATTTGATTCTGATTCACACTCCCACCTTTGAAGTAGGTGTACCTATTCCCGTTTATCCCAACATTTGAATTCCCATTATTTCCGCTAAGTATAAAAATACTTCCTCCTCCTATATATCTTGAGATATATCTTTCATCCACCATTTCTAAATTTACTATCTCTGTATAATCCATAATACAGAGCACAATAATCTTGGAGAAAATCTACTATCTCACCCCTGATTCAAATATTCTTTCCACCAAGGATGCACTAACAACAAATTTAGGGGAAAAGAGCACTAAATTCATGATTTTATCCACATAATCTGTGACAAAGAGGTTTTCATGATTCAGGTTGAATATGATCATCATTCTATGAATCTTGAACGTGTGGGGATATAATTTTTTATTAAAAAATTCATCAATATCCCCCCAAAAAAGGCCTTGATCTAAATTATCTGGCCCTATTAGATTCCCCCACTAGTGTACAATATCCTCTAATATATAAGTCACCGACTTAACTTTCAACTCTGATGGTTTGCCGATGAAATCAATGATATTATTCTTCATGTTCAGCCACACCTCTACCCTTTCTGGTTCTGAATTACCATGGAAGATGAGTGGATTTTGCTTTTGGAACTGAATGAAATGATCCACTTTTCTTGGCCAATCCCTCCGGTTCCATGTGTCCAATGCTTGAATATCTTAGATGATACTCTGAAATAGATTTTGGCTCACCTTTGGTTTAGGTGAAACCACATTCTCCTAAACTTCTTCCTGTTATTTTCTATTATGCATATCAAGTTCCATTTTCTAAACAAAGAGAAAAACCCATTATTATCACTCTCTAGAAACTGAAGGCTTAGTATTTCAAATTCTACCACATAAAATACAACAACAATTATTTCCAAATCACCCTTTACTATGTTCAATAATTTCTTTAAAAAATTTCAAATTTCATTTGAAAATGAAAACATTTCCAAAATACCACTACCATGATATTTTTAAAAATATCTCATTTGAAAATAATTTCATCATTTTCATAAATTTTCACCTTGCATACAATAATATATAATTACTCAAAATGAGATATGCAGTCTTAGTGGGAATTCATTCCTCTAATGCATTTCATGCTTATCTCATTGTCTAAACCCATGTCAATGAGATTCCACAACATGTAAGTGTCTCCAAAACACTTATGAACCCAAGTACTTGGTAACATGAAGTTCAGTATAAAATGGTTATATATGTCTTTTTATGATCTACATTTATATGAATTCAACTTCCTCTCAAACCATTTGTAACCTCCCACCCCTTTTCATTTTCTTGAGAGGAAAGTGATACATTACTTGGTCATAAGCGATATCCCCAAGATGTCAAAGGCTGGAAATAAATGCTGAAGGTCTTCGATACATGTGGGGGATTATTTTGGACTTAACTATCGATGGAAATAAATGCTGAAGGTCTTTGATACATGTGGGGGATTATTTTTGATTTAACTATAAAACCACTAACCAACAAAAACATAACCAGACAACCACTATATGATGCATGATAACAATAAAAGACCACTCAAAATTTAATTTATCAAAATCATACCAAATTCTAGTGTCACAACGAAAGACTACAATATCAAAGTAAAGTATGGAAGAAAAACTATCAAACTCAAAGATGATGAAAATACTATTAAGCTCCACAATCTCCATGATATAACTTCATCAAACAACCCTAGTATCCTAAAGTAGTTCCAAAGATGTGTGATTCTTTACCTTTTCCCATATCCTGGAAGATGAAATCTACAAAAGAACCAATGTTTCAAAGCTTGGGTGAGTACTAATACTTAGTAAGTTTTTCCCAATTAAATCCCTACTCATTCCACTAGGATTGAAAAGTTAGAAACATTTCTATAAAAACCATTTATTTAAAACAATTTCTAAAATAGTTTATAACTAAATATAAACAAGTTATATATCAACCAGTTTTTCCAACAAAATCCATTTTTCAAAGAAAGTAACCAAACAATTCTTTAAAACCATTTCACAAGTTTCCTTTTTCATAACCATTTCATTCCACATAATAACACCACCAACCATGCTTGCTTAATTATGATATTTCTGTACTCATGAGTGGTCCCTCATTGATCTAACAAGTCATCAAAATGTAATTATATAAAATGTTCCATTACAACTTTGGCATGGAGAAAAAGGTTGTATTTCAACCAAGCATCCTAAATTCAATATGAACACACACAAAAAGTATGCCAAAAAACAATTCAAAAACTGTTTCAATAAAACAAACTATTTATTGAAAACCTTTTCCATTACCCCATTTCAATTACAAAACTATTATAATAAAACAATCCTTTTGATTGAAAACCTTTTTCATCAAACCTGAATGAAGAAATTACTTAAATCATCATTTAAAAATCAATTATCAAGAACATTTCACAACCAAATTCCACAATTCTACAATTTCACTAAAAACTATAAATCATCAATAAAGAGGATTTATAACAATAGTTTCACAAAAAATTCACTATCAATATGATGACATTAAATCCATTTAAAACTAATATAAATAGTTCTATCAAGAGGAGTCAAGAGTGAATCCACCTACCTCAAGAGTTTTGGTAAAAACAATAAACAACATAAAAAAAATCACAAATTCAGGTTAAATATCCACAAACCCACCTTAGATATCCTCACCTATCATTAATAAGGCCAAATATAGACATATTTTTCATCAAAAAACTTTATATATACCCATGATAGGTGTAGATCTAATAAATTGAGAAAGGGGTATATATATATCTAAGAAAAACATTAAGAGAGATAAAGAACGATCACTTTCCATGAGGAATCGACTTTTAGTCACCAAGGGAAGCCTTCATATTGCCTCCCGAATAATGGAAGAACTCTCCTTGACCTTTGAGAGAGAAAAAAATTGAATTAGGGTTATATATGAGAAAGAAATGAGGGGTTAAAATTTTAATCTGACCTTTATACACTTTTTAAGGATCTTGTTTTTAACTGCCCATGGTTAAGTCACACATTTAGGAAAACCGTGAACTAACCATGTGTTAGCCACCTCCTTAAGGATAACCCTCTCATTTTCATATTTCACAATCTCTAAACCATGCTACAACCACACCGAAGCCACTACCTCAAAATGACCAAATAAATTTTTCATAGTGTACAATTTATCTTTAGTGGATGCACAGTTTAATATAATCATGCTCTATCCATGGTTCATCCCCTTTCCCCTATATCATTGTGTACAGTTTGCTACAAGTGTTTCAAATTTTTCCCAAACCATTCAAAAACCGTGCACCTATAGAAAATCCAAAAAAACTCTCAAAAAGTTTTCCAAACTCTCCAAAATTGTACCCAAATACATTATATACATAAAAATTATAAATAAAGGGTTACTTATGTGAAACTATGGGTACTAAATGCTTGGGTTTTGTTCTCATAAAAATGATAATGTGATAGCCTATGGATCAGAATAGTTGAAGATCCATGAGTAGAACTAGACGACACATGATCTAGAGCTAGTAGCTATTATGTTTTCCTTTCAAATCTGGAGGGACTACCTTTATGGTGAGAAGTGTGACATATATACTGATCACAAGAGCCTAATGTATATATTTATAAAAAAAAATATAAACATAAATCAAAGGATATGGTTACAGCTAATATAATACTATGATTTCTATATTCACTATCATCCTTGTAAGTAAAACAAGGTATCTAATGCTCTTAGCAGAATAAAACCTACAACTCTATCCATGTTTCAGATTGAGAGAGACCCTATCCTCATGGATATGTAAAGGATGGATTTAGAAATCCTAACATCAGGTAATAAATTCTACATTTCCAAAATGATTACCCAACCATCTATCCAAGAGAATATTAAAGAGGAACAAAAGGATGATCGAGTGTTTCAAAACATGGTGAATGTAGTAAAATAAGGGAAGTTGCAAGAGTTCCATATCAATGATGATTATATGATTCTGTTTGGAATAATAATTTTTGTGTCTTTATAACATGGGATAAATAAGGATCTATTTTATAATGCACATAGCTCAAATTTCTCTATCCACCATGGGAGTACCAATATGCATAGTGATCTCCGATAACACTTTTGGTGGGACAACATGAAGAAGGAGATTTTTGAGTATATCTCAAGGTGCTTGACATGAAATCAAGTTAAATCCATGAAATAGAAGTCTGAAGGGACGATGCAACCATTTACTATACCCATCTTTAAATGAGAGAATTTCACGATGGACTTTTTTCACAGGTCTCCCAAAGAAATCCAAAGGAAATAATGTCATATGGTTTGTGGTGGACTGACTCACTAAGGCATACCACTTTATCACTATTCAGGAAGATATATCACTTGAACAACTTGATAATATATATGTGAAGGAAGTGGTGAGACTGCATGGAGTTACACTCTTGATTATCTCTGATTTTGATCATAGGTTCACATATAAATTATAGAGGAGTCTTCAATATTATTTGAGTACTAAATTAAATATCAGCATGACCTATCACTCCAAACTGATGACCAATCTAAAAGTACCATTCATATTCTAGAATACATGTTAATAGCCAACTATTTATAATTCATTGGTGTATGGGATCAGCATCTCCCATTAGTTGAGTTTTCATACAACAATATATTCCACTCGAGTATTAAAATTGATCCATATGAAGATCTATATAGAAAGTGATGTAGAACTCCAACCCATTGGTGTGAAGTTGGAGAAGGAAATATATATATAGATCTGATCTTGTGCAGGATATGATAGAGAACGTTCAACCCATCCAGAAACATATCAAATATGCTCAGTGTCAGGAAAAATGCTATATTAATAACTGTTTAAGGGACTTGGATTTTGATGCTGGAGATAAAGTCTTCCTTATAATACCATCATGGAAGAGATTCATTCTTTTTAGAATGAAAGGGAAGCTACGACCAAGGTGCATTGGACCCTTTGATATCCTTAATCACATAGTAGTCATGGACTATCAACTTTAACTTACATCAAATATGGAATGGGTTCAAAATGTGTTCCACATATCACACTTGAGAAAGTACATACCAGATCCCTTACATGTACTGAAATCCAATGTGGTACAAATGGAAGATGATCACTCTTATGAGGAGTATATAACAAAGATTCTTGACTGGAGAAATAGGGTCCTATACAACAATAAAACCCACCTTGTCAAAGTGTTTAGGAGAAACCATATGAATGAATAAGCAACATGAGAACCAGAGAAGGTGAGGAAGGAGAGGTACCCTCACTTATTTTTGTAAAAAGAAAATTTGAGGGAGAAATTTCACAATGGTGGAAGAATGTAAAAACCCAAAATTTTATCAATGTAACTTATCCATTATTAATGTAATTTCATATAGTATAAATAACATCAAATCACTTATAGACCATAATAAAAACTTTATAAATGAATAATTAATGAAATAAGAAGTATTTCTAGAGGTTAAAGAACCAATACTGATGAAATAATAACTTGAACTTAAGAATAGTAATATAAACCATATGAATAGTAAAATGACCAAGTGATTAGTATCCTCACCCATGAAAGTATAAATAAAATTTAGGCATCATATAAATGAAAGTATGGTATAATTATATCAGTCTAAATAAATAAATATTTTCAAAATTATTAATTAATTGTTGGAAATTTTGTAGGTCATAATTATTTAATTAATATTTTAAGACTAATTTAGCAATTTTAAAGAAATTATATTTTCAAAAACTATATTCATAAATTAATATTTCAATTTATTATGATTTTAAGATAATTTGACGATACCATATGTAAATTGACAAAGTTTTATAAAGTCAGTTATAATTTTAAAATCTGTATTTTCTAAGTAAATGATTATTTCAATAAAAAGAATTATATTAATAATACTTAGAAAATTATTTTCTTAAAATGGATTTCATTTTTAAATTATACACATCACAAAATGGTTAGGTTGAATTTTTGGGATTTTTTTGAAATACATGAGTTTTTGGTAGTAAAATATGATAATTTACTATATATATACATTATAAGTTAAATACACTATTAATTGAATCATAACTAATTTAAGAACAATAATCTAGAAATTACCTTTATTTTTTTAATATATTTTTAGATAACTCTCAATCTATTCCTAGTCTTGAGCCAAATATAATAAACTAATGAATATAGTAATGAGAAAACACCCATCTCATCCACTATAAATACCACCCCTCACCCTCTTCTCTCCTCACACCCATACAGATTTTATCATTTCCTAAATTATTATTAACACTATTTCATATCCCGTTCCCCACATCGTAGAGCTCTTGGACTCATGAAAATACCAAAACCTTTTCCCTAAGGATGTTCACAATGAGGATAAATCTGAGAGGTAAAATCCTCTTCCTTTTACTTTTAATTTCTTTTAAATTTCTTTTATTTCTTCTCTTCTCCGAACCTTATATTATCCAAATGACATTATAAATCTAGTATGTTTCATATAATCTTATTCTATCATGTTAATGGAAAATACATCATTAAATTCCTCCCCTGCTCTTTTTTTATTCTGAGAATGAAATCCTTTCCCTTGATGTGTCAATTTACTAGCATCATGGGAGATGCACTTTCATTTTACATAAATTAATTCAAGTATTTTAACAAAACAATTATACTAGTTGATACATATCTTAAAATTTATGTTACAAGACTCTTTATATTCTAGAAATGACATATATACAAAATACTAAATGATGAAACAAAATGAGTTCACTGCGATAAAAAAACTGCCAAAATTAACCTAAAAAATCATAATTAAATTTTATACAATGATTAATTATCATAAAAAAAAACCAAATTGTATATAATATAATTTAATATTCTTTAATATCATTAATAAATTATAATAACAATTCTGGATATTTATCTGCATTTGACATGAACTTCCATTCATGTATACCAGTGAGACGATCATGAAAACTAAGAAAATGAACACACTCGAAAAATGAAATTAAAATCTATAACTCATATAATAGACAATAAATTAAGTTAATAAAATAATAATTAATAAAATTAATTTATAAAAGGTTACTTATTTTTTAATTAATGAATATAATTTAATTATACAGGACATTAAACTGAAGAAAGCATTCCTACATAAGGTAAAGGGAATTCTCGAACCCAACTCTCTTTCTTTGGGTTTCTCCCTTTTCACCCCATTTTTAGTGGGGATATTCCTCTATTTTTCCTTATATAGAATTTATTATTCATTATATTATCTTTTTTGGGATTTAAATTTTATCATATGGTTTTATGAAAAATTCAATGATATTTCTAAATGTAATATTCCTTCAAAAAATACATCTTTTAGTTATCATGTGAGTGTAATTATTCAATAAAGACTAAAACCAAACGTCTTATTCACTTTTTATCTTGGGAACTATAAATTCTCATAAATTCATTATTTATAAAATTAAACAAATTCCATTCCATGGGTTATTTTATGTCCAAGGTTAATATATGTTCTATACAGTATGCATGATAATGTAAATGTTATGATGTGAAGGGTGCACCCAGAATTATATAGCATAATGTAAATGTTATGATGTGATGGGTGAACTAGGAATTATATAGCACTCAAATTCATTGGATAATTTAGTGTATCTCATGAGAAATTGTAATATTTGTGAAAATGATGCAGGCTTTTTTTGTGACTATGTGTGGTATTTTACTAATAAAACATGATGTTTTATTTTTATGCATTTCCACATTCCATGCCTTTATCTAATGATTCCTATCATAGTTATATTTATGATGTTATGAATATGATGACCCCATTTTAAATTGTTTCATGTTATTATCTATCCTCTTACTGAGGTTTTATATCTCCGCTTTATTTGATGTATATCCTCAATTTATTACTTGTACTAAGGAGAACACAAGGGAAAATAAGAATATAGAGAAGAAGGAATTGAATAAATGTTTATGTTTTATTTTTTAAATGCTATGTGTGGTCCTACATTTACCCAAGACACTAAACCTTTGGATCCCATTCATGTAATGATTTTATGTTGTTTTTTTTAAAATGATGTAATAGTAATTAAAGAAAAAGTAGGGTCACTATAATAAATGGAGGATAACCTGAGTAGAGGATCTTGGGAGGCCCTCTTAATCACCTAGTTCTAGAAAAGGATAGGAAAACCTAAAAGGGGATAAAAAGAGGGAGGGAAACATGGATATTCAAGTTTTTGAGATACATCGAAAAGCCACATGGTTTTCCAAACTGTTAACCCACCTTATAAACCCTACTAGAGAAGGAGGAAACCTACATGGGATGGCCACACAGTTTGGGAAACTATGCACCAACCATGAAACATGTCTCTTTCAAATGATAGAACTATTTCACATGCTTATCGTACGATTCCATATAACCTTGGAAAATCCATGAGCATTGTCCTTGAATCCACCCAAGAGCCTCATAGTTTGTCATGGGCCTTACATGGTTTGATAAAACCATGTCAAAACCATGCCTAGGGTCAAAACTCACCTAAAATCTCAAAATATAAAAATCTCAAAATCTCAAAACATTTCAATGAAAACTCAACCCCAACCTCAACCAAAATAACTAAAAAAATTAATAAAATAAAAGAAATGTTTATGTTTAAAAATACTTCATTTATTGTATACTTCTGTGTATGTAACCCACACTCTTTAATCTCAGAAGTAATTTTTTGGAAAGGTTTTACCATGTTGTAAGATATTTTTGGCACACTAATTCATGTACATGATGTGAATGTGATGGGTATGCCCAAAATAATATTTCCCATAAATTGTTTGGGATATTTTTTATCTCATGAGATGACATATATAGTGACAAAGATGTTATCTTATGAACATTGTGGTATGATATCTTCATGGTTATCCTTGAATAATTCTTATGATGTCATGCTTTATGTAGTTTCCAAGTTCTCATATTATAATGATGTTTTCATCTTATATCATGAATCGATATTTATTTTTATGTTTCTAACCCCATTTATGACACTTTTAAATTCTTCTTGACCAACATATATTACTTTCATCATGTTATTGTTTTTGAAAATTACCTTACTAGACTTTATATCTCACCTCTTTCATATATAAATCCCCAGGTTATCCTATGAATTTTTAGAAGATTGATATAAATTTAAGAGCTTGTTAGAAAGTTTGAAATAAAATTTTATATATGCCTATTTCATGTTATTGTGTTATGTATATAATTGACCAATTACACTTGGCATTTTTTTCTTTTGGTACTGCATTATTTTTGTCTTAATGTAAAAAATATTGAATTAAGGTTAATAAATGATATGTGTTGTCATAGTTTTTATCTGAGAATGGTCTTATTATTTTTAGGGATTGAGATTAGAAAAATTTAGTGAAGGATTTATGTATAATTATAAACACAAGAAGACATACTAAAATTATATTAAATTATAGAGTAAGTGGTTTCCAAGAATCAAATTCATGTGTGGATACAACTAGTAGATGTTTCTCTCTCACAATTGTACATATGGGTAATAAACTTGGAAAGGGTGTATTGGGTATTAACTTGACAATGAAATGGTTCATAATAAAGTGGGATTACTAAAAACCTAGTTTGGAACTCCTTGGTGATATGCTTTGGTAAATTAAAAATCTCTCGACAAACCATCATAAAAGGAATAAATATTCGCATAAAAGTTTATATTAAGAGAAAAACCACGGATAAATTTGACTATAAAATATAAATTCACAGACTAAGGAATGAATTTTATTGATGATTTATCCCTTAAATAATCATAGTTTCCCAATTATGTGTTTAATATTTTTAAAATATTCATCCCTAATACTCTATTTATTTATGTCAATGTATGGAAATATGAGGAACCGAGTCAACAACCAATGTGATGGGTAATGTAATGACTACTCAAATGAGATTACCAACACAATTGGAGAATGAATTAAGAACATCATGATAATCATATCTTAATTAACGAATGTTTTGAATAGAAAATTGAATTATGGGTAAAAACTACACCCCCCAAAGAAAGAGAAAGTTGAAATTGAAACCTTTATGTGATAAATGCCTCTATCTTTCAATGAATCTTATGATACTTTAATCATTAATCCATGGATAAAATCCATTAAAGAGGTATTATCCCTACTTTAATGTTATTAATGAGATAATTTCATGTTATCAATTTTTCATATGGATGGAGAGGTTAATCAATGATGGTATTTGGTCAAAAATATGAATCTTGAGGAAGATATCAATGAAATAAAGTATGAAAAATTCCAAAAAAAGTATTTTGCTAAATACTTTCATCGCACTCTATAATAGAAAAGGGATATGTATTTATTTATCCCCGTGATATAGGATGAATAATACATTGGGCATATGAGGGTTACTTCAGAAGACTTTAATTATATGCCGCACTCTTTTTCATTCACCCAGAAGTTAATTTGACCTCTTATTTTAGTGAGATAAAACTGAGTCTAAAATAATATTTCATGATTCAAAAATTTAAATCTATAAGGAAATTTTCTGATGTGCCCTGAAATTCAAAATGGAGATCATAAAATCTCTAGGGTCTCAATTATCTAGATATAAGAATTAGAGAATAATGTTTAATTATGGGTTATTTATAGAGAAATATCATGGTTCCAAAATATTTCAATGTTGATCTTGTCAAACGTATTGGAATAAGAATACCATAAATGTATTAAAGGGGATAATGAAATGATTTGGGTGAGGTAAGGAAGGTCACATAGATAGTGAATACTGAAAATAAAAACCCACTGTGGGGATAGAATAAATTAATTCTTTGATCTTCCCTCAGCCTACTATCCAATGTTACAATTTCAAATAATAATGAAACTATTTAAATGAATGCACTGATCCCAGAATTGTCAAAGAAAATTGAAGAAGAAAACCTCCAAGTCCTAGAGATCAATGGAGAACTTATTCAATAACAATTACTGATGGGTATCCCAATAATTTCATCCCAAGTATATAACATCTCCCCTGCCTATATTTTTCGATTGAACTTCCCAAGAAACCTCGTGATAATAACTTTATAAGAATTAAATACATTTTTGATATGGATTTTATTTATTTTTATATAACTAATATAAATTATTGATATAATTAAATCACCCTTTGTATCATCAATCTCCCTCTGATTATTTGTAAGTTTAAGGAAGTGGATGAATCTCCATTGGTATTATCATATTAAAAATGAATTTTGTTTCCTTATGAGATAGAATATCTAGCTCAAATGTTTGGGAATAAGAAAAATATCATCCATGATTACATGAAAATTATATGGGAATATATTGATGTGTTTCTCAAAAAAATTTCTTTCTTCCTCTAATCCATGAGGTTGAGTTATCAATCAATATTATAACTAAGTATTTTACAATATCCATGACTCCTTATATATTGTTTACTATTAAACATGAATAGATAAAGAAGAAATTGTGGGGGAATCAAGAAAAATGGTTTATATTCCTTAGTGTTTCACAAGTGGGGTTCATTGACCCTATTCATCAATAAGGATGATCCAATACACAAATTCATTGATTATCATGATCTCATCAAGATCATGAAAAATAAAAAGTATCCTAAACAAAAATTTGATGAATTATTCAATTAGCTATATGGATCCTAGTAATCCTATATAATAGATATTAGATCGATATTTTTTAATGTGAGGTTGAAGAAGGAGGATGTCCTCAATAATTTGTATAACTTATAGGAAATATGAGTTCATAGTGATGGAATTTAGACTCACTAATGCTTCTGCTATATTCACAGAATTAATGGAGAGAGTCTTTAGGTATTACATTAACAAATATATGGTAGTATTTATAAAGAATAATCTTATTTACACCAAAATAGAGGATAAATATGAGGAGAATTTTAATGTCGTACTGAATACATTGGAAAAGGAAAATTTTTATGTGAGGTAGAGTAAATTTGAGTTTTCGGAAGGAGGAAATAACGTTCCTTGGTAATGTTATCAAATTTAAAGGCATAAATATGGATCCTTTATAGACAGGGGAAATTGAAGGATGGGAAAGACCAACATTTTTGATGTATATCCATAGTTTCCATAGATTATCTAGGTACAATCATTGATTTACGAGAAACATACCTTGATTTTATATCCTACTAACCAATATAACTTGTTAGGGGTGAAGTTTTTTCTAGAAATATTAATGAGAGGAGGGATTTAAATAGATAATTGAGGGGCTAATCACAATGCATGTTCTCACATTACCTACCTATGGGGAAGGGTATAATATCTACAAAGATGCGTCTCCAAATTTATATGTCTTTTTACTCCTGAAATTTGATAAATTAATAGCCTATGCCTCCAAGAAATTAAACATCCATGAGAATAATTTCCTGTAGCATGATCTAGAGTAGGATACAATAATATTCACTTAAAATATTTAGAAACATTATCTCTATAGTAATAAGTGTAACATATATAGAGATAATAAAATCCTTAAGTATAAATACCTAGAAAAAGAGATCAATATTAAGCAATGAAGGTGGTTAAGTATAATTAAGGATTATAATTTTTAATATATTTCCAACATATGATGGAAAAAAAGTGTTCGATGCTCCATGTAAAAAGGATCATGTAATCGTATCCATGATGGGGATTTAATGGAATCCAAACAACTTAGATAGGAAAATTGTGGATATGGGAATCATAAAAGGGACTTCATCTTACATTTCCAAAAATAGTTCAACTATACATTCTTAAGAGGATCAAGGAAGCTAAATAATCATATGAGGATCAACATATAAAAGTAGAAAATATTTTATAGTTCAAATTTGATAAAACAGGATCATGTAGTTTTCACCCCAGATACATTCACTATCAAAACTAAATCTGAAGAGGGAACATCTATATGATACACATAGATCTTACTTATCTATTAATCTATTAATCAATAAAATGTATAGATATATGAGTCAAACCTTTGGATGGGATAGCATGAAGAGGGCGATTTTTAGAATTTGTATCATGATTATTACTATGCCAAAAAGTCAAGGATAAATGATAGAAGTCTAATGTTGTCATGAAATCATTGACTATAACTATATGGGAAAGGGAAAAAATAACTATTTATATTATCTTAGGACACCATTGTACATTGAAAGGAAATAACACCATATGGTTGGGAACCCTTTTCCTTATAAATTTGGTGTGTTTTGTTACTTTTAAGTAATATTTATCTCGCGAACAACTCACTAAGATATACACATGGTAATTGGTAAGAAAACATGGAGTTCAAATCTAAATTGTTTTTATCAAGATATTAGGTTTACCTCAAGGTTCTAGAAAAGCCTCTGGGAAGAACTAGATAAAAGGAAGATATTTAATACATCTAATCACCCTAATATGGATGGTTAGTATAAACGAACTATTCAAACACTAGAGGATATACTAAGATACTTTTCGGTGGTTTTCTATGGATGTTGGGATCAAAGACTTCCCCTATTGTAGTTCCCATAGAATAATAGTTTCCATACTATAATTCAAATGGAACCATATGATGATCTATATTGGAAGAGGTTTCAAAATCCAATATTAGGGGATGAAGTTAGAGAGTGGAAGCTTGTGGATCATAATTATATTCAAGAGATGCCAGGGAAGGTTTAAACCATTCCACATCGTGGGAAATTTTTACAAATTTGATGAAAAATAATTACAGATAATCATTGATGAGACCTGGAGTTTGAGGTTTGAGAAAAGGTGTAACATAATATATATTCAGGAAAGAAATTCATGATTTTTGGGAAGAAATGAATTTTATGTCCTTGGTACATAGATCCCTATGAGATCCTTGATCAGATCAAAGATATGTCCTATTGACTTGAACTGCCACCAAAACTATCCCAAGTACATGATATGTTACCTGTATACTGCTTTAGGAAGTACAAATCAGACCCAACACATATACTGAATCCATAAGTGGTACCGTTAGAGAACAATCTTTCATATGAGGATCAACTGGTGAAGATATTAGATCATAGAGACAATAATATATGAAAAAATACAAATCACCTTGTCAAAGTCTTATGGTGGAATCAAAAGTTTGAGGAGAGAAGACGAGAACCAAAAGTGACTCATCTATTCTAGTTTAGAAAATGAAATTTTGAGGTTTAAATTTCTAAAGTGGAGAATCATGTAATGAAATTTATTTTTAAAAATTAAATTCCATTTTGATTGACTAAATAATATATAGTTATAGATAACACATTCACTACTTTGGTTATTTTTACTATTATAAAATATATATTTTCATATATAAAAGTCCGTGAATAATATTAACTATTGATAATATAGTCATTGTATAATAGCCATAAATATTAAAATATATTATGTATTATGATACAATCCAATTCATTGGTAAGAAAGAATGGATGTTCTCAACTAGTAGGATCGTACCCTATGAATCTCATTTATCAATGCTACTAGGTAGATGGAATCACTTGGATTTTCCCTTGACTAATACCATGATGAAATTCAACAAATAATTCTCAATAAAATTTATATATAGGAGAATTTCATGACTATCTTGATCACATAACAAACCATGTTTTCTGAACCAACCCAATAAAGAATCACCATCACACACATTACCCTAAGGAAGTACACTGGTATGATGAGGCGTTATGTATTGGGACCTAAGGAATATGAATTTTTATACTTGTTTTTTAATAAAATATTTAGTATATACATCCCTATTTATTTTTACTTTTTAAATTATTATATAATTTTTGTGATAAAAAATTATATTTTGATATGAAGAGCTTAAATTTATATTTTTGTGAATTAAATATTTTTAATTAAGACACTCGTTTTATAAATTCATGAATTTTTTAAATAAATGTTATTTTAATAAAATATTCTTAATAAATAATATCTTTTTAAATATAAGTAAAAATATAATGTAATGGAATGCAATGTTACTTTTATAAGGGTTGGAATGTTGTTAATATCATAATACAATATTTTCTAGTAAAAAGGGATTTTTTTATTTAAAATTTTAAATTATCGTATTTAGAAAGTTGTTTTTTTAAAATAAATATTATTTTTTAAATTATTACTTTTAAATTTTCCAAAACTGATTTTTTCATAATTTTCGTATATGGTTGATTTTTAGGGAACAATGAAATGTGGTATAAATAGAAAGTCCAAATTAAGAATCATAATATCTTATAAGTAATTTAATAAATGCTATAATAAGAATTCATGGCCAAATATATATTTTCAATAAAAAATATATATTTTTCATTTTATTTAATTAATTTTATAAACCCTTAATGTATCCTCCAAATCCTTTATTATAGTTTAATGTTTTTAAAATCAATTATTTTGAAAGATGACCCACTTCTACATCAAAGATTGTATTATTTTAATATGTTTTGTTATAAAATAGTAAAATATTGGAAAATAGTCTTTTTTGGTAGAAATCATTGGAAAAACCCACAAGAAGTTTTCTATTTTAGATAAATTTTTTATATAGAATATAAACCCCCTGTTTTGAAATTAATAAATAATTACCCTTTATTTTCTATAAATATACCAAAAACCTCCCACCCTCTTCACTCAAAACCCATTAAGCATGAATTTACCCTCCACATCCCTCTACAAATCCCTATTATGTTTATCTAAATCTCATAATAATCTTATCCCACGCATTTAGATGCACCATCTTAAGGTAAGGTGATTCTCTCCTCTTCTTCATCTAAGAAAATTACCTATATTATTCCATTTCATTCTCAATTTCTCATATAGGAATGTTATTTTATACATAAGATAAACATTGATAAATATTCCATATAATGAGATTACAACTTTTACTCTCATTAAACCATTCCATGAATCTTTATGTACACCCATTACATTGCAGAAACTATCCTGTGATTTTCTATTCCAAACATTATATAGTGTATACCCATATATATTTTCACTCATGGGTATTCACATAGATGTACCTATACTTCATTTATTATAGAATTCCATTATGTTACCCACAACACATAATCATGGGATTAAAAGTGATCAATGGAGTCCGTATGTTGTGTGATCTATATAGCTCCCTAATTCATGTACATGATATGATTGTGATGTGTGGTATTGGAATTATATATCATTCCAATGAATTGGGAATTGTTTTTTTCTCATTATATTAAATGTATGGTGAATTTTAGGTAAGAAAGGAACACTATGTTTTGATTTATTGATGATTATCCCTAACTTATGCTTATGATGTCTATTTTTATGTTGTTTCTGCATTCCTAGGTTACATTGATGTTATCATCTTATATATTAATTTTATGTTCATGTTAATGATTCTCACCACATTTATGTTACCTTGAGATACATGTTGATTATAAATAATTACTTTCCTCAAATAATTATTTCATTAGTCACTTACTAGGATTTATATATCACACCTTTCTTATGTACATCCTCAGGTTATCCCATGATGTTTTTGAAGATATATGTTACTCTAAGAGAATCTTAAGAAGTTTTAAATAATGATATTATATCCCTGTTTCAAGTTATTATGTTATTTATCTAATTATAAAAAGGAACTAGTCCTTTTTATATTGTTCTATTATAATATATTTTTATATATTTAATAAATCATTAATTATTTTTTATAAAAGATTAGGTTTTTCATATTGTGGAATTGGATAGGTATGTAAGGAGTGAATAAAGACCATGTTCAAAAGGTGACTTCCATTGTGATGTTGTTTAGGAATACATACGACAAATAATTTCTTCTTCATTAAGATGATTCCTATAGATGATCAGACATGTATATGGTGAGTATGAAGATCCAGATTGAGGTCAATGTTAAAAATGTATAAATATATGTTCCCTTTAGATTTATATTCTCTAGTTACTAATAGCCAGGGAAGGTTAGTGAGGACCCTAGTTTCTCAACACATGGTGTTTAATTTATGAAAGGAATATTTTCATATGGTATCTGAGAATAATTTTGAATTGATATTACCATTAATGGAGGATTGTGATCATATTGATAGGTAAGTATTAAACTCCATGTGGGTATCATAATGACTTCATCATCTAAGTCTATCTTACACATTAGGAAACATGTTTCTTTTATTACAGATAGGTCTATGATGATGGATACTAGTGTCTCTATATATTTCATCAGAATGATAATAAATCCATATATATATATATCTTTAAAGGAGAGGGTCTCCTATAAAAATATGACTCATATATAAGAGAGTGTATTTTTTGTGGTTGACCCTAGAATAAGATATTCAAGATTAATTGTGTATCTCACTAAAAATAGAATCAATCCAAAAATAGTTATTTTAAGGGATGGTAACCATACTGATGTAGCTTATATATGAGGAAGGGGATTTTATTTTGATCATGGGTCTATAACTTGGAGAACCCATGTCAGAATGTCCTCTATAGATTTGGATCCAACACAAGAAAGGAATATTAGCACTATGAGGCATGGATATATTCTGTGAAAAGAACTAATAGTGGGAGTGATCACTAATGCAGGGGGTAAAAGAAATTTAATAAATAAATGGGACACTCTGAGTAATTTATATCCACACTAGATTTAATTTCACCTCACAGTTTAACATCATGTGGTAAGGAAATGTGGTTCAACATGGGTCTCATCCACAAGAGAAGTGTGAGGACTTTGTGCCTCGTTTATGTAAATGGTAGACCAAACATTATTGATTAGAGGGTCATAAATAAAGATAATTTTAGTTGATTTTAAATTTTTAGTTTATGGATAGGCCTAGGATAAAGTATCTTGGCTGCACTATGTATCTTATTGAATGAGAATCAAGTCAGAAGGATTCATGCTCAGTGTGAGAAACATGATAAAATTAGAAGAATCCTCGTATTATATTAAGTTGAAATAGGGGAATGTTTCTAATGTAAACCAATTGGTATTGTTATCTTGTGATGGATATTATTTACTACCATATTATGTAATTCATCAAAGACTTATACTGGATAATTTAATGTCATACAATACGAACTATGATGTTGTGGAATTTAACATAATGTGACCAGGATATATTATATATAGCATAACATAAAGTTATGGGGATAAGGTTTCTATAGTTTAGGGTAATTTATATTTTAACAATATAGTTCATTTTAATTTATTTAAACAAGGACCATGGGTTACTATGTTTTTATGACATAAAACTTAGACCGGGGGAGGTGGGAATGATATCCAAGGAAAAACAGACCCGGCAAGAATGGAGTGACCTATATGGATCTAGTGATATCCCAAATAACCTTAATGATCAGGGATAAGTTCATTAATATGACCAATATAGAGGTTTTATAATTCAATATGTATTCTATTATTGGGAATAAATTAACTTGTATTTCTAAAATGTTTTGTGGTAGGAGACTCAAATTAGGAACGTATGTCCTCTTCTACGAGGGCTATGGAAATACAGAGTTTTATATCATAGTATAAGTTAATTAACTATGATGTTTAGTGACTTTAGGTAAGTATGTTGGAAATTTAGATAAATTCCATATAGTGAGGATGAATTTATCTAATTTTTAGTGTCACATAGCTTTCACCATTATTTTGTACTTTTAAGGTTCTGTATCTAGGACTATGGGTCGTTCCTTTTATATTTGTGAAGCAAAGACCATGGGGATTTTATTAGACAAAGTATTTCTTAAGAAATATTTCAATGGTAAGGGAATTATTGACTAAAAATAAAATTTAATTAGTTAACATTCCCTATTGGAGTTGACCTTATGCATGAAATAAGTACCCTACCATTTTGGTTCATGAATTGGATGTTTCTTTCTAGGTATCATGAGATTCCTAAGAATCAACACCAATTCCCCATGAAAAAAAGAATGGAGGGATAGAAATGTTTATGGATCATGATACCCATTTTTGTTGTACATTGAAGTGGTTTTAGGTACACAATCTATTCTCATAAACCTAATCTAAATTATCTAATAACATTTGATATTTCTCACCCATGGATAGTTGGTCATAAATAATAGTTAAGAGTGAAGGTAACTAGGCCTTGATGGATAAATGGACTATGTTATATATATAAGAAAATATAGGTTTGTTTGTGTGGTAGTGTGGATTATGGTGTGATAGGAACACAAAGAATGAACGAGTTTGTTATTCAAATACTTCTTGACTTTATCTACTATCTTATGGAGTATGTTTTATATAGTTTTGTTTAAAAAATTTATTTTCCCATTTTTTATTGCATGGTAGTGAGATGAGTGGTTACAATGGATGACATACTACAGATACATCTATTTCAGTTCGGAAGAGAAGAAGAAGGTAGAATTATCTACCAGTATGGTACGAGGGACCAAAAATCAGGTAATGATGATTTTCTTCAAAAACTAATGATATCCATTTTCTCATATTATTTATGAGATTTATCATCATCCCACTTAGAAAATAAGTCTTTGGAAGTAAGTATGTACTTGAAATTAGTTATTGTTTGTAGGGTATATTTCCTCACATAATTGATTAACTAAGTGGAGAATGGCCAATAATATCAGGAGGTATGAAACCATTCTAGGGGATTATGAATGATGTTGGCATGTATTTTATACAAATGATATTTACCTTTTAGCTCTATACCATCATGTGTCATTAATAACTAAAAAAACCGAGCCCCCAAATTTGATAGGAAATCTTCTTCCCTAACTAATGGGAACCACATGAACCTACATGGGCTTCTGGAATAGTATTAAGGTTTTCTCCAATACCAATAAATCCATGGATAAATCTTTAAAAACATAATTTTGGGGTACTTTATTAGAATTTGTGCCATCATAGAGAGTAATATATACTTCCCACCACCATATTTTCTCTTTTCTTGCTCGGTCTAATATAATAATTGTATTACAGAGGTATTGTACTATGGGAAATATCCATATATATTTTTGAAATACCCTTGCTCAGGGATGGAATTAAATTGTTTTATATAATCCATGTTTGTAACAATGAATAGTTATACCATTTTTCAATGCACATTTCTAATGAATGTTTCATCTTGTTCTAGATCTGCGAAGGCTATAGCCACATTAGGAAATGTATCCTCTTGGTAGTTCTATGAATGTGGTACATGAGTTAGTGATGTAAATAAGGGGAATTGTACCATTAACCCTTATACATAGTCAGGTTTAGAAATCAGTTCATCCTTTCATATGGCACATTAACCATTGATCTTCATGATTACCAACTCTGAATCATCTTTGACACTCAGGAGAGGCACGAACATTTTTAGTCCCAATTCCAAAACTACAATTTGTTCTTTCTATTATGCCTCTTTGTAGGTGTATCCTTCTAAAAATAATAAGGAATAAGGTATAACTTATTAGTTTAGATAGATAAGGATGATTCCAAAACCTACTTTTTGAGTTTGGGGTCTCCTATTAGTTTTCCCTTTGGGATTATAGAAGCAAATTAAATGTATGTTTGATATGTTTGGGTGTAGTGATAAAGAGAAAATACCTCTATGTTGGGTAACTTAGTGTCTAATGGAGATATTTACATAGAAGGGTGATCTGTAAGAAATTATACCAAATCTTATCCATTTATATCCTTTTATGATATTAATAAAATTTTAAGATACTACATAATAACCACCAACCATGCCCAGTGTCAAGTCAACATGGGATGATAAGGATATAAATGATTGATTCATTATGAGAAACATGGTATAACTCATGGTTTAGTACGTAGTACCTCAGTTTCTGAACTTCGATGATTAACACATGATAATTTATATTTATATTTGTACCAATCATAGTTTTACTATGATAATAGACACTATTCTCATTCCTTATTTAATTATTCTACTTAGGATAGGAACCTCATAATTGATATAAGTTAGAATCGTAGATAATTAATTGTTTTCCTTCAATAGGGGGCATCAACATAGGTGGAATGAAATGATAACTTGGGATATTTTCAAAATCTGTTGAAAACCAATTTTCCATTGATATGTGACTCCCTTTATTCAATTTAGAGAAGGGTAATAATTTTTCTATAGGGTTATCTACAAATCATTATATATAATTGATGAATCCCTAAATTTCTCTTAACAATTTTATTTTTTGAGGAGGTGACCTGCCAAGGATAACCTTAGTTTCATTTAGACTGACTTCAATACCATAAATACAGTCTATGAATCCACGAAACTTCTATGAGGTTCACCTGAAAGTTCATTAAATGGGGTACATATTGAATTCATGATGTAGCAGGTTTTTCAAAATTATCTCATGTTTAAAAATATGGCCATAGTGTGAATCCCCAAATCCATGATTCTAAGTTCAACAGATAAAAAGATTGTGTATTTTTTTATTAAGACAACTGAAAAATACCATGAATATTTTACACTTTAAGGACTTTTACAATATAGGTTTTGGAGGATTAGAAAAACATCTTACATTTTACAAAATATGATTTAGAAAATAAAATAAATACCTAAATTTCTTCATGTGTGCTAACTCCAAAAGCAATGCGAAACATAATCATGAATTAAATACACATAAACACTTTTATTTATATATATGTATATATATAAATATGAAATTTCATTGGAAATCACTAGAGAGATTTGGTACAATAAAAAATTATATCAATTAGCCTTTTCATGGACTAGTAATAAAAATAATTAACATCCATGTATTCACACTTCTATTCATAACCTCAGAAAATACCTTTTAGGAAATGTTAAACTTTATCATTTAAATATTCATCCTTGAATAAAGATAATAAGGACTAATTTACTTGATAAAAAAGGTGTTATTTTACAATATCATTTTATACATAAAACAATAGTGTACATGCATGAACCCTTACCATAATAAAAACTTTAATTTTAAGTTCTCATAAAATAATTTATCAATTATCGTAATCATAAACAATTATACATAAAATTATATGAGTAACATTTCATCCTTTCTCATCTTGGAAATGTCAAATTGAGTAAAATTCATGATTTGAAATGAATTTCCTATTTATTAAAATCATGAAATAATATTTGAACAAACATATATGTATATATTTATACACAGACAAAATTATTATGGAAACCTTACTTAGGTATAAATTGAATGTACTTACATAATTAAAAGTACTATCTTATATGTTTTAAAGAATGTAAACTCTAAGATATATATAAATATACATATACACATAATTATAAACTTGATAATTGAATTCAAATGGTCTTTAACATTGAATAAAACATATATGTATATATTTTAGAATAATATAACTAGTACATAAATATAATACTCCCTTAAAAATAATTTCTTAATTTTTGAACTAAATAATAATATATTATGAAAAATAAAACATAAATACGCATTTCAAACAGAAACATAAAATTACTTAGATATATATAAACCATCTATTTAAATTCTAAAATAATAGTATCTTGAAGTTTCTCATAAAAATCTAATACAAACACACACACACATATCTAAAATGGAATTTTAAATACACATAATAGTTGAATAAATTTATATTCAAACAAAAATTTGATAAATATAAATATAATATCTTACCTTTTAATTTTTCTCATGAAAGACTCATTCCTTAACTAACGAGAGAATTTATTCTAATAAAAAACACATAAAAAAAGAAAAAAAAGATGCAATGTCTGTCCTCATATAGTATGCCTCATGAAAGAGTGCCTCTCAAGACACACAATAGGGGTGTAACAAATGAAATAGAATCTTGATAGAGGAAGGAATTATATATAAGACTAATAAAATTAATATATAATTGTATATAACATTTAAAAAACAATAGATCTCTCATTTTCTATAATTGGGTGGTTTAGATGAATCGATTTCTAACTGTGAATGTATTATTATATATAAATTTCTGCAATAGACAAAATTGAAAAAAAAACTGTATGATGCTAACATTTTATTTAATTAAACAATATTATGCATGAAGTATCACAGATTCCATATAAACTCATATAAAGTTTTGAAATAATGATCACAAATCATTTTCAAAATTCATTACCAAGATTTAAAAATAAAACCATGTGAAATAATAACACATGGTGGAAGAAAAAAAGGAATAAAGAAAAATTGGGTAAATTATGAACATAGATATTGATGAAGGAAAGATGAAAATTACTTGAAAATCATTTTTAATTTGATATCAACAAAATCTTTAGACAAAAAAACACCTACCTCACATAGATCTTAAAATCAAACCACTATGGATGCTTGATCCTAACAAATAATGGAGTATTCTTCTTCGACAACCACACCATAAACCACGGTCGAACCATCCCTTGGATTAAATCCACCATTCGCATCTTCCACATCACTCAACTACTCAAAATGAGTTGGAACCTTCGGTTGAATCCTTTTCATAGTATTCAAACTACATCTCATGGATGGTCCCTATTCCAGAGGAAGTGTCTCCCTACTTGCACTGACTTCAACTTGGAGATGAAACCCCGTAGTTTCTTTAGGGAAGCAGCTCATCCCTCTAGTCGAAAATGAATCCTTAGATTCAATTTACCAAAAATCAAATCCCTTATCCTCTTCTTTTTATTCACGTCATCATCATTTTTTTATGAAACAAATAAATATTAATTTTTTATAAAACAAGTCATAATCATATTTTAAATAAAACATATATTATAAAACATATTTTAAAAAAACCCATATTTTTATTATTTCATATATCTATATATGTATATATATATATATATTACGTTCAAAAATTTTATTTATTATTTTCATAATTCAGATTAATTTGAAAATCATAATCAATGTTTTATAAAAAAAAAATTCAATAGTAATATTTTTTTTAAAATAAGCTAATAGTACTTATATCATAATTTATAATTGAAAAATTCATAAATTTTCAATAGTTATGTTTATAATAATATATTAATTTTAATATGAACTTTAATTATTTTTACTTGTTTTAATTAAAAAAATATTTATATTACAAAATATTATTTCATGAAATCAATTCAATGTTAATTTATATGTCAAATTATATATATCCCTTAACATTCATTAATAAAATCATTCCAAAAAAAATTTTATTAAACCATATATATATTTTTATAAAACATGTATTTCAATATTACTATTTATAAAAACATCACAATTCAAAATAATATCATTTTTATAAAAATGGTATTTGTTTGTAATTTTAAATATTAAATTAAAATTAAATATTATTTGTTGAAAAAAATAATTTATTTAAAAATATTATAACATAAGATTTGAAAATTATATTTTTCAGAAAAATACAATAAAATTATTTAATACTCCATCATGTATAATAAAAGTGATATTATTGAAAAATAATACAAATCAAAAAAATTATTTTGATTAAATAAAACCACTTAGTTTTATAAAATATATTAAATAATTCAATTTATTTAAATTATAAATCATTTATTAATCACCTGTAAATTTATGGGATGTCACATAGGAAACTATTGGGATTTGACTACCATATTATCGACTTAACATTCAATGGTATTCACCATGAAGGGTTTGAAAATATATTTCAAGGCATGTTGATATGTGGAACCACGATTTTTTAAAGAAAATGGAATGACATGATAGAAATAGTTTCCTTGGGGTTCCTTGAAAGTGATGTATTCTTTATCTTTAGTGTAAATTTAGATTTGGTTGTATCCTGAATAGTCATCCATAGATGATTGATCCTAATAACTTGCAGTTTCATCGATCGAACTTTTATTAATCAGGACGTAGAAATTATCATTTTTAAAATGATGATTTATGTCTTCAAATTTTATAAAAATTATAATATTCTCATTCTCCATCTTGAACAAGAAAATATTGCAATATATTTCATGTATTGGAATTACATAAGGAATTCATATTTGATAGGATTACCAACTTAATATTTACTCTTGGCTGTGTAAGTTGGATGTGTTCTTATGGATGTATTCTATTAATTGTGGTGATCCTTTGGAAACACCAAGTGGTGGGTAGATAATTTGCGATAAAGGCATGATAAATAAGGTTAATTAGAAGGGGAAATATCTTGTTTCTACCTTATAAAATGGTTATACACATATTTTTGTTTAGAAGACATGGATACGCTGATCAATGTGGGTCATGGATCTTATTCTGTAACTAGATTTATCTATTGGATCTCATAAAACGATATGGAGATAGCTTCCTAAAATTTTGGAGGGGAACCTCATATGTTCTCTTCGTTCTCTTTTTCTGTACCAATACTAGGAGGAATGAGTGATGAAGGGAATTCTTCAGATCTTGAAGAAGCATCAGCATCCCAACATTCATAATATGATGTAGGGGTATTTCCACTCTCTATTAGTGATATGAGAGTCTCCTCTAATTCAGTTGATGATGTAGGGGTCTTATCACTTTATAAGGATAATAAAAATTCATTTTCAATAGGAAAATGATCACCCTTATAGAGATCATACACTCATTCCATGTCATCTATATAAACTTACATGATCAATATCATGAGTTCTAATGAAAATATACCTACATATAAACTTATTTATTAGATTTGATTGATTTAAAATAAATAATCATCTCTTATCTCTTTAAATTGTTTAGTATGGGTTATTTCTAAACCATCCAGGGTTGTAACCTAGGTGACATCATCATTAATTTTTTGCTTTCCTTCTCTCTAGTAGATTTTTTTATCGATGTATTGAGACTTATAGGATTAAAATAGAGCCTTATCATAGTGAAATTTCCCAATTTTTCCATTAACATAGCATAAGATATATTTATGGTATGATGATGGAACATCCATGTTTTTACATAACTAAATAATATACAACAGTAAATTTGAATCCAAAACCTACTAAAATCCCAATAATTTAAGTTGGACACATGGTCGTTGAATTGATCTTTGATATTGATTCTGTCAAGAGGTTACTAATAACTCTTTTGATAACCATAAAGCATTTATAAAGAGGCAGAAAAATAATATTTGTCATATCCCAAGAAAATAATTTTCCAAAAAAATTAGGTTGATCCTTGATCCATTTTTTATGAAAGATAATCATATCCTAATATCTACCATCTTAATAGATAAAAATAGGGGTATGTTGTTTCCCTATATAATAGAATTGTTTTTATTCTCTTTGGAAGAGATGGAAATGTAAAACTTTTCCAAAATCATTTTATATATGATATACATTAGTAATAGTGAACACATCTTGGAAATTTTTAGGTCTTTACATGGCCTCCATAAGAACATACCAGATAAGTTTTGATAAATTTAGAGAATTTAGGATTGAAATATTGGCTGGGACTATGACCAACTACTTTAAGATGTCATATTTTAAGCTAATTGTATTTGTTTCCCAAAGTCAGGTTTCTTCTTATCAGGTTCCTTCGGGGATGAAGTGTATAAAGTGGGTTGGTTAGACACTTCAAAATAATATGTAGGCACTTTTGTCACTGATAAATTAGGTCAAATTGGTATACTCACTCACCAAAGGTGATTATACGGTTGCACACTCATTAGTCAGACTTAAAAAATAGTTAGGTTAAGATGACCCATAATATATGTTAAGGTATCTACATTCCCCTATTTTAGGCTTCTTAAAGTTCATTTATATGGGTTTTGGCCACATATATAGCTTTGTAAGATATACAGATTGGGTATTGAGCTCATCCATGACTATATATTCTTATATTTTCTTGGATCCTCTAGACTCTTCCTATAGCTCCCCGATTAGGCATATGGAACTTAGGTTCATACGAATATTACTCAACAAATAATGGATGTATTAAATTAATTAATTTAATAGAAATTATGATAAATTCTTCATATGATAAGGATTATGTTTAGAAGATCCATTCCCATTGTGCTGTTTAATGGGACAACGCTTATTATACTAGAACTGAAGTTAGGAATTGTGATAGGATTGGACCAGCTTCAGTATTGGTACTCATTTTTCTTCATATGATTGAATTTTACCTTTCCACTTACATCATTTACTATTGTATTGGATCTTGGAATACTACAGTTTCGATATGGTTGGTCGCACCATAGGTGAAGAGACTGGGGGGAACAACTAGCTAATTTAATTGTTCCCTAAGGATAACATGAGTTAAATTTACTATGTTTTTGGTCATCCAATCATTGTAATTTTGTGAAATCATACTTGTCAATTATATCTATTCATTTTATTTCCTTACAAAATTAGTAGAATCATGTACCACTTATATTGGTGGATTTCCCAATTTTACTTGTCCAAAATCCATACTATTTAGTAAAATGTATTTAAAAATAAAGAACTCCTAGATGGATTACCCCGATGTTCAATGAAATGGCAAATAATTTAAATGAACATTGAGACCAACCTGGATAGGTATTCTAGGTTTTTTAAATCTCAGATGATTTTTCTCTATAGATGGTAATAAATATCCAATAACATTATCACGTTTGAATGAATAAAAATTATTCTTTTGATATTCATATGGTGATATCTTCTGATACATTATCCCATCTTGATGGGATAGTTTTTTTCCATTAAGAAGGTGGTTTCATATGATATTTTATGGGCATAGGATCTTGTGAAAATTTAGGAGTTATATTAAGAATGATGATTATTATTACCACATTGATTACTCTTCTTGCTTGAGTTGTCAGCATTGGTTGAGATGAGATTTTGTTTTATAATTAGAATATAACGATCATGGTCTGGTCATGGAGTCCACCTAGATATTTCAATAGGATATATGAAATATGTAGTTGGTCACAGTGGTTATATATACAAGGATAAAAAAATACTCATAGAGGAGATTCATTTTCAATGATTAAGTCAAACCATCACAAATGGAGATGAAATATAAGACTCTCTCATTCTAAAAGTATTTTAAATTTTATTTGTCAAAGTTTTTTTATTCTTATTGGGAATATGAATTGGTAAATAAAATTTTTATTTAGTTTTTCTTATCTGGTGATGGATCTAGTGGATTTTTTATACTGTATGAAATTTGGTCCTTCCAAAGTATGTAAGAAACAACTATGTCGAGATGCTTTTTTGCTGAATATTTCAAATCATTAGAAAACATTGAGTTTTGAAATGTGTTGAATCATACTCTAGATCCTTTGAGTAATTTAAAGTTAGAAATATTGGATTGTTAATATTAAGTGTGGGAATAGTTGTATTTACCCATTTCGGTTGAGCCTTTCACTATGGATGCATTGGTGCATGCCATCATTCCATAGCTTCCATCTAGGATGTTAGGGAATCAATATTCTTAATGTATTTAGTTGAAAAGCTATCTGGGTAGGTACTTGAGAAGGGGAAACAATAGGAGGATGTTGAGCAAGTGTTGTTTTCAACAATACATAATATTGTTATTTAAAGGGGGAGTTTATATTAATACTCTATCTCTTTATGACAATTTTGATGCTCCCAAATACCCTTAATTATTTTCTAATGATTTTATTTGTTATGTATTTTGCAGGAATTTATCATTTTATTTTACTCTTGAAATAACGAGAATTTAGCATTTCATGCGCTACTTATTCGGAATCTTCTTGAGCGTGTTCTTGAAACACTTTTCATACTCTACGTGGATAAATGTAGTGTAAGGATAAAAATCATGTATAATTTTTGAGATAAGGAAAAAGTATGGTTAATCAACCATACATTATCGACAAATTATGGAAGAAGAACCCTATGTTAGGAAGGAACCCTACATTTGGGATATCAGAAAAGTGTGAAAGGAGAACCGTACACAAATATTAAGCGTTACATTTATTTCTCAAAAGTATGGTTCATAAAACTTACTTTTGTAAACAACAATACATTATTAGAAAAGTATGGATCAAGTAAAAGTATGGATCTTTTATCGTACATTTTAATGTTTAAGAGAACGGTATGGATGACCAACCCTACGTTTGGAACAAACCTTACGTTGGTTGTCAAGTTTACATTGTTAACTTTACATTTTCAACCTTACATTGGGAACCTTACGTTTTAAGACTAAATCATCAACCTTACGTTCATAGGATGAATACAGTTCAACTTAACTTTACATTTGACGTCGGAGAATTTAAAGTCGATAATTTTATGCAGCGGTCAGTACACAGATTATTAGGCGGATTTCAAGCTAGATTTAAAGCTGATTTTAAAGTACGATTTTGACTGATTCAAAACTATTTTATCAATGTTTTGATCTAATTAAGAAGAGAGTTTTATGACGAGTCTTCAGGGAAGTTACGAATACTATATAAATTCAAATGTTTGAATATCGTGAGTAAAAAGGAGACTTTTGTGGATCTAATTTTATAGGATAAGTTCTTATCGTTATTTTATTTATATGGGATTTTTGAAACTGGATCGACAATTATTGATCATGTGTGATCTTTTGATTATTCAGAAAAAAGGAAAACAAAGACTACTGAAACATACCGATCTGCTGTTTCAAAAGGAGAGTCAAAGCTCTGTTTGTTAAAGAGGAAGGAACACGATAGAATATTCACTTGTTCTATATCGAAGATCTACTATGGATATGTATCTCCTAATGTTGTGAATTTTTTTTATATATTTACTGCAATGAGATCGACTCAGAATGTCTCTTATTTGAAGAACATCTAGAATGTATTTTCAGAATACGAAATTATTTCTTTTCTATTCTTGAGTGATCGGATTCTCGTACTAAGCTGTGTAGGTTCTGTAAGTAAACCAGAAGGATTTGTTTTTCCTTGGATTTTAAAGGTGTCAACTTCCTGTACTCAGTTGTGAACTGGTCTGTTGAAAAGAGGACCAGATAGTGAAAATCACAAAGCTCATGGAGTAGAGTGTTGGTGGAGTGGACTAGGGGCCTTATGTTCCCCGCACCACTATACATCTTGTGTTTATGCTATTTAAATTTCCGCTACATCATTTTATCTGATTAAAGTTAAAAGGCAGAACATAATCTCGTAAAGAATTTTGAAAATTCATAATTCACCCCCCTCTTGTGTATATTTGGTGTAATCCAATCCAACAATTGGTATCAGAGGTTGAGCTTTCTGAAAAAGCTTTAACAAGATGAAAGTGATTATACACAGAGCAAGATGACTGATACAAGAGAGGGAATGTCTATGGTCAGAGCACCGTACTTCAATGGAAAAAACTATGGATGATGGAAGTCACGAATGATTATCTATATGAAAAACCTTGGATACAGAGTATATTCCACGATTCTGATTCCATATGGAATACCAGAAACACCTGAAACATGGAGTGCAGCTACTGAAGCAGATTATTACATGAACTCGAAGGAAATGAATGCAATTATATGTGGTCTAGGACCTGATGAGTTTAACAGAGTATCTCAATGCCCCACATTATATGAAATTTGGCAAACTATTGTTGTTGCTTACAAAGGAACTTAGAATATCAGGGAAATGATATATGCAACTGCTAAGCATAAATTTGATACATTAAAAATGGTTGAAGGTGAGAGTATTACTCAAATGAATAGAATATTGACCAAGATTGTCAATAACATAACTACCTTGGTAGATCCCATTAAACAATCTGATCAAGCTTTAAAAGTATTGAGAGTATTGCCTACAAAATGGAATGGAATCTCTGCAGCAATCAGACAGTCGACACCTGTCAAGGATTTAACCATGAGATAACTGATTGGAACATTAATGATGTATGAATCTGAGATGGAAGATAAAGATAATGAACATAAAGTGCTTATCAAAAGAGATGATACTGCCTTGAAGGCATCATCACAGAGCAAAAACAGAAAGATGAATAAAAATTTAAAAGAGAAGTCAGAGAGTTCTTATTCATCTAATTATGATGTGGAATTGGCTCAGCTAGCACGGAGATTCACAAAATTTTATAGAAAGAAGAAGGGCTTCAGAAAATCCTTCAAAAAGGATGACAAGGAAGTCAGATGCTATGAATGCAAGAAAATGGGGCATATCAGACCTGACTGTCCTGAACTAAAAGAAAACAAGTGAATTTTTTTTTTCAAAAGAAATGACTATGATCATAAGGACAAGAAATCCATGAAAGCTACATGGAGTGTATCTGAAGACTCCATTATTACTTTTCAATCAGACTCAGAGAAGGAGGAAGAAAATCTAAAATCCAACATGTGTTTTATGGAAGAAACAGATGAGGTACAATCTTACTACTCTTCTGATTCTAGTTATGAATCTAATTACTCTAATGAAAAACTTACAGCCTACTGAAATATGCTTGAAGAAAAATATGACTCTCTATTTAAGAAGCACAAGTCTTTAAAGAATGTTCGTAAGGCCATTTCTGAGGAAATAGATACAATGCTGAAATAATATAAGCAGTTAACTGGAAAATTTGATTCAATTAATTATAACAATATAGATTATGAATCAAAGATAAAATCACTGCAAACTGAAGTAGAAACTTATAAAACTAAATACCTTGTTTTTACTTAAGTATAAAATACTTTAAATGAAATCCTTCAAAAAAATGTCATTAAAAATGAAATATTTGGAATTGGAAGTAAAGGTGAAAAACCCAAGCTATAAAAAAACTATTTTATTCCAAGTGTAAAAAGACTAAATTGTAATTACTGTGGAATAAGGGGATATATTTTTAAAAAAAATTTCTTAAGCAAACCCCAAATAAGTGGTATTAAGAAAGCTTTTGTATCAAATGATTTATTTGACTCATGTGAAATTAAAAAAGTAAAGTATGGATTCCCATATCCTTGCTAGCTAGAACCACTGGACCCAACAAAATATGGGTACCAAAGTAATATGTGTAAATGTTTCTACAGGGAGCATGCCACAAGAGAAAAAACTACATATGGTATATGGACATTGGCTGCTCAAGACATATGAGTGGAAACTCATTGAATTTCTCCACACTCACTCAAAAAGATGGACTTGTCACTTTTGGTGACAATGCCAATGGAAAAAATCATTGGTATTGGAACAGTTGGAGATCCAGAAGCTGTCTCATTTAATAAAGTACTTTATGTACAAGGATTGAAACACAATCTGATAATTATATCTCCACTATGTGATGATGGTTATGCTGTTGATTTTTTCTAACGATTGTCGTTCTATTTCCAAAAATAAATTTCTTAAATCTAGATCACCAAGAACTGATAATGTGTATAACCTGGATTTAAATTTCTTATGTAAAGAACAAGTAAATTTATTAACTGCTAAAATGAATGAATCTTGGATCTTACATATGAGCCTTGGACATTGTAATGTATATGTTTTAAATAAGTTATCTAAGAAACATTTAGTTTCTAATTTGCCTAGTCTCAAATTTGAAAGTGAGAGATTCTGTGATGCATGTCAACTTGGAAAGAAACACAAATCATCCTTAAAATCTGTTAACAAAATTGCTACATCTAAACCTATAGAACTTATCCATATGGATCTGTTTAGACCTTCAAGAGTAGCAAGATTAGCTGGTAAATTATATGTATTTGTTTTAGTTGATGACTATTCTAGATTTACATGGATTTTCTTTTCAAAATTTAAAAATGAAGCTTTTATTTTATTTGAATGTTTATATAAATCTGTTCAAAATGAAAAAGTTTTTAAAATTATTTCATTAAGGATTGATCATGGTGGAGAATTTGAGAATCAGGAATTTAATTCCTTCTTCTCAAATCTGGTTATTAAAAACAACTTCTCTACACCTAGAACACCTCAACAAAATGGAATTTCTGAAAGAAGAAAATGGACTATTCAGGAAATGGCTAGGACTATGCTAAATGAATACAGTCTTCATACCTACTTTTGGGCAGAAGCTGTAAGCACAACCTTCTATATAATGAATAGAGTTTTAATTAGACCTCTTTTAAAAAAGACACCCTATGAACTTTGGAATAACAGAAAACCTAAAGTTAACTACTTTAATGTTTTTGGATGCTAGGTTTACATCTTGAACACCAAGGATAATCTTGGTAAGTTCGATCCAAAATCTGATGAAGGAATCTTCTTAGGATATTCAGCTACCTCCAAAGCTTATAGAATCTATAATAAGATGTCAATAATTTTTGAAGAATCAGTTCATGTTAAATTTGATGAATCTGATCCCTTTGAGAAAAGGATAGATCAAATGGATTAATTTGACTCTAATGATAACATGAGGCTTGAGAACTTGAAAAATGATTTTGAAAAAGATATAAATTAAATTTAGTCCAATTTAGAAGAACATGATACTGAAGAACCTATAAGTGTGTTGCCTAGAAAGACTAGAAACCTAAAGAATCACCCTTTAGAAACTATAATAGGAGACTTAGATACATGAATAAAAATTAAGAAGAAATGTGGGAAATCTTGTATAATTCTCTACCTTTCTATTCCAATTAGAACCCAATACTATAGAAGAATCTTTAGATGATGAAAGCTGGATGATAGCAATACAAGAAGAATTAAACCAGTTCAAAAGATATAAAGTCTTGGAATTATTTGAAAAATCACAAAACTATCCAGTGATAGGAACCAAATGGGTCTTTAGAAATAAGCAAGATGATCAATGAATAATAACTAGAAATAAAGATAGACTTGTAGCTAAAGGATATAATCAAGAAGAAGGTATAGATATTGATGAGACCTTTTCACCTGTAGCTAGACTAGAAGCCATTAGAACCCTTTTAGCCTATGCATCTCATATGAACTTTAAATTATTTCAGATGGATGTTAAGTATGCCTTTGTAAATGGTTATTTAATAGAGGAAGTGTATGTTGAGAAACCTCCTTGTTTTGAAAATTATCAAAAACCAGATTCTATTTTTGAACTTACTAAAGCTCTTTATGGCCTTAAACAACCACCTAGAGCTTGGTAATAAAGATTATGCTCTTTTCTTTTGAAAAATGATTTTACTGTTGGAATGGAATATGCAACACTTTTTAAGAAAACTGTGAATTGTAATATTTTATTAGTTCAAATTTATGTTGATGATGCAATTTTTGGATCAACTAATAAAACCCTTTGTCATGAGTTTTCAAAGTTAATGAAAAAATAATATGAAATGAGTATGATGGGGGAACTAAATTTCTTTTAAGGACTTCAAATTTATCAAAAATATTTTGGAAATTTTTTGAATCAAAAAAATAAATTACAAATTTATTGTAGAAATTTGGACTTGAAAACAACAAGACATATACAACTCCTATGTGCACTAATATAACACTTGATTTGGATGAAACTGGAAAATCAATTGACAACAAGTTATATAGACATATGATCAGTAGTTTATTATATCTTACTGATAGAAGACCATATATAATGTATTCATTATGTATTTTTTCTGTATTCCAATCAAATACTAAAGAATCTCATTTAACTGTTGTTAAAAGAATTTTTAGATATTTAAAAGTAACTGTTTTTCAATCTCTTCTTTATCCCAAAACTTTTGATTTTAATTTGATTTCATATTTAGATGCAGACTTTGAAAGTTTTAGATTAGATAGAAAAAGCACATCAGGAACATGTCACCTTTTATGAAATTCTTTAGTGTCATGATCAAGTAAGAAACAACATTCAGTTGCCCTGTCAACAACTGAGGCATAGTATGTTTCTGCTGGAAATTGCTGTGCACAGGTGTTGTTGATGAAAATCACTCTTATAGACTTTGGACTAAATTTTAATAATACTCCTATTTTATGTGATAATACTAGTGCTATAAATATTTCAAAAAATTCTATTAATAATTCTAGAATAAAAAATATTGATATCAGACATCATTTTCTAAGAGATAATGTTCTTAAAAAGGATATATCTTTCGAATTTGTATGTTCTAAAATTCAATTAGATGATATTTTTACCAAACCACATCACACTGCAAGGTTTGATTTTATTAATGGGGTCTAGGTGTATTTTATTTTAAATAAAATTTTATTTTACTATAGTAGTTCTTTATTTTACTTCTGCTTAAAATAATTTAGCTATTTTTTTCAAACAGAATAAGTTTCTTTTCCCCGCGAAATCTCTTTTACTTATTTTTAAATATATATAATGACTATTAAAAACACGGGAATCAAGGTTGTCAGAAACCCTTTCGACTTCTAAACCGGTTCATTTATACCAAATCCTTTTCGAACCCGCAAACCACAGATTTGCTCATCAGCCCTAATATTCAAACCTTTGAAATCCTAACCATAAAACCTTCAGATATTCTCGCAAATATGGAAAAGACTAAAAGAGCCGATGAAGCCGAAACCAGAAGTGTCAAGAAACAACGTTCAGAAAGAAGAAAAATCTTACAGGGCAAGGCGATTGATCCTTAATGGCTATATCAGAAAAATATCATGTTGAAACAAGCACTGTCATTTCAGAATCTCAAACAGACTTTCAACAGTGAGAATACAGAATTTCTGTATGAGGTAGATCCTCGATAATTCTTCAAATCTGTACAATTTAGACCGGGAGATGATTAGGACAGAATGATGGCTAAGATAGAGGATAGGAATTTCTCATTCTCATCAGTAGAAATTGGTCAGATTCTCAACTTCCCCCATGAAGGAGTTTTTCATTTCGAATTGAAAAATATTGGAGATTCTGTGCATAAATAAGAGGACATAATGTCATTTCTCTTTGGTATTAAGACTGTAAAGAAAATTTTTATCAAGGATTTGGATCCTGATCAGAAAATTTTGGTGAAATTTGTGCAAACACGGATTTCACCGAGGATGTCTGAAATAGAAATGATATTATATCACAATACGTATATAATGTATCTTTTTCTCAGGGATGTTAAACTCAATTTTACTAGGTATATGGTTAGATACCTAAGATATTGATGTCAGAGTTATGCCCGAATGAACTTTTATCCTTTTGGTCGATTCATCTCCAAGATTTTTTTTATGAAAAACATGGTGAGACTGGTGGATACCAGAGTACGCTATCATCACAGTAATGTGCTTAATGCTAGAACTTTAATATAGATTGGCTATTTATGGAGTACTATCAAAGTAAAAATTTTTCCAGTAGGAGAAGATGATGAATCAGAGAGTGATCAAGCTCAATATGCAATGTCCAAGGAGGGACAAGCTGAATCGAGAGTCAGCATTGCGTCAAGGAGGATCAGATTTGAAGTGGAAGAAACTGAGGAAGAAAGAAGTCAGGAGGGACTTCAAACTCAGGGGAGAAGACCTATGCTTGAGGAACTTACTTCCCCTGACATAACTACAAGATATTTACTCTCTTATAGATTTTTCAATGAAAAGTTTGTTGAACACCCTCAAGAACAGAATGTCATTGTTACAGATCTGGATCTTGAAAGAATTGTAGTTGAAAGATCAGAACAACATGTTGTAGCTGATGTTTCCATTTTACTTCAACAAGAAAAGGAGACAGAGCCTGGTGAGGAAGTGGACAGACCTCAGGAAACTCCATAGGATATCATTTTAGATATTTCATTGGAAGAAAAAATTGTAGATGTTCATGGTGAGCATGCTTCTAAAGCTCACACATAAGTACTTCAAGATGATTTTTCTATAGAAGAGTCTGAAAAGGACTCTGAGGAAATATCTATGGACCAAACTACTCAGGACAAGGAGAAATAAAAATCTGATGCTGAATCATTACCTTTAGTACTGCTACATCATACAGAGCCTGAGAATGCGAATCAAGCACAACATGCTTCTGATTCAAGGAATAGGGATGTAGAAGAGTTGTACAAAAAGTTATCTCAACTGTAATGTGATAATGACTCTCTAAGAAACACCTTAGCATCAGAACAGTTGAAATTTCAAAAGCTTAAGGAGAGTTCTGTTTCAAGGAAAGAAGTTGAAATTTTTAAACAGGATATGCTAAATGCTATTTCCAAATTGAAATATGAAATGGTTATGAAATCAGATTTCTCAGATCTTAAGTTGCTTATGGAGACACAATTTTCATCAGTTGGGAATAGTGCTGCTAGTGGATCAGGTACTTCACCTGATTTAATCATAAGATTTCAAGATATCACTGCTGCAATGAGCAACATGAATGACAGGTTGCAAGATCGTCAGTGCAACAGTGCTCCATTATCTATTTTATTAGATGATCATAATTTCATCGTTGATCTATTGACATCCAGTGAGCCAGGAATCCGTTCTATCTTAGATAAATTCATAGAGAAGCTATCTTCGTATACAGAGAAAGAAGAACAACTTCACGAGTTTTTCAGATCCAATCTCATTGAAGACATTCATATTACTCAAGAGGCCAGAGATCTTCTAATTTAGCTCGGTGATGGATTAATAAAAAGGTTAAGAGAAAAGTTAGTAGAAATCAAGTCTACAGTCTAGAGAAGATAAACCCTACCTATTAACGGCCAAAACCTTGATTCCAGTATTTATTATTTTTTTTACTTTTAATGAAAATCTATTTCATTATATTTAATTTTTTTACTGTTATTTTTTGGATATTCCAGTAATCCAGAATGCATTATTACTAAACAGTTAATAATATCATTTAATTATGTTTAGTGCTACATTAATCTGTGTTCTATTACATATTCTATCATTCTTTTTCATATCACAAAAAGGTGGAGACATTTGGATAAACAAAAAAATCATTTCTTTTGGGGGAGTAATTCATTTTATTGGGGAAGAAATTAAAACATGGATAAATTAAAGGGAGATACTTATCTTTTCCAAATTCAAAACTGATCTTTTCAAAATTTCACAACTATATGTAATTAATTTTAAGTTAAGTTAATTTCATTAATTATTTTATGGGTTTTGTGATCATCAAAAAGGGGAATATTGTTGAGCAAGTGTTGTTTTCAACAATACATAATAGTGTTATTTAAAGTGGGAGTTTATATTAATACTCTATCTCTTTATGAAAATTTTGATGCTCAAAAATACCCTTAATTATTTTCTAATGAATTTATTTGTTAAGTATTTTGCAGAAATTTATCATTTTATTTTACTCTTGAAATAACAGAAATTTATTACTAAAGTATTCATATCTAGCGTGTTCTAGAAACACTATTCATGCACTACTTATTCAGAATCTACTTGAGCGTGTTTTGGAAACACTGTTCATAATCTACGTGGATAAAAGTAGTGTAAGGATGAAAAGAGTGTATAATTTTTGAGATAAGGAAAAAGTATGGTTAATCAACCATATGTTATCAACAAAGTATGGAAGAAGAACCCTACGTTAGAAAGGAACCCTACGTTTGGGATATCAGAAAAGTATGGAAGGAGAACCGTAAATAAATATTAAATGTTACGTTTACTTCTCAAACGTATGTTTCATCAACCTTACTTTTTTAAACAACCATACGTTCTTGGAAGGGTATGGATCAAGTATGGATCTTTTATCGTATGTTTGAAAGTTTAAGAGAAAATTATGGATGACCAACCTTACATTTGGAATAAACCTTACGTTTGTTGTCAAGTTTACATTGTCAACTTTACGTTTTCAACCTTACGTTGTGAACCTTACATTTGAAGACTACATCATCTACCTTACGTTCAGAAGATGCATACAGTTCAACTCAACCTTATGTTTTGCGTCGGAGAATTTAAAGTCGATATTTTTATGCAACGGCTAGTATGCTGATTATTAGGCGGATTTCAAGCCAAATTTAAAGCTGATTTTAAAGTACGATTTTGACTAATTCAAATCCTTTTTATCAATGTTTTGATTTAATTAAAAAGGTATTTTTATGCCGAGTCTTCAGGGAAGTTACGACTACTCTGTAAATACAAATGTTTGAATATCGCGAGTAAAAAGGTGACTTTTGTGGATCTTATTTTACAGAAGAAGTTCTTATCGTTATTTTATTTATATAGGCTTTTTGAAACTGCATCGATAATTATTGATCATTTGTGGACTTTCGATTATACTGAAAAAAAGGAAAACATAGACTACTGAAACATACCGATCTTCTCTTTCAAAAAGAGTATCAAAGCTCTGTTTGTTAAATAGGAAGGAAGATGATAAAAGATTTACTTGTTCTATATCTAAGATCTAATGTGGATCTATCTCTGCTAAAGTTGTGATTTTTTTATATATTTACTACAACGGGATCGAATTAGAACATATCTTATGTGAATATTATTATTTCTAAAGGCGACAATCTACCTACTATCAATTGCATGCTGTTGCAATTGTGAAGAACATATGGAAAGTATTTTAAGAATATGAAAATCTTTCTTTCCTATTCTGGAGTGATCGGATTCTTGTACTAAGCTGTGTAGGTTCTGTAAGTGAACCAGAAGGCTTTGTTTTTCCTTTCATTGTAATGGTGTCAACTGCCTGTACTTAGTTGTGAACCGGTCTGTTGAAACGAAGACCAAATAGTGAAAATCACCAAGCTTGTGGAGTAGAGTGTTGGTGGAGTGGACTAGGGGACTTCTGTTCCCCGAACCACTATACATCTTGTGTTTTTGCTATTTAAATTTCCACTGCATCATTTTATCTAATTAAAGTTAAAAGGAAGAACACAATCTCATCAAGATTTATGAAAAGTCACAATTCACCCCCTCTTGTGTATATTTGGTGTAATCTGATCCAACAGATGAGTGTGACATGATAAGTCTACCAACATTTACAGCTGGAAACTAGCATGGGATGGTTTGGAGCAGTTTGCCTAAAAAAATTCTAGATACTATCCTAATAGAGGTAAAACTAGACATCATGCATCCATTGGATCAAAATAATTTTTTTAAATTGACCCCGAATTGTGTGGATTTTCTAAATCCATTTTTTTGGAATGCTAGGCTCTTCCTATTGAGGTAAATACATTAAAATATAATATTCGAGCTCTCTACGTTGAACATACCCATAGGGAATGTTTCCTTCAAGTAAATCAATATTGATTTTAATTAAATCTTTTATTTTTACCTAATATTGAGTGAATTTTTACTCAATTATAGGTGGTTCAAAATCTTAACATAACAAGTGAGACATAACATCAACTTTTCACTTTTGTTTGTTTAGAATCTATCCGAGAGGTGGAGGAAAATAAATTGAGGGAGATCCCATGTTTTTATATTACCTTTTATTCTTGGTAATAATACATTGATCCTACTTTTTAGTGTGGACTATGTTTTCAATAGAAATATCTACCCCTTTCACTTCTGCACTGGCTTCATATTCCATAGCATCTATGAGACCAGTGCGAATGAAACTTAGTAATGCATATATTGTTGCATTTATCATATCACCACTGGAAATATAAGAGGATTATTCTAACCCGAGGTATTTGTTGATTTAAAATTTTTGATATTCAATAACAGATTCTTTCTTAGTGGATCACTTTTTCCTACACCCTCTCTAGGGCTTCATATTTACATTATAGGATTCTCCTAGTGTTATTTTGTGATGAATATTTTTAATGGATTCTATATAAAAACTCCTTGTATGTGTTCACTCTGAGAGATATGGGTCAGGAAATGAGGCAAATTTTGGGTTCTCATTTTATGATGCATCTCCTGAATAAGAAATGATTGATATCTTTGTGGGTGGAGATTGAGGTAAACCATTCCCCCAATCATATGAGGTGGTGATGCTCCTAATTTATTTATATAAAATTTTGGACCAGATTTAAAAACTTAAAGGAAGTGGATATGGTAAAAATTATCCAATACCTATATGATATGGTTTCAATAGTATTGATATCACTTAATTTATTAGTAATTCATTCTTGATATTTTGAATCTTTGTGAGAGCATGATCTGGTTGAAATCCATGATCTTAGGATGATTCTGTTACTTCCAAAGGAAATGTTGTCTCTTATCATGTGGTAATATTTCTAAATACTATTGTATTCTGGATGTAAGATCCTTTTGATGGAATGTTCTTATTATATTCGAAAATTCTGGGATCCAGTCATGGAAAATCACTACTAAATATACCTAATAAGGTGTGCGTTACTTGATTCCATGGGGTTTTTAGTTGTAATTGCATTGCATGATTCTATTTTTAGAATAATTTTCTTATTGGGGATTAAACCATAATGAAGTTCTCCATGTTCACCATATACCTTGATGTTTATACCATACGATGCATCAATAATCAAAAGATGAAGGTTTGTCAAGGAATCAAGACACAAATGATGAATACCTTCATACTACATTCCCAATTTTTGGAACCATACAATTGAAAGGATGTCCAATTCAATACATCAATGAAATTATTCTATTTTTATAATGTAATTTCTATATCCTTTAAGTAGAAAGAACTTAATATTTAAATGTTGAATATTCTTCCATATACATATATGAATATTATGCCTGAATTCCTTTTACAATGTTCTATGAAAATAATACTGAGGAGTGGCTAGGGACGAACACATGACTAGTGTATTTTATTTAGGAACTATTTCCTTATAATCAATTTTTTCTATTTATCTGTTGTGATATATTAATTTATTTTCTCTGAGAAAAGTGGGTTTACCAAGCTTTATTGTTGTATAAGGAAGGGTTTTCAAAAATATTCTCTATTATAATAGAAGATAAGAGATACAAGGGTTATTCATAGAGTGACCATATCCTAGGTCTATCTTACGATGGAGCAAGAGTATCACTTGTCAAAGATTAGAAATATAGTGTTTTTACCTTTTATTCTCATGTTCCTCATGATATAAATAGATTTATTATAGTTGATTTTACAATGGGAGTGCCTTCTTATTGAAATTAAATATCACAATGGGGAGGACCATTATATAGAACACCATCATGGCGGGGCATCATCAAGGTTGAATTTTCTACTCCTTGGGAGGATTCATGTAATATGTTCCCATGAGAAGACCTTCATGGTGGTAAACAACAAGGGGATGACCTAATTACTATTTTATCTTCTGACTATGAGGATGGATTCTATTACACTAATAATAAAATTATTATTCAAGAATTGTCTTAGTGTAACTACCCAAAATTTTATGAATAAAATTTCCCTGTTTGATTTAATTAAATGTCTTATGGATATAGAAAAAAATGAACTTATTTTGTTTTATTATATCTAATTATATTTAAATGTCCATTAAGTATCTTTAACATTGATATTATATCCATTTAACAGTGATCACATGACAAGTATAAATATATGGTTTTAACAAATACTTGTGGCAAATACATAAGAAGTGACAACCTCAACCAATAGGATCATACTCATTTGAATCCCATATATCAGAGATTCCTAGGGAGAATTATTTTTTTAGCTTTGATCTAGATCAATCCCAAGATGAGATCCGACAACTTTAGCATGACCAAAAGTGTTTATGGGAGAAGTTGAAGATCATCAAGATGACATCCCAAACCATGTTCATCGAACGACCCCAAGAAAGTCCCACTATCACGCACCTTAATCTTAGGGCATATTATAGTGTAATGAAGGGATATGTATCAAGACACTAGAATTAAGAATATGTATGTTATTTGTTTATATAATATTGAATATATTTTCTTCTTATTATTTTTACTTTGTAAATGATTTTTAAAGAAAAAATAGTAGTTTTTGTTAATATTAAAATTCAGTTAGGAAATCAATTTTGATGAATTAATGGGTTTTTAAATAAATTATATTTTTATAAAATATTATTATTATATTATTATTTTTAAATATAAATGATCATATAATTTTTTGGTTGTCAAATGTAATTTTTACCAGGGTTAAAAAATGTCATGAACAAAAACCCATCATTTTCAACAAATGTTAGTTTTTATTTTAAATGTGAAAATTAAAAGATTTATAAAATTATTTGGATAAAATGCATAAATTTTTTTGGAATCAGGATGTTGAAATTATCCAATGGTTAGTTTTTTATAATTTTCTGATACAGTCACATTTTTAGGTAAAAATTAAATACTGTATAAATATACAATGTGTTTTATGACATAATAATGGCCCAATACTGATATAATAAATTAAATAAATGGTATAATTGTTCATAGATATGTTTTTCCTTTATAATAATGTAATTTAATTTTTATTTTATTTATTTTAAAAATCCTTTGTGAATCCTCCAAGATATATACAATATTTTAAGATTTTAAAATCATATATTTTAAAGTGTGACTCACCTCCACATAAGCAAGGAAAGTGTTTTATTATCATAAAATAATATAATTATAAAATAATTTAATATTCTCTAATTTTCCAGAAACCAAGGTAGGGTTTGTGGGTTTGAATATTTTATTATGTATTGTGGAAAACCAAAATAATAAAGAAATCCCCCTCATTTCCTATATAAACTCACCCAAGCTCCCTTTTATCTTCAATGAAACACCTTGATTCTCATCCAAAACCTAACCTATACTTTTTATATTCCTCCCATGTTTCTCTAAGCTCAAAGGAAGCCTCTCCTAAGCCTTTGGAGTCACACATCCAAGTAATGGATTCTCTCTCTCCTCTTTTTATCAGACACTCCATTTATGATATGCCATTTTTTATTTCTATTTTATTATATTAGATACATTCTTACCATTCCGCAAACTATAAATTCGATATTTAAATGATGGGATACCCCTTCACTATAATTTTTACCTCTTATAAACTCGTATATACATCCGTTATTGTGCTGAAATTTTGTAATGAATCTTCCACACTCCACTTTTATCAAGAATTCTTTTTATTTCATGTCTTCTAAATTAATTTATAATATGTTGGGATATATTATTTAATATCCCTCTTATAATCCATTTATGTATAAATTATAGGAGGCCCATTTCTCTTTCATCAACCCATTTTAGGAATGTCTACATGACGTTGTTATGCTACCGAAATTGCACCATGATTTTCCATTACAAAATCATCTTGTAGTGAATACCATACCCATTTATCTACCAAAGGTATTAACCTTTACGAATATATAATTACTGATTGGGGACTGACAAGTATGTATTCCACATTCTTAGATCTTTGTGTAAATTAAAATTTTGAATGAATCCATGTTATATGATCTCTGTGGAACACTTAAACATGAGAATGGAATGATTATGAAGGGTACAACCTGATAGCACTCCAATGCTTTGGGTAATGGTTAGCATCATGATAGGTCATGTTGGGAAATGGTATTTACCTGATTCATTTATGGTATTTTTTACACCATGGGGTCTTTCCATATTTATCCTTTTTCTATTTATGATGTAGTGGTTTAAGATGTTTCCACATTTTGCATGTTATTAATATCATGTTTTATCATGCCTTGTTATAAATCTTATTTTTAAACCCCATTAATATGCCTATTTTCAAACTTGTATTGTATTCCTCATGTTATTCATTGTTTATTCCATTAATGGGAAAAATAGGTCACCCCTTTATCAGTTATGTCCTCAGGTTATCCCTTGTAGTGTTAAGTGTGAAGGAGCGTTTTGGCCATGTTAAATATGTTTTCAGTAAAGATGTTGTCATTTCATGTTTTATGTAATGTTTCTGATTTACAAAATACACTATACCTCTTGATCTTTTGAGTTCTATTATGTGTAATTTTATGTAATAAATCATGTTTAAATTATAAACAAATAGTAGGGTTGTTACAGTTGGTATCAGAGGATAGGTATAGTTATTTTTGGAATTAGGATTAGAAAACACTAGTAAAAACCCTTAGGGATAAGACTAAATGTAATAAAACACACCTAAATGTTAGTGAGTATAGGGAAATTGGTTTATCAGGAAAATAAATCCTTATCTAGATACTATAAGTGGAAGTGATTCTAGAACACATGTAGCTAGGAGTAACAACTCCAACAAGGTGTTCTGGGTCGGACTCAGGGTAATCTGGTACATGAAAATAGATCTTACTATGAACTTGCTATGAAACTCCCTGAGGGATATTATTTTATAAATTCATAAGCTCATTATGAGGCATTATTAATGGAATGAAAAAAATCCCATAAGAATATATGTTAGAAATGAAGGACCCCGGGACACCCTGAGAGGGGAGGGGTGAATCAGGGTGGCAACTTTTTCTTCTTAAAGTTGTGGATCTTGTTCCCACGTTGGCAGGAACTTCTTAAACCTGTATGAAGGATATGATCAGCAATTAAACATTCACAAGCAGAGAGATGACACAACAATTTTTACTTGGTTCACCACTAAGGGCTACGTCCAAGGAGCATACGCCGACAGATTGTCGGTCGTACCTAAATCCACTATGCTACTCTAGATGCGGATACAAAAGTTCGGGTACAGACACTCTGTCCCAGGCTCACTGCCTTTACATAAGGTTTAGGGATAGCTCACTGCTTCCCTCGGGTCACTCCCGTTGACTCCCCCTGGCTCACTGCCGTTGGTGAAGTCTCACTCAGTTTATAGACGTGAAGGTCTCTTCAATAAATTTGCATTGAAGTCTTTGCCTCTGCTCAGCACGAGACTCTGCTTGCATCGAAGTCCGGAAGAGATGCACTAGAACGCACAGAACCACTGAACTGGATAACCAAAACGTGTAGACAAACTTGACTAACAATTGCGCGCAACACCAACCCTTTGCGCGCAAAACCTTCCTATTGCGCGCAAAATTTACTTTTCGCGCGGAAAAATATTTCGCGCAAAATTCCCTTTTTCGCGCAACTCCAAATATTTCGCGCAAGCCCCTTTACGCGGCCCTTTTTCGCGCATCAGACCTCGGATCTTCTCTAAGTCTTCCAACCACACGAATGAAGGGGGTCACCTCATATTTATAGGCGACTGAGACCACTGCGCGCAAAATCCCATTCGGCGCGGAAAAACTCTCATCTGGCGCGTAATCTTTCGCCCAGCTTATGTATTTCGCGCACAACCCTTATTTTCCGCGCAGCCCATGCCTTTGCCATCTTTCACCAAACTGATTCTGAAACAGCATTTGCGCGAAAAAACTATTTCGCGCATCCCGCTGTTTTCCGCGCCCAACTTAGTTATTTCGCGCACATCCCTGATTTTCCGCGCAGCCCATGCCTTTGCCATTTTTCACCTCTCTGATTTCGAAACACTGTTTGCGCGAAAAACTATTTCGCGCATCCCGCTGTTTTCCGCGCCTAACTTAAATTTTTCGCGCAAGCCTCTTATATTTCGCGCACCACTTCCTTTTTCTGCGAAGCTCCTTTTGCAGACAATCCATGTCTTCATTTTCCGATTTTGAGGCCCAAAAAATTAGCAAACACTGGGAAACAGCGCCACCTTCAAAACTGTTGTCTGCTTGAACTGTATGATCACTTTGCTGGAACACATTCGGAACTTCCACTGAGGATTGACAACAAACACAAACCATACACCAAATCATGCTTTGAAGAACCTGGTTCCAACAATCTCCCCCTTTGGGTTTGTTGGCAATCAGAATAAATTCAATAGATCTCCAACCATGAGCAAGTCCAAAACGCAAGAATCAACTCAGCCAACACTCTAAGTCTACGTGAGCAATGCTCGGTGTAGAAAACAAGAGAGGAAGCTTGAATTGGGTCTTAGTGTTTTGAAATTCTCCATGACGCCCGATGTTATCCTTATTAAACTTCTCATCACAACCTTACACTTCCATCACAGAAGAATTTCTTGCCGTGAATTTCTTGCCTTGAATTCTCTTGCTGTGAATTTATTCCTTTCTCCCCCATTGAATTCTCTTGCTGTGAATTTATTCCTTTCTCCCCCATTGACAATAAAACCAAAGACCGAAAAGTTTGTTCAACGTTCAGCTCAAGCCATACTCCCCCTGGATAGTATCTCCCCCATAAACCTGCATCACAGCCATAAGCAGATAAAAACAGTTAAAACAAACGGGGAGAGGGGTGTTTCGAAACCTCCTTATGCAGCAGGAGGTGGTTGAACTCCTAGGTTCAACCGATGCTTTTCAAACACAGCTGCTGACAGTGGCTTTGTCAGGATATCAGCTACCTGCTGATCAGTTCCCACATGGTCCAGTCTAATCACCCCTTGTTCAACCTTTTCTTTGATGAAATGATACCGTATTTCAATATGTTTTGTACGAGAATGCTGAACAGGATTTTTCGTGAGATCAATTGCGCTTTTGTTATCACAGTAGATCACCATTGGCTGATTTACCTCATCACCAATATCTGCTAATTGTTGCTTCATCCATAGTAGTTGAGTGCATGACTTTGTGGCAGATATATACTCAGCTTCAGCAGTACTAAGAGAAGTACTTTCTTGTTTCTTTCTCAACCAACCAACACAATTATTTCCGATAAAGAATGCTCCACCACTGGTGGACTTTCTGTCCACAACATCGCCAGCCCAGTCAGCATCAGAAAATGCAGATAATTCACTATCCCTTCCTACAGCAAAGTATAATCCATACTTGTAAGTACCTTGAATATACCTCATGATTCTTTTCACTGCAGTCATGTGTTCCTCTTTTGGATTACTCTGGAAGCGGGCAGAAAGACATGTGGCAAAGACAATATCTGGCCGTGTCGCTGTCAGGTACAGTAGGCTCCCAATAATTCTCCTGTACAGGGTGGGATCTACAGATTTCCCATCCTCATGCTTCCCAAGTTTGGTTCCAACTGCAATCGGAGTTGACATTGGTTTGGAGTCTTGCATGTTAAACTTCTTCAGCAGCTCTCTTGCATACTTTTCCTGAGAGATAAAAGTGTAGTCTTTCCTCTGAGTCACTTGCAGTCCCAAGAAATATGTGAGCTCCCCAATCATTGACATTTCAAATTCTGATTTCATATGATTGGCAAATTCATCCACTGATTTCTGTTTGCTGCCACCAAATATAATGTCATCGACGTAAACAAGAACCATGAACTGATCTTTTGGAGAATTCTTCACATAGAGATTGTGATCAACTCCTCCTCTTTTGAATTCCAGCTTTTTGAGATACGAATCTAGTCTAGAATACCATGCCCTTGGTGCCTGTTTTAATCCATAAAGTGCTTTCTTTAGCTTGCAGACCTTTGATTCATCAGCACCAAGAAGAAAACCCACTGGTTGTTCAATGTAGACTTCTTCTTCGAGTACACCATTTAAGAATGTTGTCTTGACATCCATTTGATATACTTTATATCCTCTTTGGAGAGCCATGGAAAGGAATAGCCTGATTGACTCCAATCTAGCCACTGGAGCAAAGGTTTCTTCAACATCAACACCTTCAATCTGAGAATACCCTTTACATACCAGTCGAGCCTTGTTTCTGATAACATTGCCATGCTCATCAAACTTGTTCTTGAAAATCCATTTGGTGCCAATCACATTGTGACCTTTGGGTCTCTGGACCAAATCCCACGTCTGATTTTTGTCAATCTGATCTAACTCTTCATTCATGGCTTTCACCCAGGATTCATCCATTGCAGCTTCTTCAAATGAGGTTGGCTCTACAACTGATAGAAATGCAGAAGGTGTGTTATTTCTCATCCTCCTTGTTTGAGTGGGTGCATTCATGTTCCCAATTATGTTGGATGGATCAATCTCAGCTCTTTGGTTTCTCCTGAGAGATTCAGTAGCATTCTTTTCAGCTATAGGTTCTTCTTCTGATTCTTCTTCTGAGTCAACATCATGATGTGACTGCTGAGAGTTTTGAACAACTTCCTCTATCTCTGTGTTTGTGTTTTCTTCACGTTCACTTTCTTCCTGATTGTCCATCACATCCGCATATGGCGTCCTTGAAGCATTTGTGGTTTTCTCTTCAATTATCTTAACATCACTGCTTACCACAATCTTCCCCAAGCGTTTATTGAAACACTTGTAAGCTTTACTGTTCATTGGATACCCAAGAAAAATTCCTTCATCAGCATTGTCACCATACTTTCCTTGGTTTCCTTCTTTATTCCGGATGAAACATTTGCTTCCAAAAACCCGAAAGTATTTCAAGGAAGGCTTCCTTCCATGCCATAATTCGTACGGTGTCTTCGTTTCTCCCATGTAGAGCCCTGTTCGATTCTGAATGTGAACTGCAGCTTCAACAGCCTCCTTCCAGTAATGGCGAGAGATACCACTCTCAATCAACATAGTCCTGGCCATATTGTTGACCTGTCGATTACGACGCTCAACAACTCCATTTTGTTGTGGAGTTCTCACAGCAGCTACCTCATGCTGTATTCCATGTTTCTCTAGATAGTTTTCAAACTCAATGGATGTGTATTCCCCTCCATTGTCCGATCGTAGGACTTTTATTGACCGTCCAGTGTCATTCTCAGCAATTCGGCGATAAGTTTTCATGCAATCAAGTACTTGTCGCTTCCTGTGAATCACCATTACACAAGCCATTCTACTATAATCATCAATGAAAAGGACGAAGTACCTCTCTCCATAGGTTCCAGCAACATTTATTGGGCCACATACATCAGTGTGAATGAGATCGAGAAGATGTGATGCCCTTTTCTTCTTTGGACGATACGAATTACAGACCAGCTTCCCACGAATACAGGCATCACAAGATTTTTCCCGTTCGCGTTTTAGAATGGGAATATCCATTACTATCTTCAGCTTAGATATCTTTTCCATGTCTTGTTGGTTAATGTGCCCCAGCCTTCGATGCCATAAATTGTTTTCTTCGTCAACAGACAAGTAACAAGAGTTCACTTTGCTGTCAACCTGATATAAGTTTCCATCTGTTCTACAACCTTTCATAAGAGAATTCCCTGTTTTTCCTTTTATAGTGCAGCCTTTTTGATTGAAGGTTACTATGAGCCCTGAGTCACAGAGTTGACTTACACTGAGGAGATTATGGCGTAGACCGTCCACATAAAGAACTTCAGTCTTTTTCAACTCTCCATTGGCGAGAGCAGTATTCCCACTGCCTTTAATCTTCAAAGCGCCATCGTTACCAAACCGTACTGTTCCATCAACCTTCTTTTCAATGTTCTTCAGAAGGTCAGCATTTCCTGTCATATGGGAAGAACATCCACTATCAAGAATCCAGGTGCTGCTACTCTTTGTAGCTTTGAGGGCTACCTCCGCAAGATTGGATTTCTCGATTTTCTTCTTTTCTTTCCATGAGATATTGGATTGAGCATAAGACACTGATGGCCTTTTAAAACTTTCTTCCACATAATCTGAGTCTTCATACCCATAATCTTCTTCCAGAAGAGAAAAACTATTTGTGAGAACAACATCATCAGGAGGATGAACCCTGTCCCGTCTTTGGGTGTTGTATGAATTTCTCTTGTCATACCGCTGCCTGCAAAACATAGCTTTATGGCCAAAGTTAGAACAATTAAAACAGTAACCATAGAAGATATTTCTTCTATAAGATGGAGGATATGAAATCGGTCTCCTTTGTTGATTTCCCAGATCTTCTCCATTAATGTAACTCCTTGCCTCTTCGCAATATGACATAGTATGGCCCAGATAGCCACAGAATTGACACTTCATGTGAGGGAATGCCTTCACACCTGAATTTCTCCTCATACCTTCATCCCTGTGAGAGTAGTTGAACTGCCTATCATTTCTAAATGTTTGATGGTAATTGTCAGTTATCCTTCTAGTTTGGATTGAGGGTTCCTTTTTCAGCACTTCAGAAAATGTTTCAACATGTTCAACCTTCGTTTTGTCTTTCTTTTGAATTTCTTTATTTCCAGCAGTTGATGTCTCAGCTTCACATCCAATTCCACGCTTTCCCATGCAGGCGGGTCTTTGAACGCTCAAGATTTTTTCAACTCCATCAGAACCACATTTGGCTCTTGCCAATAATTCAGCATCTGAGAATCTTCTAGGTTGTATTTTCTTCCTTGATTCTTTTGAAAAAGATTCGGTCTCAAGTTTACTCCTAAGAGTAACAATTTCCTCCTCAAGACCCTCAGTAGTCTTGGACTTTTCTTCCAGTCTTGAGGTGAGGTCATTGATGACCTTTCCCTGCTCTTCAATTCTTATCTTAAGATCCAATACATCATCATTGCTTTCAATGATTTTAGACTGAACTTTCACAAACTCTTCCAGACGTTCAATTTCATCTTCAAGTTCATCAACATATTCTGATGACTCTTTGACCATTTCCTTCCACTTATTACATTTCTTACATTTACTCTCAATCTTGGAGAAAGCATCCTTAATTTGAACCTTTGGATTATCAAGGGCAGTACTCTGATTATCTATGCCTTTATTGATTGAAGAATCTGACATTTCAGTGGTAGCCATCATGGAAGCATGTTTTTCAGTTTTAAATTCTGGTTCTTCTTCCTCACAGAATTCAATATCATCATCTTCTTCCTCACAGACAAAGCTCTTCCTCTGCATTTTCTTTCCAGATTTGAAATCACCCTTTTTGAAAAACCTTTTCCGAGGCTTTTCAATGTCTTCAGCTTCGCTCTCATCATTATCCAACTTTCTTTGGCACTGAGAGGCAATGTGCCCAACTCTTCCACAACGGAAACATGCAAGAGGTAACTTACCTCTAAATTTACCTTTACCCTTTTTCAGCTTCTTCGCGATGAGGGAAAGAATTTCTTTTTCTTCGTCATCATCACCACTACTATCTTCTGAAATTTTCAGTTTGTCCATGGCTTTGAATGCCATTTCTTTGCTCACGCGAGTCGTGGCATCTTCAGGTTTGACTCTCATCTCATATGCCACTAAACTACTTAACAAATCATCCAGAGAAAGTTTGGATAGATCTCTTTCTTCGAGGGCTGACACCTTTGCATTGTACATGGGAGGAAGTCTTCTCAATATTTTCTTAACGATATCAATGTCTTTGATTTCTTCTCCAAGACCTCGAATTGCTCCCACTACTTCAGTAATTCGATTAAAAAATGAATCTGCATTTTCATTGGGATGCATCTTTAGGTCGTCAAACCTGTTATGTAAAACCTGAAGTTTTTCCTCCTTTACCTTGGTATCTCCTTCATAAATGTTTTCAAGTTTATCCCACATAGACTTTGCTGAAGTGCAACTCATCACCTTTAGATATATCTGATCAGAAAGAGCTGCGGTGAGTGCATTTTGAGCTTTAGCATCTGCATCAAGAATTTTCCTGTCTGTGTCAGTCATAGCCAGTCCTGTTTGATCAGTGACTTGTATTCCTTGCACAATAGAAAACAAAACTTCCATTCCAAGAGATCTTAGATGAGATCGCATCCTATTCTTCCAGATCTGAAAATTATTTCCATCAAAGAGAGGGACTCCCCTCACATTGGCTGCATTCTCCATGGCGACAAAGGACAGATTCAAGACCAGCAACCTGCCTCTGATACCACTTGAAGGACCCCGGGACACCCTGAGAGGGGAGGGGTGAATCAGGGTGGCAACTTTTTCTTCTTAAAGTTGTGGATCTTGTTCCCACGTTGGCAGGAACTTCTTAAACCTGTATGAAGGATATGATCAGCAATTAAACATTCACAAGCAGAGAGATGACACAACAATTTTTACTTGGTTCACCACTAAGGGCTACGTCCAAGGAGCATACGCCGACAGATTGTCGGTCGTACCTAAATCCACTATGCTTCACTAGATGCGGATACAAAAGTTCGGGTACAGACACTCTGTCCCAGGCTCACTGCCTTTACATAAGGTTTAGGGATAGCTCACTGCTTCCCTCGGGTCACTCCCGTTGACTCCCCCTGGCTCACTGCCGTTGGTGAAGTCTCACTCAGTTTATAGACGTGAAGGTCTCTTCAATAAATTTTCATTGAAGTCTTTGCCTCTGCTCAGCACGAGACTCTGCTTGCATCGAAGTCCGGAAGAGATGCACTAGAACGCACAGAACCACTGAACTGGATAACCAAAACGTGTAGACAAACTTGACTAACAATTGCGCGCAACACCAACCCTTTGCGCGCAAAACCTTCCTATTGCGCGCAAAATTTACTTTTCGCGCGGAAAAATATTTCGCGCAAAATTCCCTTTTTCGCGCAACTCCAAATATTTCGCGCAAGCCCCTTTACGCGGCCCTTTTTCGCGCATCAGACCTCGGATCTTCTCTAAGTCTTCCAACCACACGAATGAAGGGGGTCACCTCATATTTATAGGCGACTGAGACCACTGCGCGCAAAATCCCATTCGGCGCGGAAAAACTCTCATCTGGCGCGTAATCTTTCGCCCAGCTTATGTATTTCGCGCACAACCCTTATTTTCCGCGCAGCCCATGCCTTTGCCATCTTTCACCAAACTGATTCTGAAACAGCATTTGCGCGAAAAAACTATTTCGCGCATCCCGCTGTTTTCCGCGCCCAACTTAGTTATTTCGCGCACATCCCTGATTTTCCGCGCAGCCCATGCCTTTGCCATTTTTCACCTCTCTGATTTCGAAACACTGTTTGCGCGAAAAACTATTTCGCGCATCCCGCTGTTTTCCGCGCCTAACTTAAATTTTTCGCGCAAGCCTCTTATATTTCGCGCACCACTTCCTTTTTCTGCGAAGCTCCTTTTGCAGACAATCCATGTCTTCATTTTCCGATTTTGAGGCCCAAAAAATTAGCAAACACTGGGAAACAGCGCCACCTTCAAAACTGTTGTCTGCTTGAACTGTATGATCACTTTGCTGGAACACATTCGGAACTTCCACTGAGGATTGACAACAAACACAAACCATACACCAAATCATGCTTTGAAGAACCTGGTTCCAACAAGAAAATAGATCATAGATAACATAGATTGAAGCCTATAAATCCATAAGTTAAAAAATAAGTGTAATTTATAAGTTATCCCTTTAATGTCATCAGATTCCCTTTTTTGTGTTTAATAACTTAAAATACTCATCCCTAATTCTATATTAGACAATGTAAAACTAGAATCAAAAAGTGAAATATAGGGTTATTGTATATAGTTCTACTCATTCCATTATATCATAAAAGTTTAGTAGAACTATTGAAACACCACCACAAAGCCTAAAAGTAGAGATGTCAGTGAAAATGAAAAATGGAAAAATTATTGTATCCCCTGTATAAAACTCCTCTCCTATCATACTTTTTTGACTGAATTTCCTAGAGAACCTTGTCATACGTCACTTGGTAGAATTTTAAGAAATTATGGTCATGGATTGGCTTTACCTATATAGAGCCCAAATAAATTTCTGCAAGAGAGAAATCACTCTTTAAATGAAAAATAAACCCCTGATTATATAAAAATTTAAGGAGGAGGATAGATCTAATTTAGCACCATCACCTCATTCTTTGATTTTATTTCCCTATGAGTAATCCTATCTAGGTCAAATGATTGAGTATACGGAACAAACAATCCTAAAAGACATGCCTATTTTGAGGGAATTCACTAATGTGTTTCTCGAGGAGTTTTCTAGTCTGCTTCGAAACACAGAGGTTTAATTTTTGATCGGACATATACCTGGGTCATATAAAATATTCAAGACCCCATATAGAATGGATTTTTTGGATCATAAGGATCCAAAGAAGAAACTATAAGATAATATGTATAAAGGGGTTATACACCCAAGTGCTTCACTATGGGGTGTACGAGTCATCTTCGTCAAGAAGAAGGATGGTTTAATGCGCCTTTTCATTGATTATTGTGATCTCAAAAAAAATACTGATAAATAACAAGTATCCTTTTCCACTAATTGATGACTTTTTTGATCAACTACATGGATAACAATACTTATTCAAGGTGTATCTGCAGTCAATATATTACCATGTAAGGGTGAAGAAGGAGGATATCCCGAAAACTACTTTTTGTATAAGGTATGAGCATTATGAGTTCATAGTGACACCATTCAAACTCACTAATACCCCAAAACTATTCATGGACTTGATGAATATATTATTTAGATATTATGTCAACAAATTTGTGGTAGTATTTATAGAAGATATTCTAATATACTCCAAAACCAAGGAGGAGTATGAGGAGTATCTCATAATTGTGCTAAAGACCTTGGGAAATTTTAATCACTATGAAAAGTATATAAAATTTGAGTTCTGGTTGAAATAAGTTTAATTATTTATGCATATCATCATAAGCAAAAGGATACCTATGGATACTTTAAAGAAAAAACCAATTGAGAGATAGTAGAGGACAATATATCTGATAGATATCCATAGTTTCTTTGGGTTAGCTAGATACTATCTCTGATATTTGAGAAATTTATCATGATTTTCAAACCCTCATAAAAAGATAAATTGGAAGGGAGAAAAATATTCTTATAATGATGAATGTGAAGAAAGATTCATGTAGTTTTAGAGGAGGATTATCCCTGGCTTGTGCTCATACAACCAAAATGTAGGGAGGTTTTCGTAATTTTAGCAATGCTTAAAAGAAGGGATTGGGATGTGTGTTGATGAAAAATGATAATTTCATTGTCTACACCTCAAGGTAGTTGAAACTTCATGAGAAAAACTATCCCACAAATTATATGGAGTTTGCATCTATGATCTTTTCATTGAAAATATGGAGGAATTATCTCTTTAGGGAGAGGTTTGAAATATATATGGATCAAAAAAATCTCAAATATATATTCACATATAAATAGATAAATATGCGCCAATGAAAATTGTTAGATCTTATAAAGGATTATGACTAATCAATCTATAACCATCCTGGGAAAGTGAACAATATGGTAGATGCTATAAGTAGAAAGGACCCATCAATTATATCATTGATGATAATTGAGAAGGATCCTATCTTTCTATATTTTAAGAAGAGGAACATGAGAATCATAAAGAAAGGAACATCATCAATACTTTCACAAATTATTGCTCAATCATATCTTTTTCAATGGATAAAGGATGCTAAAAAAGATGATATGAGAATTCAGAAGAGTATAGAAACTATAAGAAAAGGGAAACCCTTCGAGTTCATTGCTAATGAAGAATAAAATGTGAGATTTGGGTCAATAATATGTGTTCCATTAAATCCCGAGTTAAATAAATTTTTTTTGGATGCTGCACATAGTTCGACTTTCCCCATTCACCCAGGAAACCCAAAGATATATCTAGATTTCCTAGAGCCCTCTTGGTGGGATACCAGGAAGAAGAAGATTACAGAATATACATCAATGTGACTGGTATGTCATCAAATAAAGGTTTAATGGTAGAATTTTAAGGAGATTATGCAACCATTACCCATTCCAAAATGGCAATTGGAAAACATCACCATGGAATTTGTCACCGTACCTCCAAAAGCATCCAAGGGAAACAATTCTATCTGTGTTGTTGTGGATCATTTTATAAAGACATCACACTTCATCACGATTCCAAAGGATTTATCACTAGATCAACTGGAACAAATATACTTCATAGAAGTGGTTAGGATGCATGGTGTACCATAATAGATTTTTTCCAATCTCGATCCAAGATTCACCGTTATGTTTTGGAAAAGTCTTCAGCATGCTCATAAAATTGAGCTAAACCTCAGTATGGATTATCACCCTCAAACTGATGACCAATACGCAAAGACTATCCAAACACTTGAGGACATTTTTAGAGCTTGATAAATGGAATTAAAAGGTGTATGGGTCCAACATATTCCTCTGGTGGAGTTCACATACAAAACAAGTTTCCACTCAAGAATCCAAATGGATCCTTATGAATCCATTTATTGGAAGAGGTGAAAAAACTGACTTGTTGGGATGAAGAAGGGGAACAAAAACTTCTAGGTCCTTAAATGGTTAGAGAAATGGTAGATAAGGTTAAGATCATCTAGCAACACATCAAAACTACTAAGAGCTGAAAATATAGATATGATAAAAATCTTACTAGAGTTTAATGTTGGATACATAGTAATACTTCACATATCTCCATGTAAGAGAGTGATGATATTTGGGGAGAAGTGAAATCTTAGTCCAAGTTATATAGGACATTTTGATATCCTTGATTGCATCATATCAGTGGCCTATAGACTAGAACCCCAATTGAACATATCTCAAGTACATGATGTATTCCATGTATCCCTCTATATATAGTACATATCATACCCACCACATGTACTCAATCTAGAGGTGGTACCAATGGATAATTACCCTTCCTATGAAGAAATTTTTTTGAAGGTATTAGATTGTAGGGAAATATTTCTACGAAATAAGACAGTGCCCATCGTTAAAGTGTTGTAGAGAAACTACAAGTTCGAAGAAGAAAAATGGGAACCATAGGAGGTTATGAAGCAGAGTTAATCTCATCTGTTTTAATGTGGGAAAATGAAATTTTAAGGGAGAAATTTCTAAAGGGAGAAATATTGTAATGAACCAAAATTTTGTGAATAAAATCCCACTTTTTGATTTAATAAAATATCTTATGGATATAGAAAATGGATGAATATATTTTTTTTTATTATATCCAATAAGACTTAAATGACCATTAATTAACTTTACCATTGATAATGTAGCTTCTGAATAGTGGTCACATGAGTAATATAAATATAGGGTTTTAACAAATCCTTTTGGAATAGACAAAGGATGCGATGTCCTCAACCAGTAGGATCGTACCATATGAAGCCCATTTATCAGAGCTTCTGAGAGAGACATAATTTATGGTATTTTCCCTAGACCTATCCTAAGAGGAGATCCGATAACTTAAGCATGATCGAAGCCATTTATTGGAGAACTTAAAGATCATCAATACCATAACCCAAACCATGTTCACCAAACAACCCCAAGAAAGCCCTACCATTACACACCTTACTCTTAGGGTGTATGCTGGTGTAATAACAGGATATGTATCAAGAACCTAGGATTAGGAATGTGTACATTATTTTTTATAGAATATTGAATATATTTTAATCGTAATATTGATACATTGTAAATGAATTTTAAAGAACAAATAGTATTTTTGGTTTGTATTCAAATTCAGTTAAGAAATATATTTAGATGAGTTAATTGTTTTTTGGGATAAATAACATTTTAATAAAATATTACTATTAAATTAATTTTTTCCAAACAAAAATTATCATATCATTTTTTTAAAATCAAATATAAATTTTATTATGGTTCAAAAAATTTTAATGAAAAAACATGTCATTTTCAATAAATGTCAGTTTTTATTATAAATGTAAAAATTCACATATTTAGAAAATGATTTGGATAAAATGGATATCATTTTTGGAATCAGGATTCTAAAATTATCAAACAGTTTATTTTTCATAATTTTCTAAGATAGTCAAATTTTGGGTAAAAATTAAATTCTGTTTAAATATACAGTGTGTTTTTTGACATCATAATAGTCCAATAGTTTTTTAGTAAGTACCATAAAATATATACTTGTGAAAATATATGTTTTTAATTTAAAAAAATTTTATTTTAAGTTTATTTGATTTATTTTATAAAGCCTTTGTGAATCCTCCAAGACTTATAAAAAATTTAATATTTTAAAATCATTTATTTTAAAGTGTGACTCACCACCACATAAGAAAGGGAAATATTTTATTATATTTGTCCCTTTAAATTTTAAAATATCATAATCCATTAGTCTTTTCTAGAAACCATGGGAAAACCCATTGGATAATATTTGGTTTTGAATATTTTATTATGTAGTTTCGAAAACAAAAAAAATAAAGAAATCCCCCTCCTTTCCTATATAAATACACCTAAGATCCCATTTATCTTCACTAAAACATCTTGAATATAGTCCACACTCTAACTTCTAATCCATATATTCTCTAAAAGTATCCCCAATCTCCCAAAAATCCTCTCCTAAGCCTTTGGTGTCACACATCCAAGTAAGTTATTCTCTCTCTACTATTTTTAACAAGCACTCCATTTGTGATATGTCCTTATGATTTCCATTTTTTTAAGTTGGGATACATTTTTACCTATCCCCCTTACTGTCCATTTGATTTTTAAATGATGTTATCCCCTTTAAATCTCATTTATCCCTTTTACGAACTCCTTTGTACACCCGTTACTATGCCGAAATTTTGTAAGGAATCCTCCACCCTCCTCTTTTATCAAGAATTACTTTTATGTTATACCTTCAAAATCCCCTTTCCCTATGTTGGGATATATTATTAAATATCACTATTAATTTCCATTTCATGAATAAATGACGAGACACCCCTTTCTCTCTCATCAAACCTTTTTAGGAATTTCTATATGATGTCATTTTGTGGTTGAAATTGCACCACGATTTTCTATGCCAAAAATTATCATATAATGAATACCATACCCATTTTTATATCAAGGGAATTCACATTTATAAACATATACATATTGGTTGGATATTTACATGTATTTATTCAACCTTCCTAGATTGTGGTATAAATTAATATATTGAATTAATCTATGTTATATGATATATGGGGAAAAAATAAACATGAGAATGAAATGATTATAAAATGTGTGTCTCGATAGTGATCCAATGCATTGGGTAATGGTCAGTATCATGATACATCATGTTGGGATAGGGTATTTACATGACTCCTTTCTGATAATTTTTACACCATGGGGTCTTGGTTGGTTTAGCCTTGATCTATTTATGATGCAATGCTTTAAGATGTGGCCACATTTTCCATGTTATGATTATCATACTATATCATTCCTTATAATTCAAGGTATTTTTATGATCCATTGATTTTCCTATTATTTAACATGTATTTTATTACACTTGTTATGCATTGTCTATTCCATTACTAGGATTTATATCTCTCCCCGTTTTTATGTATGTCCTAAGGTTATCCCATGTAGTGTTATGTATAAAGGAACATTTTGGTCACGTTAAAGATGTTTTCAACAAAGATGTTGTTCTTTTATGTTTTAAGTTGTTATGTAACGTACCTAATTTCCCAAATACACTATAACTATCAATATTATAAGTTTTAATAAGTGTAATTTTATGTAATAAATCATGTTTAAATGCTAAATAATGAATAGGGTAGTTATACTTAGTATGGCCAAGAAGGGGGAATTCATTGAAAATAATTTAGGGAGGATCTCTAGAGATAATATTAGAAGAATTATGGGGTGGGCCTTCACAACTAAAAATGATTCTTCCTTGATCTATAAATGAGTTTACAAGATATTAATATACCATTGATAGATTTTAGAGTTCCTCAATAGAACCATCTTTAAGAAGAGTTGGGATTTGGGTAAACTTATGGATTTTATTTTTATGTTGGTGATACTTATTTATGTATGTTAATCATATGACAATCATAGTATCATGTAATAACCAAAATTTTCATGTACGGGATACAACTTGGGTGAATCCCATGTTGTTTCTTGAATTTTATAAAAAATATATATTTTTTGGTTTGGAAGATAAGTGTGTCTTCCCTAAGCTTTTAATTGGAATGAGTTGATGATCCCCAATTGTAACAGGAATGGATACCTAATTTTTCTTTTCATTTATCATGTGAGTATGCTAAATTACCCTCCTATATGGGATCGTTATTACATTCTAACTCATAATTTATCCTCAAAGTATATTTTTGAATTTATATGGTGGTGTGTGTGGGAACTTTGACCTGACCCCTAACTTCTACCGCTTCAAAGATTTGTTGATAGATTTTTAGAATGTGTGAATAGGTGTATTCAAACCCCTCTATTTCCACCTGTATGTATTTTTGGACTTCTTTAGCTATAAATGGAGCATGTTCCCATTACTTAATAGGATAAATATATGTAGTTTCTATTGTCCCCTATTACCCCTGGGATATACTGATGTGATTTTTATATGAGGCTAGAATTTTCGCCATATCACTATTAATTTTCTGAATGTACCTCTAATTTTCTATAGTTGATACTAGAATAGGATTCTAGGATTGTTTGGTAGAGAATGGGATGTGATCCTCCTCACAGGACATTGCCAAAATATATTGGTAGGAAAATTTGGTGAATGTGGGGATATTGAACCAATCTTAATTTTTGATATATTTATTACTGACGCGTGTGCATCATTAGGAATAAGAAAAAAACTAAAATTTATAAACTAATTACTACTTAGGATAGTGGAAAGATAGGTCCGAACCATATAGAGGCCTAATGTTGTGTTTGGGAATCTAAAAAGAATAAACTAAACAAAAAACACACACAAAAAACAAACAAAAAACATTTGGTGGCAGTGAAGTGGAGTGAGTGAAAGTTAGTGTGTGAGACAGTCAAGGTGAATTGGTGAGTGCAAGGGGTTAGAAATAACAACAAGATAAAATATGGTGAAAACAACCAATATATTATTAGGGGGAAATTCCACTGGACGATTTCAATATTTCTTACCCTCGTTCATGCACTGAAGTTGTAAAAAATATAGACTTGACTTAAATTAACTGGCCAGATTTTTCATTTAGTCAGTTTTCAAGGAAATAACCCTTCAAATCATTTGACTGTAAAAGTCATTCCATCCAATGGTGTTAAAAAATGTCACAATTCACTAGGCTCAACTTTTCATTTGAGTTCAGCGTGTCTCTCTCATTTTTGCACGACTCACTTGTCCGTGAGTTCCTCAGATTGAAACCATTTCCATTAAGGTTCAAAAAAGATCGGTTTTCACCCAACCTTGTTGTTTTGAAACTAAACTCATTCTAAAAATAGTTAGAGAGAAAATCCAAGAAATGATATAGTGCATTTATCAGACTAAAAAAATATAATCAACCAGCTTATCCCCCCTGAAAGAATTTATCTAGACATAATGGTTGGTCTTAATGCAAGAATAGAATTAGAACCAATGAAATTCATATTGAAAAAAAGTTTCAGAAATACAGAGCACAAGGAAAAGAAAATTATTCATCTCCCTGCTTGAGCTCCTAAAAGTTCTAATTCATCCTACTCGATGGTGGATGCAATGTTGGAGTATGCTCGATGTCCCGCACTAGGAATAGTGGTATGAAATGCTAATCTCTGATGCCTAGAATCTTCTCCTGATAGAAAATGGTGAAAAACTTTAGGGATTGCCCTATCCTCTCTCGATGGATGGAAGTGAAATAAAGAATGAAGTCTCTCTCTTTGTCGTCCAGTCCTTCTCTCCTCCCCTAGTCTAGATCAATGATATTCCCTCCTTGGACGCATCCTGCCCCTCATGTCCCTATGATCTTTTGCCCATCATGGATGCTAATTACCCATTAGAAGTCTATAGAATCTTGACTGAGGTGTTACCTGGTCTCCATGTGGAACTTTCATTGTGTTTCTTCCTCCACACTTGTCACCAGAGCAGTTTCTCCTAACTAAATGAAATGGTGTGCGCGCGGCAATCCACCCTCCCTCTGCAAAAAACGCACATGAGTAAGAAAAAATAAAACTGATATGTATAACGAAATATATTTATATACTATATATTAATATCTCTACTTAAAGTTAATAATAATAACAACTCATTAATAAATAAATAAATAAATATATATATATATATATATATATATCATAATACCTAAATTATTAGTAATATATATTTAATAACTATTTTATTTAGTTAATACATATATTATAATGATATATAAAATCATATATACTATTTATTATTAAACCTATTATTGGTATTGTATAGTATATGATATAGAATACATAAAATATATATTATATTATATGATATAATAAAATAGAAATCTAAAAAGAAAGAAGAAAAGTGAGGGGGGGGGTGGTTCTGTTCGTGTGGCATAGGGTTGGGGTGGGTCTCGGCTAGGAAAAAGAAGGCCTCAACAGCTTGTTAAAGGCTAAGGCTTGTGGCGGCGAACTAAGGTGACATCAAGATATGCTCATCGTGGTCCATGGTAGGGTAGGGAAGGAGGCAGTGGTGGTTCGAGGTGAGTTGGGGTTCGGTGGGTTTGCCGGAGAGTAGGGGAAATGATGGCTGAGGCGGCTTTGGGAGATGTAGACTTTAGGTGTTCCAGCTGGGGGCGACAACGAGCAGTGATGGGTGGAGCAGATCTGGAGTGGAGGGGTCCTCAGTTGGTGAACAAGGTTCAATGGCGGAGCGGGATTGCAGTTGTTCTTCAACTAGTTTGCAGTGATTTCAGCTTTGATAGTGTGGTGGTATGATATACAAATGGATCATGGGGTAGAAAAGGAAAATTTGATATGCTGTTCTTCAATCTTGCATTTTTTATTGCGTAGATTTATTCAGAAAATGCATATATTCATATTTTCCGCTGTAATTTTGGTTTTCGATTCTGAAATATACTGTGTATTCTTCGTGTTGTGATGTTTGATTGATTAGTTGTTTCTATGTGGTTTGTTTGTTGTGATGTTGTGGTGTTTCATGGATGATGTGAAATGAGGTAGGTATGAAGCTGGAGGTTTGATGGTGTGAGGGTACTGGGGCGTGGAACGGTGAGACAAACACCATTATGTTGTTGTGAGTGTGGAACTGTGAGGGTGTAGAGGAAGTCGTGTGTGCAAGAAATGGTGAGATGTGAGATGAAACTATGGGACACTAATAGGGTGGACACAATGACACATGCCACCGTGAGTGTGTGTTTCATGGTCTCACCATGGGTGAGGTGGACACGGTGACACCATGATGGAAACGGTGGCACCACTAGTGGCAACTGTAGTAACAACAACACCTGAAAAAAAAACAATTCAAGAAACAACCACAATTAAATAAGTTAATAATATAACTAAAACAAAATTGATAAATTAATTAAAGAATAATAAAACATTATTTAAAATAAATAATTTATTTGGATTAAAAAAAACAACTTAATTCATGAAAAAATTAAAATATTTACAATTACTTGCTTAAATAATTTAACCAATTAAATAATTAATTAATGTAACTTAGAGAATAAGAAATATTAATTGAATATAATTAAATTGTTAAAATTATTTAAACACTTGAAAAGTAACATGTGTTATTTATTTACAATTTAAGAATAAATAATTAATCAATTTAATTATTGAATTAAAAATTATTAAAAACTAATAACATAAATAATTAATTAAATGAAATTAAAATAAAAACATAATTTTATTATTGAAAGAAAATAAAAAAAATAATTAAAATAAACAACAAAAACACACTTTTAATACATAAACACATCTTTCATAATGTAATTAACAAAATAAAACAATTGATAAATATTACACAAAAAATAGTTTGATATTAAAAAGTGAACAAAAAATGTGTCAAAGAGAATTAAAAATGAGCCACCTCAATTACCTTGATGGTAGTCTTGGAGACTTGAGTCTTGGTGGCCTATGTCAGGACCAATGGTGTGGCATCCTTAGCAGGCTGAGGGCCTGTTACTATACAATGTTATCAATGAATATTATTGGTAAGATCCCTTTGGGGTGACTCTTGTGCTAGTTTTAGGTTATTTCAGACCTTGTAGACTACCTCTGTATGGTAAGGGAGGGATTTTATATTTTATTCTTGGGAGAGGTTCCAGAACTAGTTTGATATGGATATGGGTGCCACTTAATTTCTCAACCCTTCTCATCACTTGGTAGATAGTTGGCGGGGCTTCATGTCTATGAGAGATTCTGGTACAATATCCCAATTTTTTATAACACTATTTAGGTTGTACTCTATAATCAATACATTCTCCACAAGATATTAAAGGATTTTGGTGACCGATTGAGTCCTATGGGTTGATGGAGACCCAAGATGTACAAAAGTTGATTCATAAGTTTGATGTGATTTTTATGAAAACATTTTGATTGAATGATGATATATTGGATATACCTATAGATAAAATAATAATAATGAAACAATCTATGTAAAATCACATGTAAACAAATTAATACATGATAAAACTATTTAAAGGATCCATAATGGGTATATTTTTATTTTTCTAGATGAAATGGATTGATGTGTGGAAAAAACTATTGTTTTGGTCAATGAAAGATTCACATCAAGTACAATAATTTTGGTTACACTCCCCTAAAGATTGGTGTAGTTATACTTATATAGCAAATTACATTCACCCTTCAGATAGTTTCCAATGTAGTTTATTCATTGATATAGGAACACCCAACAGTTTATAAATCCATGATGAGATAAAAAAATATTTTACAAAGGAAGGAAGTCACTAAGAATTTTTATAATAAAACTCAGAAACTCACAATGGCTGAGGGGATGGGTGGTCAGTATTATTCCTCCATGTTGGGGGAATTATAGCCTACTCAGGGACTACTTTATAGATTTAAAACATGTTCATGAATCCTTCCCAAATCCCAATGTAGTACTAGATTCCCATCATAGTTTCAATCAATTAATAACAATTGTGGTTGTGACCATATATATGTATAAGAGGTTGGGTTTGATCTTAAAAACAAAAAAATGTAGAACATCTGATACATTGTTTGGTTCCACTTAATGGGATATGTTATACCGTTTAAATTCATGTGAAAAGGACCATAAAATATAGTTTAATTTTATATGGTAGGGATTTATAGGATTATAGCGCCTAGAAGATACTAGTTTGGAGCTTACACACAAGAGAACCTTGATAATTGTAAAGGCCCTAAAGTGATGTATCTTCTTGGGTAGGGGAATGATCATAGTTGAGATATAGCCTAATAAGGATTGTTATGTATTGAATATATTTTTTTTAACCCCAAGGAGGTTCCCTAACTATCCCAATGATATGATAATCAAAGATCATGTAGTTTATTTATGTTTGGGATTACACCTAATAAGGAGGCCCAAGGAATTAACTTTTATAATACTTGTGATATGATCAACTCAAGTCCTTAGGCCTTGGTGATTCATGATTGGTGTGAGTAAAAAATAACACCATTAGGTTTTTTTAAATTGTATTTCTAGTTTCAAATACAACTTACACCTAAATTATAATCCTAGGGTTGAATTTCCTTCATCACCCATAGAAGGATGTGGGTAGGGATATGGGAGGAAGGAGGTTTGTGACATCTTACAAGTCAAGTGGGGGACTTAATCCATAATGGATTTATAGGATGATCTACTCCTCATTTTTTATGGAAAAGTAATATAATGTGATGAACTTTTTAGGAAGAAATACTCGGGACTTACACCAGGAGGTATTCCCAACTAAACAAGGTCCTTGTTTACTGATGGATGAGGGTGAGGCTACAGTGGGGTGCCCTGGAAGTTTTTCTAGGTAATTAAACTAAGAAGGATTCCTAGAATAATATTTTCCTCTTCTACATATAGTTAAAGGAAAGGCTATGATATGGTATCCATGAAGACAGACTTGGGGAATTATCTAGAAGGGATTTGTAGAAGAATATTATCCTCATCCGCTAACAGCTGAGGGAGAGCATATAATGGGGAACCCAATAAGAAAGTATTTGAGGATTAGCATAGGATGGATTCCCAAAATAATAATCTCCTGATCCATTGATATATAAGGGCGAGGCTATGATAGTGTATATAGGAAAAAAGTATAGGTGATTACTCCAGGAGGGATTCTCAAAAGAATATACACCTCACCTATTAATGGATGATAGTGAGGCTATAGCGGGATATATAGAAATAAAGTCTAGGAGAATACTTTTATAGGGATTATTTATGGAATCAAAATATCTTATTATGTAAACCTCTCATTATATGAAACAAAACACATGATCTTCTAACGTTTATTTTCTCGGAAATTAGAAGCATAATACAGGAAAACATACAAAATTATTCTAATCCACATGAAAGAATTATTTATGTTCTCACCCTAATTTTCTTTTACTATATCTCATATATTTGGTATATACATAAAATTAATGTGGTGACCATGATCCGAGTAAGGGAATAAGCAATGGATACATTTAGAAAGTGATCATGATGCTTATCAATAAGAAAAAGAGGTGTAACAAGATAAAATGATCAACAGAACAAGTGTCATATCATAATAAAAATAACATGAATCATAACATGAAAATTGGGATACAAAATTTAAATTATACATTCATAATCATATAACCATCAATTTTCACCAAGGTTTCAAAAATGGAAATTAACATGGTTATTCCCCAAGGTATCATAAAACATGTAATATCCAGGGATTAAATTATTTACCCAATGAATTAGAGAATTAGGTAGCACAATTAATATGACTTAATTAATGTTATCCACAAAAATCATAACAAATATTTTCATTAGTAACCTAGGTATAATAAAGAATGGGTTTCTTGTCAAAATCATAATGTACGAAAGTAATTAAATATTTGATCATTACATCGTTACTAACCCATAAAAAAGGAATATGAGTTACATATAAGTAAATACCAAAATCAATAAATAATTTTTATATCTAGGTGAATAACCCTGGTAAAGTAATATGTTTGGGTATTCACAAAAATAAAATAAATGGGAATTTTTCATGTAAATTGATAAATTTGAGAACAAACATGACATGTATAAAACATGGTTTTAGAAAATGATAAATGAGATAGGATGAAGGTATAACATTTATAAAAAATTATTTTATTGTAATGGTATGATAAAAAAGGTAAGAAAATAGAGTAACATAACATTTATAAGACGAACGGAAAAACATGTTCTTGAATTGTATAGGAAGGATAATTATCTAACTTGAAGAGTTACACCTACATATTAAGTATTGGAATGTTGAGGATTAAGGAAACATTAGGCGGACTTCATAGTAGAAAATATCCATAGAACTTCATAGAATATGGATTGGTAGTGAAGTGAAATAGAAAAATTTTGGGTATTTATAGAAAATTTGGAAGAATTGTTTAATGATTTCCATATATAGGTCTTTCTAATCTTGGTTTTGGAAAATGAAAAACCATGGGCATATTAAAAGTTTTTTATCATGGTTTTTTTGAAATTTTAGTATAAATTTATGATATTTTTCTCCACCATTACTCAACACAATATTTTGATACTCCCTTGGACCTGGAATGTTATATTTTCCACAAAATAATGATTTCAAATCACATTTTCTATTTTAGGCTTTGGAAATTCATTTATGGGTTTCGAAATTAACTAAAATCCATTAAAATAATTAATATTAATAAAATAACATATATTTGGTCTTTTATTGTGGTTAATTAATTATTACTTCATTATGAAATTAATATGACGTCATAAAAATTACTGAAAACCCAAAACATTATTTTTACTATTCACAGAGAAATAAAGTGTTTTTGAAAATTCTTATAAATTAACCCTAAATGAATTTTGATATGATAATTTCAAATATATTTTTTATTTTATCTGAATAATTCTATAAATATGAGAATTTGAAATTTTAAATATATAAATCCTTATTAATTCAAAAACATAAGTTTTCAAGGCACATTCAAATTTTTGACACTTATAAAAATTTTCAAGGAAATTATAAAATTATTTTATCATTCTTATTTAAATAATTGTGTTTTAAAATAATATTTCATTAATTTTTTATATTAAGAATATAATATATTTTAGGAAAATTTATATATTTTCTAATAAAATACAATTATGTTTTATTTTTCAATAGAAACCAATTTATCATATTCTTATCAATTATACATATATTTTATTAAGAAAAACTATTATTAAATTTGAATTGATGGGATAAAAATTTTATTTATAAAAAATAAATTACACTTTATGAAACTAATTTGTAGGAACATAACATGGTAGTACACCCACATATGTCCTAAGGGTAAGGTGTGTGATGATGGTAGTTTCATGGGGTAGCTTAGCTAATATTGACCGAGTGGTAATCTATACTAACTTGAACATCTCTCGTAAGATATTTTGTTCAAGATTCACTTTCTAAAGCTTGAGTTGGGATTGGTAAAGGGTGAATCCTAGTGATGACACCTCACTCCAATGTTTTGATAAATGAGTTTCAAATGACATGAATCTACTGGTTGATGACATCCTTGATCATTTTAGTATCAATTATCCTTTTTTAATACTACTTATAAACACTAATTATAACATTAAATTTATAAATAATGGTTATAGTTCCCAAATAAAAAATCGACCAACAGTTATATTGAACAATAGTCATATTTGACCAATGATCTTATAACGGTAAAATTACAATGATCACATTTCTCTATATCCAATAAATAACACTTCATTATTTCACTCCACATTCACAACAATCCCTCAAAAGGTTATATTTTTATTTTATAAATTTTTTTCTGTTTTACTAATATTTTGTTTCATTTATATAGTTTTCCCATGGGGGTGATGATTCTATCAGATTGGGGAGATCTATAATTTCCCATTTTAGTTTTTCAATTTTATATTTTTTATAAAATTGTAATGTTTTGAATTTTAATTAGTTTCCAAGATGATTAATTAAATTATACTTATTAATGAGAAAAGTTTTTTTATTAGATTTTATATATTTTTATGTGTATAATATTATATAATATATAACACACATTTAATCTACAAACAAATATCATTAAAAAATTATATGTTGTTATATTCTTCTTCCATTTTGAAATTTAACCCTAGGAATTTATACTCACATTCTCATATGAGAATAGGTGAGGGAACTTTTGATTTATTTTTTCCAATGCTTCCCCCATTGTTTCTTCATATGTATGGTTTGTCCAAAACACCTTGAAAAGGTGAGTTATCTTGTTGCATAGAACATTGTTTCTATGGTCCATGATCTCCACCATATTCTCTTAATAAGAGATATGATGTTCTAGTTGTACCAATTATAGATTCATTACATTTTATGGATCAAGTACGTACTTAATCAATAGAAATATGTTGAATAAATAATGAATTTGAGATAGATTTGGTGGAGGTGATAGCTGACAGGCCAATACTCCAATGAGATCAATGATCTCAAAGGGGCTAATATACCTAGGTTTAAGCATTCATTTCTTTCCAAAATTCATGACCATATTCTATATTGATATCCAAGGAGTAAATTTTCTCCAACATTAAACTCCAATCCCCTTCAATGGTTGTCTTCATAACATTTCTACCAACTTTGAGTAGCCTTTATATATTATTGGATAGCATAAACCTTATCCAATATCTCTTGTATAAGATCCGGACCAAGTACCTTTAACTCAAAAAATCATCCTAAAAATTATGAGTTCTGTATCACTTCTCATATAAATATTCAAATGGTTCTATTTTAATACTCATGTGGAATCTGTTATGGTATGATAACTCAACTGGTCAGCGGTGTTGACCCCATTAACCTTTAAATTCCATTTAAAGTGTTCCCAATGTGTCCTTAACTATTTTAATATTTGATTATCCCTTTAAAGAGGATAATATTAATTATATATATTATCATATTCTTGTGATTAATTATTTATAAACACCATTTTTTTGCATTTTACAATTTGATGTTTATTTCACATCATGATTGTAATTATTTCTTAAAGTGCACTATTACTTGCTATGTTTCGAGGGACATTTTTAATACAACTAAAATATTGATTTTAATTTCTTTTTTAATTTTTAGGTTTTGTATTACAATGGGAAAAAATAATCCTTATGGAGTACTCAGAGATTCACATTGAAAGACCACCATTTTAGACATTCAACCTGGGAACTTATGGGCGAAGTGAACATAAAATTATCCCCATTACATTACTATAGAGACCAAGTTAAAAACTAAATGATTATAAAATATTTTCTAGATAAATAATACATAACTTGGATAATTTAATTAATCAGTTACTAGATATAATTATGATGTTTGAATGGAGTTCTATTTAGCCCAATTTTTAGATGAAATTCTGGTCCATATTCTGTGGCCCATAAACACAACCCACAATTTTTCTCATTTTCCTTTAAAAAAACTTCTAATTGGGATCCAATTTCACATTATTTTAGGATAAATTCGTGGTTTTAATTTATTCTTATATATACCACTCATATTTTTCCATCTAGAAGCTCATTTCGATGCTTATGTTGAGTTGATGAATGATGGATCCTATTTCGGGTTAAGGGTGGAAAACTTCAAATTACAAAACCTTTACACCACCCTAGGTATACCATACTAAATTGTGAAGACTAGTAATATTGGAGGATTGAAACAATAATTCCAAAATTCATATTTGAGTCAGCAGTGTTGGAGGAGTTGAGGATTCCTGACATTTGTTTCATTGTAATGTTATTATTCCTCTTTGTCTATGTAATCACATTTCTTCCTCATATAAGTTCCTCGATTAAACATTGTTTCTTAATAAAATTTCTTATTATCCTATTATTTTGTTATTGATAATATCATTTTTATACCATTTACTTATTGTGTGAACTCATTCACACCAAACCTTGGGAAATTATACTCACAATGGTTGATTGATCGTTATTTTATTATTTTTCACTTCTTAAATTCGGTCCTCATGAGTCTACTTGACATTTCAATTGAGAAAATAAAATATATGAAAAAATAAAATTATAAATAATTCATCCAAGGGTGTATCAAGGGTATTTATTGTTTTTATTTATCACTCCATTAATTTTTAATCACTTCTATTAATTTAGAATTTCATTTGACGATCATTAAACTTCTTCACCCCCATTGAATTTTAAGGCCACACAGTTCAAGTTATAATAAGAACCTTTAACTTTTAGTGATAATAAAAATGATACTCCAAGTGTATTTGTGATTATAATTAGGGTTTTTTCATATTACACTAATAAGTGATTAACTTTTTTGATCGCTTTAGATAGATCACTATTGATTCTAAGAAATTAAAATCGTTAAAAATGAATTCCATCCAATCCCACCATTGTAATATCCTAGGATAAAACTTTTCACATTAATTTAATTAACTTATCTTTATTAGTATTTTTGTAAGACACGTTAATTAAACCCCACATTTTTTCACTTAATAGACAAAAAATCCATATATTGTTCATATCAGTAGGTTTATTATTAGGTCTATGAGGATTCGACAACTCAAGCTACATTATAAGCAGCCACTTAACACTAAAAACTTGAGTAAATTTGGGAGATACCAAATTATGGCACCATTTATAGTAATCCAATTAAGTTAAATTATAAACTATTTATATTACCCCACATTTCTCTTTTCTTATCCCATTTATCTTATCATTTATCATTTCTTTTTATTCCTCTAATCTTTGAACATGTCCACCACTACCCAAGACCAAAAAATCCATTTTTAGGGTTGATTGTTCTAGGGTCGAGATGTAAAGCACGTATAGGGGTCGCTTTCCATTAGATTCTAATCTTAATAATACTTTGGATTGAAAAATTGAGACCATTTGAATAGAGGATCTTTAAAGAAACCAACTCATAAACCTAGGCGAGAACCAAAATGGAATCCCAATGAGATAGCCCCAAATTTATGGAATGTATTCAATAAAAACATGAATAAATACCTCCCACCTATATGGACCATTGCACTATATTTAATTATAAATTTTACCCTATTAGAATCCCATCATTTCTTTAAACCTCATATCTTAAACCACATTACAACCATTCTCAAGATAGAGTCAGAAATATCATACCTTCACGTCAAAGAGTTCAACGAGATTATTGAATCCATGTTCCCACCACATCAAACTGAGTAAACTAAGATAAAGAAGTTTAATTTTTCCCTTACGTATAGAGTAAATAATTGGATAAATGATCTGATACCTACATCAATATACTCCTAGGACCAATTAGAAATAGAATTCAACAAAAAATACTTTCCCCATCACAAAACAATTTCAATTTAAAAGGGCATCCAATTTGTTTTTTTAAAAAGAGGGGAAGTCATTTTTTGAAACATGGGAATGGCTAGAAGACACATTCCACCTGGTACCTACCCATTTATTTTAATTCCAATAAATATTTTGAATCATTTTTGTTGGGTTGGGTCTTGGAATCAAACAATTCCTTGACATTATTTGCAACATAACCGTCAAACAAAATCCCCAAATGATGCTAACGAGCATCTACAAGGACTGTCTAAACAAAACAAAAAAAGCAAAAAAAATTACTACGAGAATGAACCCAAATATAATGGAATTCAAAATATTTGGGAATAATATGTACTTAGGTCAATTTTTTTCCTCACTAGGAAGGTCAAGGGGATTGATCAAAGGACGGTGTAAGAAATCTAAATAGTTGACCACATTTACACAATTTTTGATAAATAAACCAAAATACTGATAAATAACCAACCATATCTTCCATAAAATATTTTATCTTTGGAGGACCACTGTAAGAGGTCAATAATATGAACTTTTATAAGCTGCAGTACCAAACCACTTTCAACCCATGGTATAATGACCATCCATTATTCCATTGGAAAGATAACAATCAACCCATCCAAAAAACTTGTCAACGACACGAACCCTCACCTACCCTACACAATATTTTTTAACCCATAACTAGTTCCAACCACAAACATTCCTATACCATCATCCTTCTATCCAATACCAACAACCTATTCAACATGCCTCATAACATCCAAAATTCCCCCTGGGATAAAGAAACCAGAACAAGACACTAAAAAAATATGTCCCTCTCCCAATCCATGAAAAGTTGTATAAAAAATTGATAAAATGAACTCATAAGTTTCATCACTTAAACATGAGCTAAAAAACATTAAAAATAGAAATTCACCAATGCCAAATCAGGTGGTACCATCCTAAACCTCAAGGGTACAATCTAGTTACACAAAAACTTCTCTTGAAAAATTAAAAGTAGTGAGTATCTTATGTAATGTGAAATCTATTAAAATACCTGAAAAAACTATTCCATAACCATTAAAATATTCAAAATCACATAATAATGATGAACAACCACCGTAAGATTCTGAAAAACCCAATAATAATGTGAAAGAACCATAACCTCACCAAACAATCAAAAACCCTGCTCCCTACCCTAAATGCACGAGAGAAAAATCTAAACCAGAACTGAATGAAACATTGATGGAAATATTTTCTTAGTTTAAGTTGAAAATTACCGTTCTCTATGAAATCCAAACCACTAAGGACTAGTTAATGTACCTGAATGAATTTTGCACATCTAAACATAAATTTCCACAAAAAAAACAATCCATTTTGGATGGTAATGTGACTACCACAATTGAAGTTACCATTCCTCATGAGATGAAAGATCCAGGATTTCCATACGTTAATGTCAATTTAGGAGAGAAAAAAGTTATCAAATCCCTTTGTGATCTAGGAGCTTCATGAACCTCATTCCCTATTCCATGTATGGTCATTTAGGGATCCAGGAACTCCAAACCACATCTGTCACTTTTCAATTTTCTAATGATAGTGTTCAAGTTCGTAAAAGGATATTAAAATATGTTTTAATGAAAGTTGATAATTTAATTTACCCTGATTACTTAATTTTCATTGATAATCACCCAACAATATGTCCTAGGTATAAAAAACCCATCATTCTTGGTCATCCCTTCTTATCAACAATCAACTCAATCATTCAAGTTAAGAATAAGAACATGATAATAACATTCATAAACTTGATCCTTGATTTTAACATTTATAACAAAAAATATCCAATTGGGATGATGATGAGAACCTTGAATTCAATTTGATAGGTAGAGTTGAATATGTATTAAAGGAAAATCAAGTAATTGTTGAAGGATGTTTATGTCATGATGATATTTATTTCCTTTGTTTACATGACTTAAATTTGTCTCATTTGATGGAATCTATTAAAGAATACTCCATTGTTTATTTTTTAGGATCACCAATCAATGATAACATTGGTGAAATATAAAAAATTGAGTCCATGAACACTCATGACACTGGTCTAATGAATTAGGTGGTGGAAATTTCTATTCAAAAGAAACAAATACTGTCATCAAATTTTGAAAAATATACCAAGTTTGATACAAAGACCCATCATGTTTATGAAAGTGTTAACCAATATGATATCAAATTTAATGTCCGACCTTCATCACTCATGTATGAATTATTAGGGGATAATCAAACCATTACTTTTTAATTTCATCCCCTCTTGAATCTTATAAAGAGATGATACTTTCTGATGTGCTATGAAAGCATAAGAAAGTAATTGGATGGACCTTTTCTAATATTCATGGGATTATCCCACTCATTATAACTCCTAGGATTTTTCTTGAATAGACATAAAAACATGTCAAAAACCTTATAGGAGTCTCAATAAAAATCTTATGGATGTGGTAAGGAAATAACTTATTGGGTTGTTTAAATCAGGTATTATCTACATCGTCGTTGAGAGTGAGTGGGTAATCCCAATTTAAGTTGTTTTAAAGAAGGTCAGAATCAATGTCATCACTAATAAGGATATAGGTATTCTCCACAAAAGTGTCTATAGTGGATGGAGAGTGCACAATGACTATATGAAGTTAAAAACATGCACCATGAAATACCATTTTCCCTTTCCCTTCATTGACCAAGTAATCAAGCGAGTGGTGGGTCATCAGTTATACTGCTTCCTAGATGGATTCTTAGGGTATAATCCGATTTAGACCTCCATATAAGACAAAAAAACAACCTTCACCTATCTATTTGGATATTTTCCCTTTTAGCACATTCCCTGTGGGTTATGTAATTCTCATGGTACCTTCATGCAGTTCATGATGGGAATCGTATCTCACATGGTGAGAGACTATTTAGATATCATTATGGATTACTTATCTATCTGAAGGGATACAATGTATGGATTCCTTATAAGTTTTTATGTTATTTTTCTATATGTGAGGATAATAATATCATCCTAAATTAGTTAAAAAATGGAATTTCATGGTAAAATAGGGATGAGTTTTAGGACATATGGTCTCTAGTATAGGGATTGAAGTGGATAAAGCTATGTTTGATATCATTCATCACTTTCCCTCTTAAAAAAATTTCAATTAAGTGAGTTCCTTCTTAGGAAATATTTGTTAATATATATGGTTCATTTGGAATTTCAGTTCCATTTCCTAACCACTTTGTGCTTTATTGGATAAATATGATTCATTTATATGAATATAAAGCTGTGGGGAATATTCTTGACACACAAGTCATATATTATCTCACTACCTATCATGTAACGCCCCGACCCCAGCTACCCAGAGTCGGTGCATTAGTTCGTAACATTGGCATGATCACAAAAATCAAGTCTCGAAAGACCGATTAGTTTAGTAGCCTTGGAAACACTAGATACATTCATAAGTCTTTCATTACATCAAAAAGTAAACAAACTATAATAACATGGTCTTCATAGTCCACAATCATATCCGTTTCTGACTACCCCTGCAGGCCATTCATAAAATACTTCTTCACATCCTGGAAAAATATTAAAACATTGAAAGGGGTGAGCTCAGATGCTCAGTAAGGTTAACAATATAGCGGAATCTTTCATAAATAAACATTAACATTTAAGGCAGTGTATAACTAAAAAAAATCCTTTTAAACTTGGACTTCAACATAATATGGCAAAAGTAAAATGAGATAATTCCATTTACTTCTTCACATGGATATTCTACTGGTCGAATAATCACATGCAATATCAATAACCACTTTCATAATGATGGAATGCATAATGCCAGACTATCATAACCACGTAGTCAAGGCCTCGTGCCAAGACCACAAATAAGATTTTGTCAAGGCCTCGTGCCAAGACACTAGTTTGTCTCATGAGACCTACCGATGCATCGAGGAGCAATAGTGGGCTCCACCCGTCACTTATTAAGTCCAATGCATTCCTCATATTAATAGGTTTAAACATATCATAAACCATAACATAATCGTATCACATAAAATATGCGTAAAGGAAACATAAAATTTCCACATTTCAATCACAAGATTGTCAATACAACACATTGATATAATAAAAACGCTTTCAAAACCATTTTCAATACCAAAATAAAAGCAAGTTAAAACTTTGTATTTATTTTTCATTAAAAAAAGATGGCTTGTAGAGGAAGCCGAAACTCAAATAATGGTCACGGCGGTGGAGAAGTCGTTGTCACCGCATAAGTACGGAAAGAAAAACATTCCATTTTGTCATTTAGCAAAACGGTTCGTATAAAAAGATTCCTTTTGAATAAACGTAAAAGTCAAAGGTGTTTATACACCGTATAAAAGAAAGTTGTGTATAAAACCAAATATGCCTCAATGAAAGGAGATTGAGACGAAGTCCTTACAAAGATAATTTTTAAAATAAAATATATATATTATGTGTATTCACTATAGGTACACATAAATAAAGTAAAAATAAAAAATACGACATAATAATATCATGACATAATTTGAAAGTAGGAGATTAACCCAAAGAATGGAAGTTGGGTTAAGAAGTTCCCTTACCTTGCATCCTGTCCTGACTCGACCGTTCTTTAACCTCCTGAATAATAATCTAGAGTTAATTTATATTTACTTAAGAACCTTTTTCATTTTCATTATTCCTTTTATATCCCTTATTACCATGTTATGAACATTATTTAATTATTTATGTTAATAACGGTCGTTTTGTCGATCTTTGGTACTTGAGTCAAAAATAAACTTCTTATAATTACAAGTTGTTCATGTGGTGAAATATCCATTATATACAGAATTATATTCATGATGTAGATATCATATATATCATATATATACATTATATACATTCATTCATAATGTCACGTAACATTTAGAGGTAAGAAATGAAATGCACCGTTCATGGAGACGGTAAGCCGTACGTACGCATGAACGCTACTTTCATTTCTATTTCGTATTTAATGGAATGAAATCATAATGATATAAATTTATAATATAATTAAATTATAATATAGTGTATAATACCATTTAATCCATCCTTTATACATCCCACATATGGCATTAACGATTCAAATCACTTTGAGGGGGCGGTAGTCCGCACTTCCTAAAATGAAATTATCACATTTTACCCATAATGGAAATCATAAAGTATGCCATAAATGAGAAATACAGAAGCATAAGTAAAACATAAACATATTTAATATCATATATAAATATAGTGACATCTTAATGGCCACCTTTGAAGGTGTTATATGAGTGTTGAACAATCATCATTTCGTGAGGCAGAAATTCGCCATCCACAGAAACCGTATGTTCTTTAACCATTAGATGTAGGTGTGTGTAAGTTTAGCTCGAATCATTATTATAAAAACATCCTAGTATATTGAGGATACTGTTTTTGTTACAAAAGAAACGAATAAAAAGAGTTTACGGGGTTGGAGAAGAAAAATAAAACAAAACAACATTAGAGAAGACATTACCTCAAAATCGGGTAACTCTTTTTGATTTGAGCCAAAGGCTTCCTTGGGAAGAGTTCTGACCAAAGTGAGAATTCTAGGAGTAATAGGGGGAAGTTGGGAGAGTATTTGGGCATAGGATGGCCGATCCAAATGGCTTGAAGGTGTGAATATGGTGGGAGAGGTGGGGGCCTTTTATAAGTGGAGAGGAGGGGCACTTTTGGAAAGTAATGAAATTTTATTCTATTATACAATGCTTTTAGGATTATAAAGGTACCACACTTGTATAATTCGAGTATAAGGTGATAAGGGTTCGAAATATTCTCATACAATAGGCTTTGGACAAGTGTATGCCTTGGAGTTTACATTATCTTCTCATTTTATTTAAATCGTTAAATAATGAGGTCATCGCTGCATCATCATGATGTCATAAATAATTTAATTTATTTAATGTCTGAAAATTATAAAAAAAATACTATGATGTAGGATATTTTCTTAGCTTTATAATGAATATTTATAGTCAAAATTTGGCCTTGTGTAACCCCACTTAAAAACTGGTTTAGTAAAACACCTCATGTTCGTGTCAATTTAATTTTAACATTAAATAAATATATATTAATGTCATTTTCCAACTAAAGTGGCTCCATGGGGTCCCCAAGTTGACCCATGGGTTTTCTTGGTCGGCCATGACTCATCCAATAGGAGTAGGACAAGTGTCATGCTCATCTCATATTATTAAAACATTATTTGTACCTTAAACTACACTAATTACCTCTAATCGCGATTAAGAACTTAAAAATTACTATTCACCAAAAATTTATTTTAATCTCATTGAACCACATTTTACTTCTTAATGAAAACCATGTATGTCTGATTTTTGAAAATCAAACCACATAAGTGGTAATATTTCATTTAAACGAAAAATCAGTTATTTAACTACCACTTAGTGGTTTCACTATTCATAAAAAATTGAAGTTTTTCAGAACAATGCCAAAATTTCACCCTAAGCTATAATTGATATTCCGAATTCAAAAATGATTTCTATTTTACAAAATTCCAAACATATAAGTTTCATTAATTAATTTTATAATTAATTCCCGCTGTTACAAAAAATGGCGTGTTTCTAAGAAACAATTTATATGAAAAGATTGGCAATTGTTTATGTCCAATTTCAATGTTAAATTAATTCTAATGACCACCATTGGATAAAATGGTAAAAATATATTCTAATTATATTTTAAAACCACTAAATAGTATAATTTTTCACTATAAATTATTTTGATTTAAAAAGTTTTTTTTATGTATTTTTCAATATTCATAAAAAATTAGAAGTTCTCAGAAAAATACAAAAAAATTCAACTTTGGATAATTTCGATATTACGAATACAAAAATGAAGTCCATTTTGAAATATAAAATTTCTATAATTTTAAAAAGTGGTTATTACTATTCATAACGGCTACTTTGATTAGTCGCGGTGTTTTAGAACTCGAAGTTGCGTACAATGAAAGCTATTGCATTATTGAATGAGAAGCGTATCGTGGAAGCTCAGGGTGTCACATTCTCCCCTCCTTCAGTAAATTGCGTCCTCGCAATTTGAAATTTTTCTTTGAAAATAAAAGGTTGAAAAGAGAAAATACCTTTGAGGAAAACCCACATCAGAAATAAGATTAATAAAATTTAGCCTTAATAATAGGGAAAGGGAAATGAAAAAGTCACCACCCAATTATGATCTCGATTAGTAGAACATTGGTGGAAATTAGAGACATATAATTGGAGGAAAAACGTAAATATTTGTAGGGAGTGATTGAGGTCATCAATCACAATCAACTGTCAAATTGAGAGCCTCAAAGCCTTCAATCTATGTTGATTTAAAATATCATCAGTTCAACAAGACATAAGGTATTAGAATAACACATTTTTTTGTTTTAATATCCCTTTACTAAAGTTTAATAATTAATTTATTCTTTGAATAAGAGATAGGTATATATATATTTATGCTTGACAATTAGAGTTTCAACCTTCAACTCATCTTTCACTCAAAAAGATAATAGAACTCAAAAATATTATACTTATCCTAATTGTATAAGGTTCCAAATGTTAACACATTCCATTTAGATTAGTAAAATTATTTTTTAATAACTGGGGACTTCCTGTAGGCTAGTGGTAGGAAATAAAGGCCTGTCGCACTATGATTGTGGGTTCGATTCCTGCAGCTTTGTCCGACGCGACGGGTTATGCCCCACCCTGCAGGTTGTCCTTTTCCTAAAACTATAGTATCATAATATTCCAAAAATAATCTTCATAAATGCTTTAACCTTAAACAATACTATCCATGGTTCAACTTAATCCATTCCAACCTTAATAGTTATCCAAAATACCTCCGTCCAGACTTTCTCTAAAAGGTCTCTAAATTCCAAAATCAATTGTAACATCAGATTCCCCAAACAAAGAAAAGTTTCTCTTATAGTCACATACTAAAAATATGATTACCTTAATCATATTACCTTAATCAAAAAGTACTACAGTACAATATTTATATATATCACATTATTCTTATAACCAGAATATTATCCTTGAGTCCAAAAGCACCAATACATTAATTATTCCACTTCAACTGTAGTCACAGCATAAGATTGGCCTTGATCCCTTGGACTTTTCTGAGGTAAGTTTCCTTGACACTTAGGACATTCATTTGCATAATGCCCCATTTCCCTAAAATTGTAGCATTCAACTTTGAAAGCCTCTTTCTTTCCCTTGCAATCACGAGCCTGGTGACCCTTTTCTCTACATTTATAACAAACTCCCATTACTTTTAGGCACGTACCAGGGTGATTCTTCCCACAATTATCACATAATGGAAAATCCTTCTTTCCCTTTTTCCCTTTATCTGTCTCTTGTTCCCCTGTTCTCTTCTTCTCTTGCTTTACTTTGTTGTCATAAGACTTAGAGAATTCCTTTTCTGTCTTGATAGCACACGAGACAATATCTTCGTATGATGAGAAGGATTGTGATACTAAATCTCGACGGAGAAATGGTTTTAACCCATCAAAGAAACGATCAATCTTACTCCTTGGGTTACGTATATAATCGGCAGCATGCCTCGCTAACCTTGTAAAGTTAGCCTCATACTTTGCGACATTCTCATCCTTCTTCTGCCTCAAACTCAAAAATTGCCTTTCCATATCTGCTCGATGGTCAAAAGGAAAGTATTTTTCTAAGAAAATCTCTTTGAACTCCCTCCATTCCATATTCGATACGTCATCATCTTCCTTTGTGTTTTGAATCAGCGACCACCACTGATCGGCATCTCCAGTGAGGCGGTAAACTTCCATGACAACCTTATCCCTTTCACTACTCCCCAAGGCATGGAATATTTTCTCTAAGGAGTTTATCCATTTCTCAGCTACTAACAGATTTTTACCCCCATTGAAGGTTGGTGGTTGTTGCCTCATGAAACGGTCTAGAATTGATCCTCCACGTTGCGGATCAGGGTACTCTATACGAGTAAGGTTATTATTCATAACCTGAGTAAGTTGTCCCAGTATGGTTATTAGCTGATCGGCACCAGTTGCATCACCAGCCCCACTATAATTATCTTGAGCAGGAGGGCAATCCCTATATGGAGTGCGTGCATTGATACGGTTTCCATTTCTTCCACTAGGCGCCATTTCTAAACAATTGCATAAACTAGATTAGTTTATGAATCAAAATACATAATCCCATACTTATAAAACACTTAACATAAATTGAACTATTTATGGATATAATCCATAATCATAAAAATGTTTTCTTTGAGGAAGTATATACTCATAAACCCTTCATAATGATTTGTAAAGAAAATGAGAGTTATCCTAAGCATATCCCCCGGGAGTGTCGTAACCAAGAGTGCAGCAAAGCCCGTTGTCGTGCACCAGTTCCCGTTCGAGTCTAGCTCAAAGCGGTGTTTTCGGGTTTTACCCCTAGGAACATATGTGCCAGAGCCGCCTCTACCTGCTCGTATCCAGACATGGATGTATTGCTCGGAAAACTCACAAAATCTCTACAATACCAAAATTCTAGGAAGTTCTTCTATATTAATCCTCAAAGTTCATCTTAGGTCTACGTGCTCTAATCAGAGTTTATCTAAATATAGCTTCCAAGGTTTTTACTAAAATTCCTCTGATACCAACTGTAACGCCCCGACCCCAGCTACCCAGAGTCGATGCATTAGTTCGTAACATTGGCATGATCACAAAAGATCAAGTCTCGAAAGACCGATTAGTTTAGTAGCCTTGGAAACACTAGATACATTCATAAGTCTTTCATTACATCAAAAAGTAAACAAACTACAATAACATGGTCTTCATAGTCCACAATCATATCCCTTTCTGACTACCCCTGCAGGCCATTCATAAAATAGTTCTTCACATCCTGGAAAAATATTAAAACATTGAAAGGGGTGAGCTCAGATGCTCAGTAAGGTTAACAATATAGCAGAAGCTTTCATAAATAAACATTAACATTTAAGGCAATGTATAACTAAAAAAAAGACTTTTAAACTTGAACTTCAACATAATATGGCAAAAGTAAAATGAGATAATGCCATTTACTTCTTCACATGGATATTCTACTGGTCGAATAATCACATACAATATTAATAACCACTTTCATAATGATGGAATGCATAATGCCAGACTATCATAACCACGTAGTAAAGGCCTCGTGCCAAGACCACAAATAAGATTTTGTCAAGGCCTCGTGCCAAGACACTAGTTTGTCTCATGAGACCTGCCGATGCATCGAGGAGCTATAGCGGGCTCCACCCGTCACTTATTAAGCCCAATGCATTCCTCATATGAATAGGTTTAAACATATCATAAACCATAACATAATCGTATCACATAAAACATGCGTAAACGAAAGATAAAATTTCCACATTTCAATCACAAGATTGTCAATACAACACATTGATATAATAAAAATACTTTCAAAACCATTTTCAATACCAAAATAAAAGCAAGTTAAAACTTTGTATTTATTTTTCATTAAAAAAAGATGGCTTGTAGAGGAATCCGAAACTCAAATAATGGTCACGGCAGCGGAGAAGTCGTTATCGCCGCATAAGTACGGAAAGAAAAAAATTCCCTTTTTTCATTTAGCAAAACACTTCGTATAAAAAGATTGCTTTTGAATAAACGTAAAAGTCAAAGGGGTTTATACACCGTATAAAAGAAAGTTGTGTATAAAACCAAATATGCCTCAATGAAAGGAGATTGAGACGAAGTCCTTACAAAGATCATTTTTAAAATAAAATATATATATTATGTGTATTCACTATAGGTACACATAAATAAAGTAAAAATACAAAATAATACATAATAATATCATGACATAATTTGAAAGTAGGAGATTAACCCAAAGAATGGAAGTTGGGTTAAGAAGTTCCCTTACCTTGCGTCCTGTCCTGACTCGACCGTTCTTTAACCTCCTGAATAATAAGCTATAGTTAATTTATATTTACTTAAGAACCTTTTTCATGTTCATTATTCCTTTTATATCCCTTATTACCATGTTATGAACATTATTTAATTATTTAAGTTAATAACGGTCGTGTTGTAGATCTTTGGTACTTGAGTCAAAAATAAACTTCTTATAATTACAAGTTGTTCATGTGGTGAAATATCCATTATATCCAGAATTATATTCATGATGTAGATATCATATATATCATATATATACAGTATATACATTCATTCATAATGTCACGTAACATTTAGAGGTAAGAAATGAAATGCACCGTTCATGGAGACGGTAAGCCGTACGTACGCATGAACGCTACTTTCATTTCTATTTCGTATTTAATGGAATGAAATCATAATGATATAAATTTATAATGTAATTACAGTATTATATAGTGTATAATACCATTTAATCCATCCTTTATACATCCCACATATGGCATTAACGATTCAAATCACTTTGAGGGGGCGGTAGTCCGCACTTCCTAAAATGAAATTATCACATTTTACCCATAATGGAAATCATAAAGTATGCCATAAATGAGAAATACAGAAGCATAAGTAAAACATAAACATATTTTATATCATATATAAATATATTTACATCTTAATGGCCACCTTTGAAGGTGTTATATGAGTGTTGAACAATCATCGTTTCGTGAGGCAGAAATTCGCCATCCACAGAAACCGTATGTTATTTAACCATTAGATGTAGGTGTGTGTAATTTTATCTCGAATCCTTCTTATAACAACATCCTAGTATATTAAGGATACTGGTGTTGTTACAAAAGAAACGAATAAAAAGAGTTTACGGGGTTGGAGAAGAAAAATACAACAAAACAACATTAGAGAAGACATTACCTCAAAATCGGGTAACTCTTTTTGATTTGAGCCAAAGGATTCTTTGGGAAGAGTTCTGACCAAAGTGAGGCTTCTAGGAGTAAGAGGGGGAAGTTTGGAGATTATTTGGGCAGATGTTGGCCGATCCAAATGGCTTGATGGTGTGAATAAGGTGGGAGAGGTGGGGGCCTTTTATAAGTGGAGAGGAGGGGCACTTTTGGAAAGTAATGAAATGTTATTCTATTATACAATGATTTTAGGATTCTAAAGGTCCCACACTTGTATAATTCAAGGATAAGGTGATAAGGGTTCGAAATCGCCTCATCCAATAGGCTTTGGACAAGTGTATGCCTTGGATTTTACATTATCTTCTCATTTTATTTAAATCGTTAAATAATGAGGTCATCGCTGCATCATCATGATGTCATAAATAATTTAATTTATTTAATTTCTAAAAATTATAAAAAAACTACTATGATGTAGGATATTCTTTTATCTTTCTAATGAATATTTATAGTCAAACTGTTGACTTGTGTAACCCCACTTAAAAACTATTTTAGTAAAACAACTCATGTTTGTGTCAATTTAATTTTAACATTAAATAAATATATATTAATGTCATTTTCCAACTAAAGTGGCTCCATGGGGTCCCCAAGTTCACCCATGGGTTGTCTTGGTCGGCCATGACTCATCCAATAGGAGTAGGACAAGTGTCATGCTCATCTAATATTATTAAAACATTATTTGTACCTTAAACTACACTAATTACCTCTAATCGCGATTAAGAACTTAAAAGTTACTATTCACCAAAAATTAATTTTCTTCTCATTGAACCACATTTTACTTCTTAATGACAAACATGTATGTCTGATTTTTGAAAATCAAACCACATAAGTGGTAATATTTCATTTAAACAAAAAATCAGTTATTTAACTACCACTTAGTGGTTTCACTATTCATCAAAAATTGAAGTTTTTCAGAACAATGCCAAAATTTCACCCTAAGATATAATTGATATTCCGAATTCAACAATGATCTCTATTTTACAAAATTCCAAACATATAAGTTTCATTAATTAATTTTATAATTAATTCCCACTGTTACAAAAAATGGCGTGTTTCTAAGAAACAATTTATATCAAAAGATTTGCAATTGTTTATGTCCAATTTCAATGTTAAATTAATTCTAATGACCACCATTGGATAAAATGGTAAAAATATATTCTAATTATACTTTAAAACCACTAAATAGTATAATTTTTCACTATAAATTATTTTGATTTAAAAATTTGTTTTTAAGTATTTTTCAATATTCATAAAAAATTAGAAGTTCTCAGAAAAATACAAAAAAATTCAACTTTGGATAATTTCGATATTACGAATACAAAAATGAAGTCCATTTTGAAATATAAAATTTCTATAATTTTAAAAAGTGTTTATTACTATTCATAACGGCTACTTTGATTAGTCGCGGTGTTTTAGAACTCGAAGTTGCGTACAATGAAAGCTATTGCATTATTGAATGAGAAGTGCATCGTGGAAGCTCGGGGTGTTACATATCATGAATTATCCCAATTGGAAACTTCAATTTGAAATAATGTGTGTTTCAAGTGACTTATAAGTAGGGGTTATATTAGGACAACATTGTGATACGACCCCATGTTTCATTTCTTATACAACTAAATCATTAAATTATTCACAAATAAAATACACCACTAATGATATAGAGTTTCTTGCTATTGGATTTTCCCTATAAATGTTCAGGTCCTATCCATTATGGTCCCCCATCATTGTATTCACCAACCATTCAGATCTAAAATACCTTTTTCCAAAAACACGATTCCATGGATAAATTGATTATGTGTGTCATTATACATCAAGAGTTTGATTTAACCACTAAGGATAAATAGGGTGTGGAGAATTTTATAGATTATCACCTCTCTAGGATGGAATTTAATGACAACTCACATCACATTTCTGTGTCTTATTCATTTCTTGATGAGAACCTCTATTTTTTGAGTGATTTTCCATGGTATAATGACATAGAAAACCATTTGGTTATCGGTGAAATTACCAAATTCCTCACTAACGAATATAAGAGGAAATTTATTTCTAATGTCAAACACTATGTGTTTGATGATCCATACCTCTTCAAGTTCTGTCTTGATAAAATCATTTTGAGATCTGTTTCTGATTCTGAGTAAGATTCTATTCTAAAATTATGCCATATAGTGGTATGTTGAGTCCACTATTCCACAAATAAAACTACTATAAAGGTCTCTAAAAGTGGTTTATACTAGGCTAACATCACTAAGTATTTATATAAATTCATTAAAAGTTTACAGTAGTGTAAACAGTTAGGATCCATAATTATCACGAATATAATTCTCCTTACTCTCATTCTGGTTATTGAAATATTTTCTTATTGGGAAATAGATTTCATGGGACCCTTCCAAAACTCTAGGGGATATCCCTAAATTATAATATATATAGATTATGTCTCAAAATGGGTTGATTCTATTACCTCCAAGTTCATTGACGATAATGTTATGATCTAATTCTTAAAAGAGAACATATTTTCTAGATTTGGAATGCCTTGCGCTATTATTATAGATCGTGGAACCCATTTCTACTATAATACCTTACCGAAACCCATAACTTAGTATGTGGTTTTTGACAAAGTTTCCACTAGGTATCATCCTCAATCCAATGGTCAGGTTGATTTGGAAAGTAAGGAAATTAATAAATTTATTGGAAAAACCATAAATACATTTAGAAATATTGGTATGAGAAACTCTTGAATACCATTTTATCATATCTTACTAATTTTAGAAACATCATAGTCTTATCACCATTTTTTTTGGTTTATGAAAAAACATGCCATTTACCCGATGAAATTGAACACAAGACCTTTTGGAAAATCAAAAAAATAGAAATTTAACATTTCTTTGGTTGAATTAAAAAGGAAATTAGAGCATAATGAACTTGAGGAACTTAGGATGAAGGATTATGAAAATTCAAGGATCAATAAGTCTATAGTTCAAGGCTACCAATATATGAATCTCAAAGTCAAACACTTTGAATTGGGAAAATTTGATCTCTTCTATAGTTCCAAACATTATTTAGACCTGGGAAATTTAACATCTAAATGGTCTGGTCCTTACATAGTACATAATGTGTACCCTCATGGGGAAATAGAGATTCAAGATCCCATTAGTGGTGACATCTTCAATGTAAGTGGTCATATATTAAAAAAAAATTCATTGTATCATTCAATAAATGAGAAACATGGGATGAGTTAACTGAGCCAACCTATGAACCAGAAAAAAACATGATTAATTTTGGTTCTATTTAAGGATGATGAAATTAATCAATTAATTTTTTGGTGGAAAATTATCCTTTACCTATGCATTTAATCAAGGATAGGAGCTTCAAAATAAACCGGTATTCTTTTTTATTTCACTTTGTTTTTGATTATTTTTAATTAAGGGAACCTAAATGGTTTCCATTTTGTTCTCATTTTGTTGGTGTGTAAGATTCATGGACTGGTAATATTAATGCATTTTCAAGAAAATAAAAAGTGTACAAACACAAACTATCATCATTGATGAGGATTCTCTAAGTGACATAGTGATTAAGGGATTAAATGGTAGAATTTCAAACATCATCTTGAACCAGCAGGTGACTTCATTCCATTATCCTCATTTTCAATTTCCTTATTGAACTCCTCTTCTCTACCTCAAGCCTCTGTATGAATTTTATTTTATTTAAACACTAGGTATAGTGTTATTCTATGTTTGGGGAGATTAAATTGTTTTATTTTTTGCATGAAATAAATAAAAAAGGATTTTAAATGAAACAAATGAGTGTTAATAGAAGGAAAACTTTATTTAACCATGAAAATGATAATACACATTTCAAAATTTGGAAATTAATATCAAATTTTTTTTTGACTCCTTGATTCTCAGTTTAATCCATGTATAAGTTCATGATCATAGATTTTGGAAAGTGTGGCTATCTAATTTTATTTTCCCCATTTATGTTTTCATTCATTTCATAAAGAAATTCACGACACTTGTTCTTCAGATTGTGGGTTATTAGTATGAGTTCTTGGGGTCCCATAATAAATAAAATAGGTTTTGTGATAATTTTAATTTTAACATTATTATCCATGAAAAACAACTCAATAAAAATGGTTCATAAAGAAATAAAATATACTAATTCATGGCTTTCAACCCTCAGGGATCGTGAATCCATAGTTTTATAGCTCAGGGTTGGATTTTTTATAACTATTTGTGGTAATTTGATTTTTTTTGACCGAGTTACATCGAGAAGATTCTTGAGTTTGTGGGCTCACTTATTTTCATAAGGACTTTGATCTTGAGAGTCATATACAAAGTCATGGTACATGGGTTGAATTGATTGAGATCAATTTCAATTACCATACAAAAATTGCAAAAAAAACATCAAAACAAAAAATGATGAAAAATTATATTAATATTAAATTGTGATTACACCTATTGCTTCTATATTTTCCCTTTTGAATAAAAATGGAACTCCATATCTATTGTGATACTCAACACGTCATCATTATTAATTAAAATTTGATGAAATGCAGTGATGAATTTTAAAATGGAATGAGATGGGGATTGAGATATTCCTATGAACCAATATTGTGTTAAATATTTTTGATGGGTTTAATAATTGTTTAGTATGAGGTATTATGGTGATAATTTTTTTATTAAAATGGTTTTGGAAAAAGGAATTTTGATTTTATATTTCAAAGAAACATTTTTCTCAAAACAAAAAAAACTAAATTGGGGGGAGGGGTGTTATTATCCACTAATATAGTATATTATTCATTTTATATTTTATAATATTCATGTGCTTCAGTATTCATGAAAACCATTTTTAGTGAATATTACAATTTCACCATTATTTCACATCATGATTGAAATTCTTACTTAATGTTCTTTATTACTTAGTATACTTGGAGGCAAATAGTTAATACATCAATTATATTGATTTAAACTTAATATATAAATTTTTAGGTTTATAATTCCAATGGGAAAAAATCATCCTTTGGGAGTACTCAGAGATACACATTAGAATATCACTATTATGGATATTCAACATAGGAAGTTCTGGGTGAATTAAAATGAACAACAACAAAATAAAATTACTAAAACTGTGAAGATCATTGCTCAATGATTCTAAAATTTAACTAGAGATAGAGTAAATCATGTGAAAATTTTCATTCAATTGTTTCCATAGAAAATTATGTCATTTTAGTGGAATTCTAGGCATCCCAATTCCAAGATGAAATTTTGGGCCAGATTTGGTGGCCCATAAAAACAACCCACCATTTTGATTATGTCATGTGAACCTAACTCATTCTTGGTGGGCCCAATTGTTGTGAAATTTGGTGGATGTAAGAGCAAGGAGTTTGGGAACATCTTTCAGGAAGAAAAAGATGCGTGAATTATCCGTTTAAGTGTTCATTAAGGAATCCTAATCTGGAGGATTGTGATTTGGAGAGTCTGACTGGACAGAATAAATTCTCAGAGTAACACCTACATAAATCTCGTAATACTTGTCCAAATCCAATGAGATGTTGAGGGAAAACTCCCAAGTTAATTTTGAACAACATTAAATAAGGGTGAAACATGTGAGGATGTCATTTAATGGGGATACAACACATCAACATTCGGTGGACAAATTATGGCTATAAAAGGAGGAGGGCTCCTCCCACTAAAAGCATCTCTCATTCCATCCCATTCCTTTGGGGTCACCAAGGAGGATATCTTTTTGACTTTCAATTTTATTTCTTTTCTTTTCCATAGTTTTTTAATGCCTTCCACTTCCCCATTCATCTCGATTAACCTTACCACTATGGGGTAACAATTTTGAGTGATTTGGGAATAGTTGGTTTTCTATTTTTTAATGCTTGAGTTCTTGGATGTAATTGAATGAAATTTATTTCTTCTTAAAAGTTGTTTTCAATTTCATATAGTGTATTTTATTATTAAGTGATATCGTTTTTGAATTTTAATTCCGTTAATTATTTTTTTCCTTGGTAAAATAATCATTATCTCGCTCTACTAATTTCTGGTTCATATACGATGTAATAGACCGGTACTTAGTGGTGAAGTACTCAACGATCGTCAGTACATGTAAAAGGGGTTGTGAATGTTCTTTATTTTTTTGGATAAACAAGAACTGATCGGGTATTTATCATGTCAATTGAGTACATTCAATACATCTATTTTTCACATGTAAGGAGAGTTGACGAAACCGAGATCTTGGTAATGTTTTCTCTCACCATCATAATTTCACCAAGTGAGAGGAAACGATTGTGGAAACTCACTTTAATCAACTAAGAAGATGAGGTTTGAATTAAATTGAACAAGGATAACATTACAATTTGGAAATAAACCCCGACATAATCACCCTTTTAATATCATTTTTTTCAATCATTTAAATTTCAATTATCCTTTCAATCATTTGAATTTCTAAAATCACCCCATTTTTAACCCTCGTTTAAAAGTGAAAAACTATTTTGTGTGCACTCCTCTTCGGGAGAAATCCTAGGTCAACCGTATTAATAAATTTTAACTTAGGATATAATTGTTTTTCCATGCCCTACGATAGGCGTGCATCAAACATGGATCCATTGCAAGGGAGGCAGTGCAATAAAAAAAAGATTTTTCAAAATTGAATGACCTAAAACTCAAAAGAACGATTAATTGAATTTGATAAAAAAAATTGAACGAACATTAACCCAACTAATAAAAAGAAACCCACCAGAAATCAATGAAGAAATATATCTCTCAGATTCAAGTGAAAATATTAATGTTCACTCTGAACCTGAAATCATGGATGGAAATCCCAACCCAACCCTATGTGATCTATGTGCACCTCAATTTTCCATTCAAAATAACCAACTCATTGCACCCATTGTGCCAAATGATTTTGAATTACATGTCAGTATGATTCTAATGCTTCAAAAGTTTCATGCTCTTCTAGGTTAATATCCAAATTGGCACATGCAAGAATTCAGATACACTTGCTCAATCTTGAGGCCAAGAGGAGCACCCGAAGACCAATTTCAGTGGAGGGAATTCCATTTATCACTTGAAGGAGAGGATAAATAATGTTTATACAACCTACAACTAGGGGAGATCAGTTTTTGGGAAGAACTAAAAAAAGTTTCATGCAATGATTCTTTCCCACATCGAGGAGCACTAACATCAAGAAATAAATTTACATCATATGGAAATCAACTGGAGAAACCCACTATGAGTACTGGGAACACTTCAAGAAGCTATGTTCCAGCTACCCCATCAATAAATGGAGGAACAAAAATTCATTGTGTTCTTCTACCAAGGACTTATGGATAAGGATTGAAATATTCTAGATGCCTCATCTAGGGGGTCCCTGATTGAAAAGTCTCCTACAGATATCAGAGTACTAATTCAGAAGATTGCTCAAAACTCACAACAATTTGAACTAAGAGGAATGGGAACCGGGGGGATACATGAGGTAAAAGCATCTGATTCATCGGCATTGATTGAAACCAAAGTTTATGACCTTGCAAGGATAGTCCATCAAATGGACGTAACTCAAGAAAATGGACTACAAGCTTCAGATCAAGTATGTGGTTTATGTCATTATTCAACTCATTATACTGACCAGTGCCCTGAGATACAGGGGACACAATATTGTGCTGCGACCATTCAACCTAGAAAATTCCATCAAAATTAACTTCATCAACCCCAATCCCAACAAGGATTTGGGAACAAACAATACTAGATGAGATCATTTAATCCTAACTGGCACCCCATTAAACCTCCTTACCACCAGCTACAATACTAGAACCCCCCTACATTCTAACAAAACTATAAATAGCCCTTTAAACAACAATAATCCTTTCAGCCACCACCATTCCAAAGAAAGACATATGATCAACCATCCACCAGCCCACAACCTTATATGGAACAACCATAATCCAAGTATGAGGCCTTAGTAGATAAGGTTGACAAGCTGGAAGACACAATGGGATGTCTTGTTGAAATCATGTCCAAGAATCCAAGGAAGCTTCCATCCCAAATGGTGCCAAATCCTAAAGATAATTTTAGTGAAATCATAACAAGAAGTGGAAAAGAAATCCCGCCTCCATCAGACCTTGAACATGAAACAATACCACCTATTCTGAGGGATAAAGATGTTGAAAATTCAGAAAATCTTATGAAAATCCTCCAAGAAGATGAAAAGGAAGAGGAGGATGAGAAGGATATTCTATAGAATATAAAACAAGAAACACCAATGCAAAGGAAACAAAGGGAGAAGAAAGAACCACCCACACTATTTCTAACAAGGATGATTGAATCAAAGAAATTTCATAAAGAAACACTTCAAAAAGAAATTATAGACACTTTTCATAAAGTGGAAATCAATATTCTCCTACTTGAAGATGTCAAACAAATTCAAAGGATTGAAATTTTTTTGAATGATCTTTGTACCAAAAAGAAAATAATTCATGGGAATGAAAGAATCACCTTGGGGAGAAGTTTCTTAGCCCATATCACACCACAAATTCCAACAAAATGTCAAGATCTAGGGAAGTTTTACATTCCATGCACCATTGGTTCATTAAATTTATCTAATTCCTTGTGTGATCTAGGTGATTTAATTAATGTATTGCCTCACTCATTATACACTTCTTTGCAGATGGGAGACTTAAAATCCAAAAGGGTGATGGTCTAACTTGCAAACCGATCCAAATTTTTCCCATATGGAGTTCTAGAGGATGTCCTGGTGAAAGTCAAAGATCTCTTATTCCCAGCTGACTTTTATACACAAAATATGGACGGAGATAGGATCCCATCACACTCACCAATAATTTTGGGGATAACTTTTTTGAAGATTGCTAAAACTATCATCAATGTACATGAAGGTACACTCACCATGGAATTTTGATATAGAACTATCCACTTCCACATTTTTGAATCCATGAGGTACCCATCAGATGACCACTCCCTCTTTTCACTCTCCCATGAAGTTTGTATTGAACCCATTGAAAAATCAGGTCGGTGTAATGAATTCTTAGACTTAAGAGATAATTTTTCCATTAATGAACATATGAATGCCAAAAAAACTTAAGATTATAATTTTATGTAAGAAGAAGAGGTAAAATATAATTTCTTTGATGATTTGTTGATTGATGAGGAATGTGATATTGTTTCCGGTGTGCTAGATGTTCACCCTTTAAAAGTGGGTAATGTCTGTTTAATTTCATCCCTTGAGAATCCCCCTAAAATTGAATTAAAACCACTCCCCAATGATTTAAAATATGTATACCTTATGAAAGGAGATAAATTACCCATGATAATTGCAAATAATCTATCTAAAACCCAATAAAAATCTTTGATTGAGATTTTGAGAGAGAACTTATAGGCAATATGGTAGATCTTAGGCGATTTCCCAGGAATAAACCCAAAAATATGCTCACATAGAATTTTTCTTGAGGGATATTCCTTACCTATTAGAAGTCCACAAAGGAGGCTGAATCCCACCTTAATGGAGGTTGTGAAGAAGGATATCAAGAATCTCTTGAAAGCTGGGATCACCTATCCCAGTTCAGATTCATAGTGAGTCAGCCCTATTCTTGTCGTTCCTAAAAAACTAGCCTGACCACTATGAGGAATGAAAATAATGAGTTAATCCTTATGAGAATTCAATACTGCTGGAGAGTATGAGTGGATTTTAGGAAATTAAACCTTGTCTCTCAAAAAGATCATTTCCCCATCCCCTTCAATGACCAGATATTAGAGAGATTGTCCGGGCGAACTCATTATTGCTTTTTGGATGGATTTTCAGGTTACTTCCAGGTACCCATTACTCTTGAGGATCAAGAGAAGATGACATTTACATGTCCTTTTGGAACTTTTTCATATAAAATAATTACATTTGGATTATGTAATGCTCTAAGTACATTTTATAGGTTCATGGTGAGTAAAGTTTATAAGAAACTTTAAAATTTATGTGAAGTTTTCTTAGATGATTTCATAGTTTTTGGACATTCTTTCGATCATTGTTTGAAAAATCTGGAATTTTTTTTGAAAACCTGCATTGAAAAAAATATTGTTTTAAATTTTGAAAAGTGTCATTTCATGGTTAAAAGAAGAATTTTACTTGGTCATGTCATTTCCCAAAATGGAATTGAAGTGGATAAATAAAAAATTGAAGTAAAAAATTCATTTCCTTATCGTACTTCTTGTGGGACATGTTAGATCATTTTTTGGACATGCAGGATTCTACAGGAGGTTTATCAAAGATTTCAATAAGATTTATCTCCCTCTCTCTAGATTAATTTTGAAAGATGCTGATTTTGATTTCAATGGTGCATGTAAGGAATCCTTTCATGAGTTGAAGAAGATATTTATTTCATGACCTGTGATGCTGCCGCCAAATTGGGAAGAACCATTTGAGCTACATTGTGATGCCTCCAACCAAGAAGTTGGAGAAGTCCGTTCTTAGCAAATTGAGGGCAGACCACAAGTTATTTCATATTCCTAGAAAACCTTAAATTCCCCCCAATTCAATTACACAACCACGGGAAAAAAGTTCTTAGCAATTGTTTTTACATTAGAAATATTTAGATCATATATTCTTGGAACTAAAATCACTGTGTTTTCTGATCATGCATCTCTGAGGTACTTGATGATGAATGATGATGCTAAACCAAGGTTAGTGAGATGGATGATACTGCTGTAGGAGTTCAATTTAGAAATCAAGATAATAAGGGATCCGAGAACTAAGTGGATGATCACTTTAGTAGACTGCCAAACAACGTTGAAATTGAAATTTAAGAATGTGACCCACTGAATGGTCAAATTCCAGGAGAGCATTTTTACTTGAATGAAGGAGAAGTGCCTTGGTATGCTGTCATGTCAAACTTTCAGGTAACATCTCAGGTCCCATATCATTTCAATTCTCACCAAATTCAAAAAATGAAAGCCGAATCTAGGTATTACATTTGGCACAATCCATTCATTTGAACGATTTGCAATGATCAAGTAATAAGAAGATGTTTACCCGAAATTGAAGTTAAATATGTCTTTGATTTTTTTCACACTTTAGTTTGTGGAGGCCAATTTGGACCTCAAAAGACAGCAAGGAAGGTTTTATAATCTGAAATTTATTGGCCCACCATTTTTAAAGATGCTCATGAATTTTGCAAAATATGTGAAAAATGTCAGTCTTCAGGAAATATTTCATAGAGACAAGAAATGCCACAAAATAAATTGATTTTTTGTGACATTTTTGATGTTTGTGGGATATATTTTATGTGACCTTTCTTGATGTCATTCAGAAATTCTTATATATTTCATGCAGATGATTGTGGTTCCAAATGGGTGGAAGGAAAATCCACAAGGACTGATGATGCTAATGTTGTTTGTGATTTTTTCAGGTCAAAAATATTTTGTAGGTTTGGAGTTCCCAAAGTAATCATCTATTATCAGGGGAGTCACTTCTACAATTGGAGAATGGAGACTTTTCTGAAGAAGTATGGGGTGCATCATAAAACCTCAACTCCCTATCATCCACAGACTAATGGGAAAGATGAAATTTCAAACAGGGAAATCAAAGAAATTTTGGAAAATATCATCAATCCATACAGGATGAATTATAGCTAAAGGTTGGAAGATACATTATGAGATTATAGGAAAACCTACAAAACCCTGATTGCAATGAGTCCATATAGGCTGCTTTTTGGGAAAAGCTTCCACCTACCTGTGAAATTGGAGCATAAGGCATATTGGGTTATGAGGAAAATGAATTTGGATCTTTAATGTGAAGGGAAGGAAGGAAGATTGAAGTTTCCAGAGCTGAAGGAAATAAGAAGGGAAGCATTTTAAAATTCTAGGATTTACAAAGAAAGAACAAGAGTGTCCCATGACAAGATGATCCAACCAAAATACTTCTATCCTAGAGACAAAGTGTTATTATTCAACTCAAGACTCAAGTTGATGCTAGGTAAACATCACTCAAAATGGGAAGATCCATTTATAATTACTCATGTATATCCTTTTGGCATTGTGAAAATTATGAAGGATGGAGAGAAGGATCCATTCCATGTGAATGGGAATAGGTTAATGAAATTCCTTGGGACCCTGCCATCAGATCCTTTAGAGGAGATCGTGATCCTCCAACCTATCTATCAATAAGATCCATTAGGTTGTACCTCTCTTTCACACTTTCTTGATGTTGTGATTCATTTTAAAATTGGATTACATGTTAAATCCACTTGAATTCATTTAGGACACTGCATTATTTAAGTGTGGGGGAAGTAACATTTCTTGTTTATGATTTTCATTTTGTGTTTGTTTTTTTAAAAAAAATTGCATGTTTTTATATTTTTGTGTGTCTATTTTTTAATTTTTGGTGTGTTTTTTGAAACTTTTGAGCTGAAATTATTGTCATTATCATTTTTGAAACACATTTCAATGAGTGAACCAATCTATTCCATGAATCTCAGCTTAAATAAATATTGAAATGAATTTGTTTAAAGTTAAAATCTTTTTAATTTCATGAAAAGTACACTAATATTTGAATCCCATGCCATATTTCACTGTCTATATATTTGAAATGACTTTTTGGTGAGGCTTGTGAACCATTTTTTCCATATTCCTCTCATTCACCTCATTTCTTGAGAGAACCAGACCATGCTTTCTTTAGATAGAATTTGATTTATTCCAGTAAAAACTTGAGGGTTTGAGGTACTTGTGTTTTAAATGATTGAGGAATTTATTTGGTTTTAATCCCCCTTTTCAAAATAATCCTTTTCATTATGGCCTACCTTATACATTAATCATTGTAACCTCTTGAGTACATGAACAATGTTTTAGGTTAGCCACATTACAAGCCAATTTTCCATATCCAACCTACTCTTAAACTAAAATTGCATGATCTAGTTGAACTTAAGTGTGGGGGAAGATGTAATTTGGTGTACTAACTCATTTTGTGATACTTTGGGTGGAAAATAAAATGTTTAAGAGCTAATGTTTCTATTTAAAAGTTAATTTCTTTAAAAATATGTGCCTTTCTGGAGCTTCCATAAAAAATATTCATTTGAGAAGAAATTTTTTATGGTGAAATGCTAAATTTCATAAAAATTCCTTGAGTTATCATGATTATGGTGCCAATTTTATACAAAGCGGAAGAGAAGGAGACCATACTTGAGTGAAAATTAGAATCTTGCAATTTTGCATCTAAAGAGCCAAGCCCTCCTTTTTCGGCCACAAAATTTTTAACATCTAAATCCTACCAAATAAAATCCACAGAACAACCATGAAAAGTAATCATGAGAAATATATGTCCTTGACTCACATCGGGTATAGAATTAGGAATTTATTAGGCCTATGGCGACTCTTGTGTGAGTTTGGATGATAAAATCCTTTTTGAACATTTACATTTTTGAGATGAGAGAAAATTCATGTGAGGTAGGTGTTTTCTGTGCATGGGATAATAAAAGAAGTGGAAATATATTATATAATCTAAAATGGAGAACTTGAAATAATTTTTTTGATGAAGCATGATATCTATTTGTTTCTTAGTATGGATTTGGTAGATCTCATTGGTATGAGTTTTGGATTTGATTTTGATGTTTACTTGTCTAGGAGTGCAAGTGCTAAGTGTGGGGGAATTGATCGAGAAAATATTTTCAATTAAATTTACATTGAATTTTAATTGTTTAAACCCACAAAAGTTTTACTCTACGATAAATTTCCGCCTTTTTATGATATTGGTGTTATTTTGAGTAGAATAGTAAAAATGGCCCCTTACGGATTTTTAGCTGTTTTAAATTATTTCTGTAGTTTGGCCATAACATTTTCTGCAATAATGAAAATTGAAAACTTCTCTATTTTCTAGATTCCAAACATCTAGGTCTTCATTTAATCATTATGGTCTAAAATCCAAATCGATCATATGGAAGCTCAAAATAAGCACACAAAGTGGCTCAAGAAAACTGTTTTAAGTTCTGCCAAGGTTTGGTGTGGGGTACATAAGTCATTCTTGGTGGGCCAATTGTGGTAAAATTAGGTGGATGGACGTGCACTGAGTTTGGTAACATCTTTAATAAAGGAAATAATGTTTGAATTATCCATTTAATGGTTCATTAAAGAATTATAATCCAGAGGTTTGCAATTTGGAGAGTCTGACTAGAAAAAATAACTTGTCATAGTAAAATGTGCATAACTCTTGGAATACTTGTCCAAATCCATTGATATTTTGAAGGGAAACTCCCAAGTTAATTATGAACAACATTAAAGAAGGGTGAAACGTGTGAAGATGTCATTTAATGGGGATAAAAGACAATGACATCTGGGGAAAAAATTCTTTCTATAAAAGGAGGAGAGCTCCTCCCTCTCAAAGCATCTCTCATTCCACCCCATTCCTTCTGAGACACCAACGAGGAGAAATTTTCGACTTTCTCTTTTATTTATTTTATTTTCCATAGTTTTGTAATGGCTTCTTCTTCCCCATTCATCTTGATTACCCTTACCATGGTGGGGTACAAATTTTGAGTGATTGGGGAAGGGTTGGTTTTCAATTTTGTAATACTTGTGTTTTTGGACATAATTACATGAAATTTATTTCTTATTCAAAGTTGTTTTCAATTTCATAGTGTATTTTATTATAATGTGAAATAGTTCTTGAATTTTAATTCTGTTATTGATTTTTTTCCTTGGTAAAATAATCATTGTCTCCCCCCACTAATTTCTGGTTTATATATGATGGAATAGACCAGGAATTAGTGGTGCAGTTCTTGACGATCATCAGTACATATAAAAGGGGTAGTAAATTTTCTTGACTGTTTGGGACAAACAAGACTCGATCAGGTATTTCCCATTTCTGTTGATGAAATTCAATACAACTATTTTTCACATGGAAGGAGAGTTGACCTAACCGAGATATTAGTAAGGTTTTCTCTCACCATCATAATTTCACCAATGAAGTGAGAGGAAATGACTGTGAAAACTCACTTTAATAAACTAAGAAGAAGAGGTTTGAATTAAATTGAACAAGGATATCATTATAATTAGGAAACTAACCCCGACATAATCAACTTTTTAATATCATTGTTTTCAATAATTTAAATTTAAATTATCCTTTCAATCATCTGAATTTCTAAAAACACCCCATTTTTTACCCTCGTTTAAAAGTGACAAAATGTTTTGTATGAAATCCTCTGAGGGAGATATCCTAGGTCAACCACATTTCTAAATTTTACTTATGAAGTAATTGTTTTTCCACGCCCTATGACAGGTGTGCATCAATCTTAGTTTTTATGAAGCATTTTCATGTGAGCTCTCAAAAATATTTATAACTAAATGCAGTATATGGGCGGACCTAGGTCGTTCTCTTGAGGAGATTTTTTGGTCAATCAGTCACTACTTCCAATTCACATTTTTTTTATTTATGAAATAAAACTAAAATAAATTGATCTTTGAGAAATGATTATTCAAGACAATTAAAAGTAAATATGCGATTCATAATGTAGATAGAATTAATGCAGACAAAATGATGTCAGAAAGAAAGGAGATATTTCTAAGAGAATCACGCAGATTGAACTTTCAACATCTCATTATTAGTTTCAAATTTAATTAATAAACACACTCCATCATATTTGTGAATATACTCTTTTATATGTGGTTGTGAATATATAATTCTCTCAAAAATCACCGAGAGACCGCACATCCACCTCCTCGATCGAGGGAAAATATTATAGAAGGGAAAGTTAAGTCATGGGTGGAAAGTGGAGACACAAAGGTACCTTACCCACTAATATCCCCCTTGACCTAACTATTATAAAATTAGTAAAAATTAATATTAATGTGAAATAACTTGGGTTAAACACTATATTGATCCCCCAGGAAGTTATTTAGATTAGTTACTCATGGACATGAGTATAAGAGATCGCATTGGAGAAGGATAGGGTGGAAAACAAAAGCTAAAAAAATGAGAATGAGATGAAGAAGAGAAAAAATATATTAAAAATGTATAATAATATTAAAATTTAAAGAAACTAAAAAACAATGGAAAATGGACAAACCAAAGTTCCAATTATTAGAGAAGGGGTGATGATACATATTTATTGGGAGGGGAGGTGAAGAATTCCCACTCAAAATATTTAATCCAAAATTTTCCGCATGGATGTGACATTCAATGAACAAATTTTTAATAGGTGTCTTCATCAATGTTGATTGATAATGTATCCTCTATTTGAACACAAAATTTCAGCTTCATTCGATGTTCCTAGAATGTGTTATGAATTTATTATTGACGGTTTCATTTTCTGGACGCAGGTTTTAGGAAGGTTCCTTCATAAATATGACTTGCAATGTCCCCTATACTGGATTCCAAATGCCATGAACATTATTGTGTGAACGCACCATTTCATCCTCTTACATCTACTAGTATAATCACTTAATTTATAGGTGTTTAGACCAAATTGGGTTTCTATTATGAATGTGGGGTCCGTGTAGTCAACCTGAAAAAATCATGAACAACAATGAATTTTCAGGCCCTTTAGATGGCCGACTCCGCTCCTGGTCCAGAAGCAAAAATTAGAGGAAATTAAATATGGAGTCTAAAAAAATTTGAATCACAAAATTTGGAAATATATTTTATGAGAAATGACAAAAATATCCCTGTAATAACAATTTGTTAAAATTGAAGATTTATGCCATTTTTGCATTTAAGCTCAAATTACCACTAAAACCTAAAAACGTGACAATTAACCATACAATAACACTATGTTGGGACTATAAAAAATGATTTAAATTATATAATATATGAAAATGTGAGCTTAATTAGACCCCAACATCCAATTTGGATAAAATTTCACATTATATTATAATAAATCAAGGTCTTTAATTTTTTCTTCTATGGACCACCCAAACATATCATCTTGAAGGTCCTTTTCGAACCTCTGTTGAGTGGATGAAAGATGAATCCTATTTCGGGTCAAGGGTGGTAATGTATAAATTCCAAAAACCTTACACCACCCAAGGGATACTGTACTCATGTGGGGTGACTTGTAATTTTGGAGTCTCGACCCAAGGCGGCCAAAATTCTGATTTAATGTAGTGGTGTTGGAGGAGTTGAGGATTCATGGTGTTTGTTCCATTATAATGTTATGTTGATTCTTTGTCTATTTAATCACATTACTTCCCCATATAATTTGTTCAATTCACCTTATTTTCTTAGGAAAAGTTATTATTATCCTCTTATTCTATTATTCTTCATATTATGTTGATACCATTTCTTCACGGTGTGAACTTATTCACACATTACCCTGTGAAAATTTTCACACAATAGTGGAGTGATCATTATTTCATCATTTTTTTACTTCATCCATTCCACCATAATGATTATAATTACCATTTCCATTGAGATCATAACATCATTAGAGGAATAAACCTATTTTGGTTTGATCCATAGGAGTATAAAGGGTTTGTATTGGATTTTATTTATCACTCTATTATTGTTTAATCAATTATTTCAATTGAGAATTTCATTTGATGATCATAATACTTATTCATCCACATTTAATTTTAAGGCCACACACTTCAATTGATAATCATAATCTTTAACATGGAGTTATCAAAAAAAAAATGATCCTATATGTGTATAGGTGATTATAATTAGGTTTGTGTTGTTATTAATCCAATAAGTGACGTGGTTTTTGCGATATCTTTAGATAAATCACTCTTGAGTTTAAGAAATTGAAATTTTGAAAAAGTAATTTCATCCAACACATACCTTGTAATAACCTACGATAACACCTTACTAATTAATTTAATTCAATTAGGTATCTTAGTATTTTTTTAACTCATATCAATTAAACCCCAGAGTTTTCCACTTTATAGAAAAACAAATCCATAAAATTTCCATGTCTGTTGGTTTGTTCTTAGGTCTATAATGATTAGACTCCCCAAGATACACTATAAGTGATCTCTTAACACTAAAAACATGGGTAAATTTTGGTGAGACTAATAGTCCTCTTATATTTTCCATCAGTTTGGGGATGATCAAACTTACACAAATTCAATTAAGTATTCCAATCATATTGAATACTTATCTAGAATTTAGATGTGAACATTGGATCATGATCATAAGTGATTAAATGTGATTCCCCATGCAGCCTCACCACTTCTTTTACATATATCATATCAAGTTACTAAATATAAAAATATTCTTTATGAATGATGATATGGGTAGTCTTAGTTGAATGATCAACCATAACACATATTGAACTGTTTCTATTAGATGTTCTTGGGAGACCGTTGATAAAGTACATAATTATATGATCCCACTTCTATGTTGGTATGGGTAGTGGTTTCAATGCACCATTAGGATGTTATCACTATTCATTCACTTTTTGACACATCAAGAACCTTGAATTTGAGACGAAAATCTACCTTTTAATATTATCCCTCCAATAATTATTATGAATTTTCCTAAATATTTTAGTGATCCCTGGATGTATAGAGAATTTAGATCTAGGAGATTCATCCATCCTCTCCCCTTTATCTATGGGAATTACATGACACATATACATGTATAAAATATTTTTATACCTTCTAGATCATTATTAAACTTAATAAAATTCATATTCTTTACAACCTCTATCCTTTTTTCGTATCAATGGATATTTTTTTGATCTCTATTGATCTTATCTGGTAGTTATTTTTGAGAAATAATTTGGGATAGGTTTAATAATTTACCTCCCCTTATGATTCCCATGTCTCACCTTAATAAGACATTAATCAATGGATCTCCTTAAATCCACATCATTTACAATGAAACATGGTCTTTCCTTCATCACACATTAGTGACTTTGTTTTCTCTTTCGGGTTGATAATGAATTGAATTGTAATAGACTTTATGAATCTCTAACTATATACATTGCTTCACATTAAATTATTTTCAAGTGAATATATACTTAAAAATTTGATATTATATGTATATATAAAATTTCTCCCCATGATGATAGTGCCTCCATATCATCATAGAAAAAATAAATACAGCTAACTCCAGATCATGCGTTATATAATAATTATCGTGAGGATTTAACTTTTGAGATGCATAAGTAATAAACTTGTTATATTTTATGAGGAAGTACCCAAGAACATTTAGAGTCACATAACCATGAAAAACAAATTCTTCTCCCACATCACTAATCATCCCCATAAAAAACACTATGGGAGGTTATTCTTGAAAAATCCTAGGATGAGATAACTCTCAATTGAAAATTACTATAGGTTCACTACTACAAATAAGGCCTTTATTAGCGCTAGAAAAGTCAATTTACAATGCTAAAAAAGCACTGTTAATCTCATAGAAGATAGGGCGGTCCCTTTTATCCATGCTAAAAAAAGTGCAGACAATGACCCCTTCTATCAGTGCTAAAAAATTGATGAAAAAAGTTAAAAAACAATAATAAATTAATAAATATTTCTGCAATTCAGGGAGGGGCTTCAATAGCGCTTGAATCCCCCTTCAATATCACCCCACCCCCACCCCAGCCTGCATGACCCAACCACCACACCTCATATTTTAACATCGCCCCACCACCCTTTAACTGCGCTAGCACTTGTTCCCACCCACGTGCACAAACCGTGTTCCCCTATATTTGAACTCGGGACCTGTTTCCTGCACACCTAAGCCTTTACCACTCCACCATATTGTGCTTATCTTAATTTATTAATATATATATAGTTATATTCACTTTTATATTAATATATATTTATATTAACATATATATATTTATATTAGTATATATATATTGTTATATTAATATATATATAGTTATATTAATATATATATTTAGTTATTTCAATATATATATAGATATTTAGTTATATTAATATATATATTTAGTTACATTTATATATATACATATCCATATATCCATATATATATAGTTATATTTCTATATTAATATATTTATTCGTATATTAATATATATATTTATAAGATTAGTTTTAAATACATTTATAAAATATGTTTTTTTGTGTGTGTTTATAAATAAATAAATACATATATACAACACGCACACATATTATATGTGCATTTGTAAGTATAATTATACATATTTATATATATTTATAAATATTATATATTAATATGTATATACATATGTTTAGAATATATCGATAATATATATTATTTTTTCAATACAGACACACACAAATACACACACACACACATCATATAGGTATATAAATATAAATATATTTGTATTTTAAATAAAATGGATATTAGTTTTTTATTTAGATAAGCCTTATATATTGAGAAATACACTTTATATGTAAATATGATTATTTATTTATTTATAAAATTAATTTTTTATGGGTAAATATATAAAAAAATATGTATAGATTATTATATAATTTATTATAAATAACATTACATTGTTAAAAATGATAAAACTTCAAATCCATAATATCAATATAAATGTAACCCCTCAGAATAAATTCAGTCCCTAGTGAAAATGGTCAAAAAGACCCCCTGAAAAGAGTATGAAATTCTATCGAATGTTAAAAGATTTGGGTATCTAGATTAAAAACTCAGTTTTGGAGGCCTTCTGGGCCTTTTCTGGTCTTACAAATGTGAACAAAGGTTTCCTTCAATCGTTAGCATGTAGAGCTCATCGCAGGCTTTGATTTGATATACAGTAAAGCTCAAACGGACACCCGAGTCAAAAATTATGGTCGTTCGAAGTTTGAGTTACGTTTTCAAATTATTTTAGATCTTTTTACACAATTTTTTTTTGGATTTTTTTGTGTCTTCAAATTGTTATTAAATGATTATTTGTCAATGATAATTAGAAATTAATTAATTAATAATTTTTTAAGATACTTTATAAGTCATTTTCATTACATATCTTGTATATTAAGTGAAAATGTTTCTTTTTTTCTTATCTAAAACACATTTAAAAAATATATATTATATTTATATTGAGAAAAATATAGTTATATATTTATATATCAATATATTATTTTTTATGAAATATTAATTTTTTTGAAATATTCACTTTATCAGCTCTTGGGAAAAAAGCGCTGACAAAGCCACCCCTTTATCAGCGCTACTAAAAAAGAACTGAAAAAGGGGGGCCCTTTAACATCGCTAAAAAAGCGTTGTTAATGGGTGGTGCTATGGAAACCCAGTTTTGTGGTAGTGGTTTTCCATTCTAGACTACTTAAACTTCCTTTATTCTATATTTATCCATTTAATTATACATTAATATCCAATCTATCTTTAGTATAGTATAAAATTACATCATGTGAATGAATACTAGATTTGTGTTGAGATTACACTGTCCAATGTTAACACAAGATTTTTTATATTCTATTGATGCTAGGATAACCCCTCTATGAGTCTTGAATAAAAATATACTTCTAAAATATCATTGGTTGATTCTATATTCTTTTCAAACTTGGATTAAATAAAGGAATTCATAGAACCAAATTCAAACAAAGTAACTGCTAGCTTTGAGAGAATAATGATTGTATGTTCCACCACATTATTTGGAGCCTCTACTTCATCCATCATGATTGAAAATTCCCGAAAAATCCTCCTTGGCCTATGTTGAGATTGGTGGTGGTATCCCTATGCTATCTTCTCATTTGGATAGTGATTAGAAAAGTGCCTATGTTTTCCAACCTTGAAGAATTGTACTTTCGTCTGGGCTTGCACCATATCCCATTTGTCATTACTATTGAGATGTTTAGGATTCACATACCCATGAACATTCAGATCTATATTATCATCTCTTATGAATTTTTAGCACTTTACACTCTCATAAAGAAAGTTTATTGAATTATTATTCTTATAGTTTTTGGATGTGGGATGTTTCAATTTATTTCCTCCTATTCTGTGATCAAAATTCTTCCTCACATGTGGAAACATTTCTTTGTTATTTTCATTAAATATTTGTGAGTATTTTGTCTCTCCAAACACTAATTCAACCTCCATAAAACTCTGAACATTATCCTCATAGAAATCATAGTCTTTATTTTCTAAATTCTTCCATATATGGGGTTTCAGTATAAAGAATAATACTTCAAAATTTTCCCTTAGGATCCATAAAAAATCTAGAGGTGTATCGAGAAATACATGTAAAGTTAATTTCATAGCATCAAAATGATTAATTTTCCTTCTGTATAATCTCCAGTAATACCTTCTCTATTAGTGTTTGTATTGAATGAGGAAAATATTTATTGAAATAGATTCCCCTGAACTCTTCCCAATCCATAGAATCAATATCCTTTCTTAGATTAATGATTTTAATCAATGTCCACCACTGATCAACTTCTCATTCTAAGCGGTGTTCTACAAAATGACATTATATAGATTTTAATAGTAGAGTTCCAAAAACAAATTTTATAGAAAGGAAATTCATTTTTTAGGAATCAATTAGTCAATAGATCTACTAAAAGAGAGTATTCATTGGAACATGAAGCAATCAACAGAAAGTTTTCCCTTTGAGTTGAATCTGATTTCTCAACTTGATTCAAGTTATTATTCATAACTCAATATAGTTCATTCATCATCCTCATGAATTTTTCAATTCTATATTCCATTGGAAGAACATTATTGCATCATCTACTTCACAAATCATTTATGTGGTTCCTCTTATTTTAGGAAATATTTTTTAAAAGAAGAAAACCATAGTGAGAAACATGTTACTTTTAGGATTATTATAATAACTAATGAATTTTATGGCTAATAACATCATGATTAAATGTTTTATTCATTAATATATTCTAATTATATTTTATATTTATCCATTATAATGGTTCATAAAATTTATGTGCTTAACCAAACATATCCTTAATTATTTTCAACCTAGGTATGCTTCCTAACCCGTTTTCATGAACCTATTATATGTCGAGTCAAGCTAAATGCATTGATTTTGGTTGTTAACCCTAAGTACATCTGGGATGGAGCCACATCCAAACTTAGTATCCAAATAAATATGTATTTTTTAGAAACTATGTTCTTAATACTTAACAAACAACCAAAATGTTTTTCTATATTTAGACTTATACCTTAGGTTCATACCAATGTTTTAAAGAACTAATTTAGACAAATAAATAAACCATGATATTATTCCAAATATATAATCCCTCCATTTTATTACATATAATTTTCATTATAATAAACAAAACATAGGATCTTTTAAATATTAGTTTCTGGAAAATAAGATACACAATAAACAGAGACATGAAACATTATTATAATCCTATTGAAAGTATTATTCATGGGTTCACCATAATTTAATTTTACTATATCTAATATCTCATATCTTAGGTACATACATCAATGGAAATGGTTGATCATGATCCTAGTAATAAAATATAGAAGGGAGACATTTCACATGTGATTAGGAGGCATATTAATATGAAAAAGACATGAAAAAATATACCATGATCAAGGGAACATGTGGAATATAATAAAAAAACATGATTCATAAAATGAAAATGTGTTTACAAAATATAAATGAGACATTCATAATCATTTCACCATGGTTTTTCACTAAGGTTTCATACTTGAAAAGTACCATTCTTATTTACTAAAATATCATAAAAAATGTCATCTTTGGAGATTAAATTCCTTACTGAATACATTTAAGAACTATAATTGTGAATCCTTAATATTTATTAATTCATGTTATCCACATTTATCATAATAAATCATTTCATTAATAACCTATGGATAAAAAATAATGTGTTTTTATCAAAATTATGGTGTTTGAAAGTTCTTAAACGAATGATCATTACATCATTATTAACCCATATAAAGAGAATATAAGATTAATATATTTAAATCCTAGAATTAATCAATAATTTTTATATCTAGGTGAATAACCATAGAAAAGGAAGAGGTTTAAGTATTCACAAAATAAAAATAAATGTGAATTTCTCAAGTAAAAGAATTAAATTTGAGTAGTAAATTCTGCAATGTGACAGGTATAAAACACTATTTTTGAAAAAGAAAAAATGAGAGAATATAAATTCATCCCATTTATCAAACATAATTTTTTAATAAGGTTCTAAAAAAAGATATAAAAATATATTAACATAACATTTATATGATATATACAAAAAAGAGGTTCTCGAATTGAAGCAGAAGGAAGGATAATTCTTTTACTTGAAGAGTTACTCCTAAATCATGAGGATTGGAACCTTAGGGCTTGAAGACACCATGGGGTGATAAATTGGAAGTGAAAATCACTATAAAATTATGGAGGATGAATTTTATGTGAATGGAAATAGTGAAATGGGTGGCTATTTATAATAATACTTGAATAATTGTTTAATAATTACAAAATACAGGTCTTGGAAATATAGGTTGTGAAAAATGAAAAACTATTAGCTTACCCATGTTTTTTTCTTAGGGTTTGGGAATTTGAGTAACATATTATGATATTTTAAAACATAAGAACTGAAAACAATTTTTTAATACTCTATTGGAAATAGAAAGTTCACCTTTTCACAAAATAATTCGTTTAAAATCATATGTTCTATTTTAGACACTGGAAAGTCATTTATAAGATTCAAAATTGATTTAATGCCATTAAAATACTTAATATTAATGAAATATCATATTTTAGGTATTTGATTGTGTTAAATTAATTATTTCATCATTATGAAATAAATTTGAAGTAAAAAAACATAAAAACCCCATGAACTGTATTTTTATTATTCATGAAACAATAATGTATTTTAGAAAATTCTCAAAAATTAACTGTAACCTAATTTCCAAAAGATAATTTCAAATATAATGTTTTTTTAACATAATAAATATTTATATATTATAATTTTATATTTTAAAAAATCTTTATTTATTGAAAAATATTAGTTTTATGGCACAATCAAACTTTTGACCCTTATAAAAATTTCCTAGGAAATTAGAAAATTATTTTACAAGTTTAATTTAAATTATAGTTTTTTAAAATTATATTTGATAAAAAAATATTCATAATACCATGTTTAATTATGAAAATGTATTTTTTTTTCTAAAATAATACAATTATTTTTTATTTGTGTCCAAAAATCAATTTATCAAATTTATATCTATTAAACATATATTTTATTAGAAAAACAATTTCTTAAAATTGAATTGATGGAGTAAATATTTTATTTATAAAAATAAAATTTCAATTTAATAAACTATATCCTAGAAACATAACCACTTATTACACATGTTTATTTCCTAACAGTAAGGTGTGTGTTGGTGGTAGTTTCATCGGGTGGCTCAGCGAATATTATCTGAGTTGTAATCTATAATAACATGAACTTATCCCATAGGTGATTTCATTAAATATTCACTTGTTGAATCTCAGGTTAGTATCGTAAAAGGTAAAACCCTAATGGCACTACCTCCCCCCATATTCTGATAAATGGGCTTCAGACGACATACCCCTACCAGTTGATTCCAACATTTCTCTTTTCTGTATCATTTATCCATTGCTATTACTACTTATAACAATAATAATAATTGTAAACTTATCACTAATGGGTATAGTTCCCAATGGTCAAATTGAATAATGGTTATATTGACCAATGGTATCATTTCACTAATAATCATATAATGGTTAAAGCACAATAGTCACATTTCCCTTTATAGCCTACAAATACCACTTAATTATTTCAGTCAATATTCACTACAATCCATTCTAATATTATATTTTCATTTTCTAAATTGTTTATTGGTTTAATAATATATATTTTTCATTTTTATAATGTTGTTTTTTCGTGAGATGATTCTTTTAGATTAGGGTGATCAATGTTTTCCAATTTTAGGTTTTCTATTTTATATTTGTTTTCCAATTTTATTGTTTGGAATTTTAATTGGTTTCATAGATGACTAATGTAATTATATTTATTAATGAGAGATTTTATTTTCTTCTCTATATTTTTACATGTATAATATTATATAATTTTTAATATTAATTTAATCTAGAAAGAAATATAAATTAAAAATAAAAGAATTATAAATTATTCTCCCTTTTTAAATTTTATCCCCTTAAGTTCAAATCACATTCTCAGTTGAGAATAGGGAGGGAACTTTTTTTTGATTTTTTCCTCTAGTTCCAACATTACTTCTTCAAATTATGGTTCTTTCACAACACTTTGATAAGGTGAGTTGGCTTATTATATATAACTTTGTATCTATGATCTAAGATCTACACCAGATACTACTCAAAAGAGACATCATGTCCAGTTGTACCACATCTAGATTTATCACATGTGAGGGATCTAGTATGTAGTTCCACGAGATATATATATAATATATATCATGAACATGAGATAGATTTGGTGGAAGTGATAGTAGATATTCCACTTATCCTATGCAATCAAGGATCTCAATGGGACCCAGGTTCCTAATGTTAATATTCCCTTTCTTTACAAACCACATGAATCTATTCCATAGTGAAATCTGAAGGAATATTTTTCTCTAATATAAAACTCTAAGTCCTTTCAAATATTTTCAGCAAATCTCCTCTTATGGATATGAGTATCCTTTATATGTTGTTTGATGGTATGAAAATTTTCCATTATCTATTGTATAAGATCTGGCCCAAGTTTCATTCCCTCACAAACTTCATCCCAAAAAGTAGGAGTTTAATATTTCTTCTCATTTAGAGTTTCATAGGGTTCCATTTTAATAATATAGTGGAATATAATATTATATGATAACTCAACTAATCAGAGTTATTGTTCCCTTCCACCAATAAATTCCATTGGTCATGTTCCCAGCAAGTCCTCAAGTGTCTAAATGGTCCTTTCATATTATCCATTAGTTTGGGTATGATAGGAAATTATAAAATTAAATTCATTTTCAGAGCATATTGAATAATTCTCTAGAATTTATAGGAGAAAATCAGATCAAGATAAAAAACTATTGAAAGTGGTTCCCCATGTAGTCTCACCACTTTCTCTACATATATAATGGAAAGTTGGTCAAGAGATAAATCATCCTGACTAGTTATTAAATGAGAATCTTTAGTGATTTTATCCATCGTAACCCATATATCATTATTTCCATATAATATTTTTGGGATACATGTGATGAATTCCGTAGTGATATTTTACCACTTTTATGTTGTATGGGTAATGGTTTCAGTTATCCTTTAGGTTGTATTCACTCTACCTTTTCATTCTGATAGACCAAACACCTTATAGGGTAGTTGGTAATCTCCCTTTTAATATTTTACCACCAATAATGTTTAGGATAGAACCAACACATTTTAGTGATTAAAATATGTATAAGGAATGTAGATCTTTGAGAATCATCCATCAGATTATTTTTTATATTTGTAATAGAAGAGACACATAGTCCTTTATGAAATTTCCATAAAATTATTTATCAATACTGAACTCATGAAACTTCCATTAGTTACAACCTCTATATTCTATTATGTCAAATGATATTTTATTTGACATCCTTTGATGTTCTCTAGTAATGTTTTTTTTAGAAAACATTTGGGATTGGGTTGATGATGCCTTTTACCTTATGATTCCCATGTCTATCCTTACTATGTCCCTGATCAATGGATCTCCTTGAATCATCATCATTACCATCAAAATAGTGTCTTTCTTACTTAATGTATCATTGAATGTTTTTTTCTATTTTAGGGTGATAATTAATTTAATAGTCATAGTATTTAAGAATATCTAACCATATACTTTTTATCATGTTAAATTCATTTTTCATGAATATATACTTCAAACTCTGGTGGTTTGTGTATATATCAAATTTCCCCCATAATGTTAGTACCTCTATATCTTTTGAGAAAACATAAATACAACTAAATTTAGATTCTATGTAGGATAATTATTCTCATGAGGCTTTAGTTTTCAGAATACACAAGCGATCAAGTTTTCATTTTTCATGAGGATTCATCCAATCTTGTTCCTAGATGCATCACTATAAATAAAAAATTCTTCTCTCACTTCACTGATCATATCTATAATGAAAGATATTTGAGGTTTTTATAGCAAAGGATAAGGCATGTATATATCTCCTTTTTTAAAAACTGTCAGTTATCCATTCAATAATTCTAAATTTTTCATGCTTCTATAGTTGATCTTATAATTATACATCAAGATCCAGTCTATCCATAGCATAGTGTCAAATTCCACCAAGGAAATGACTACTATATTTTTGAGGATATTTTACTCAAAAATGTTAATGCTAGTGTTTCAATACACTATTTATTATAGGATAATCCTTCTAGGAGTATTGATTAATAAATATACTTATAGTAGCTCATGAATTGATTCTATGTTCTTTGAAAACATTGATGAAATAATGCAATTGACATAAATAGAACTAAAAAATTTACTCGATAGCATTGAGATCATAATAAGTTTACCAACCACCATATCATTTGTAGCCTCATGTTCTTATATCTTGATATAAAATTACTAACTTTTTACCTTGGAATATACTAAGGCTTATGGTGATTTGTCTCTATTATATTATAATTTGGAAATTGATTGGAAACATTCACAACATGTCAATACTTGAAGCAGTTAACTTCTATTTGTGGCTGGAAAACATTCCCCTAGTCATTATCGATGAGAAGGTGAAACCTCACATCACCATGATACTTCACAACTATATTCCCATCCCTTAAACTTTTATAGAACATACCACTCCAAATCATTAAGTTCCTAGAATGATTCTTCCTAGATTTATTCCATGTGGGAAGTTTCAATTTCTTTCATCCTTTTATGTGATCTAAATTATTCCCCATATTTTGCCCTATTCACCACTTCTTTTTATTCGATCATTGTGACTGCAAATCTCCATAATCCAATTCAACCTTTATAGCTCTCTACACTATATCCACATTGCCTTCATAATCACGATTTTATAAATTCTTCCACAGATAGGGTCTCAATAGACCAATTAATCTATCAAATATTGTAGTATGATCCATTATAAATATAGATCTGCATCTATAAAGTATTGTAAAGTTCATTTCATAGCTTCCCACTGATTCATTTTCCTTCTGATTCATCTTTATTGATTCTTTCTCTATTCTTGTACACTTGGAATGGGAAAAATATTTATGGAAAAATATTCCCCTAGACTCTTACCACTCTATAGAATCAATATACATTCTTGGATTTGTGTTTTTAATTAGTGTCCACCACTAACCAGCTTCTCCCTCTAAGTGGTATATTTCTAGAGTGACTATATAGATATAAATAAGAGAGTATATAAATCAATGGGTCTGTGGATCCACTAAAAGAGTCCAGTTGTTGATGCCTGAAAGACTCAACAAAATTTCACTCCCTTCAAGGTGAATCTGGTCACTCAACATGATTCAAGTTGTTATTCAGATATTTAGATAGTTGATTCATCATCCTCATTTATATTTTCATTACAACTTCCATCAGACGGTCATTAGTGCATCCTCAATTTCACTCGTCATTAATGTGGTTCAACATATTTCCTGCCATTTTACCAAAATAAGAAAACCATAGAGAGAAAAGTTTTACTCTAAGGAATATTATAATTCAAATAAGAGTTTATGATTTAAAACACCGAAGATAAATTTTTTATTCATTAATCTCCTCTAATTATATTTTCTATATATGGTTCATAATGATTCATAAAAAATTTTCATTAAAAAAACATGTCCCTTGGAGTTTCAAACAAGTTTCACATCAGTTTCCTTTGTCATGCACTAGTTCCCGATTGATTCTACCTCAATGCAGAATTTTTGGATGTTAACCCTGGGCATTTTTTTAGATCCTCACCCGCTTGCAGTATCCAGACATGGATGTATTTCCTTAGAAAACACCTACCCAATACTTACCAAAATACTGGGATGTCTATAAATATGTTGATTTTTTCCTAAGGTTTATACTAAAGTTTTCATGTACATATTTATAAAATTAACCAAACAATTTTTTGATACCAATTATGGAATCCCAAAATTTTTTATAGGAACATTTCATTACATGAAATAAAATATATTATCTTTTAATGTTTAGTTCCTCGAAAATTAGATATAGAAAATTGGGAAACATAAAAAAATATTTTCAACCACTTGAAAGGCTTCTTAATGGGTTCACCCCAAGTTACTTTTACTATATATCATAATCTGGGGAAATACATAATAGGAAAGGGGTGATCATGATCCTAATAATGGAGTAAGAAAGGGAGACATTTAGATTGTGGTAATGAGGCATATCAATAATAAAAAGAGGTGTATCAATATAACATGATCAATAGAACATGTATTATATCATAATAAAAAGAACATGAATCATAACATGAAAATGGGGATAAAAAATTTAAATGATACATTCATAAGAATATAACTAAGGTTTATCACTAAGGTATCATTATTGAAAATTACCATGGTTCTTCACTATAGTACTGTAAAACAAGACATCTATAGAGATTAAATTATTTACCCAATGAATTTGAGCACTATCAAGGAAAAACCTTAATATGTGTTAACTAATGTGATTCAAATAGATAATAATAAATAATTCCATTAATATTCCATAGAGAATAATAAACAAGATTATTACCAAAATCATGGCATACAAATGTGCTTAAAGACATTATCACTACATAAATCTAAACCAAAAAATAAGTAATATGGGTTTCATATATGTAAATACCAAAATATATAAATAATGTTTATATATGGTTTAATAATAATTGAAAATGAAGTTGTTTTAATATTCATAAAAAGAAAATAAATTAGAATCTGTCACCTAAAAGAGAGAAACTGGAGAAGAAAACTCAGCAGCATGATTGGTACAAAACATGGTTTTATAAAAGGGTAAAATGAGATAGAATGAAGGTAAACCATTGATAAGACATAATTTGGTAGTAAAGTTATGAAATAAAATTTAGTAAAATATAGTAACATAAAATTTAGAAGACATGTACAAAAGGGGTTCTTGAACTGAAGAGGAATTAGGGATAATTCCCTTACATAAAGAATTACTCCCAAATATTGAGGTTTGGGACCTTAGGTATTGAGGAAAACTTGAGGGGAAAACTTGGGAGGATCAATCACCCAAAACCATGGAGTATGGATTGGGAGTGAAGGGGAATGGTGAAGTGGCGTGGTATTTAGAGAAAAATTGGAAGAATTGTTTAGTCATTTCCAAATATAGGTCTTGGAAATCATGGTTGGGGAAAATGAAAAATCATTAGATTACCCATGGGGGTTTCTCATGATTTTGGAAATTTTCGTAATAAGTTATAATATTTTAATTTACCAAAACCGAATATTGTTTTTAAAACTCCCTTGGATATGGAAAGATTAATTTTCCACAAAATAATGCTTTTAAAATCACATTTTCCATTTTAGACTATGGAAATTGATTTATTGTTTTCAAAATTGATTAAATGACATTAAAATAATTAATATTAAAAAATAACTTATTTTGGGCCTAATATTAATGTTAATTAATTATTACATCATTATGAGATAAATATGAAGTCATAAAAGATACTAAAAACACAAAACTATATTTTTTTACTATTCATAGGAAAATAAAGTATTTTAGATAATTCTCAAAAATTATCCCCAACAAAATTTAGAAATTCAGGATTCAAATATTTTTTTATTTTTTCAAAATAGTTATGTAAATATGTTAATTTTAACTTTTAAATATAATAATCCACACTTATTTAAAAATAACATTTTTTAAGAAAAAGTCAAATTTATGAAACATATAAAACTTTACTATGACATTTTTAAATTATTTTATCATTTCTTTTTAAATAATAGTGTTTTGAAAGTCCATTTAATGAAAAATATTATTCATAATTCTTTACTTTATTATGAAAATGTATTTATTTTCTAAAAAAATACAATTTTGTTTTATTTGTGTCCGTAAATCTATTTACCAAATTCAAATTAATTAAACATATATTTTATTAGGAATAACCCTTCTTAAAATAGAATTTATGGCATGAAAATTTATTTATAAAAATAAAATTAACCTTTAAGAAACTATGTTGGAGGCACGTAACCCCTAATTACACCTTTATATGTAATAAGGGTAAGGTGTGAAATGATGCTAGTTTCATATGGTAGATCAACTAACATTGAATCTATGGTAATCCAAACTAATTTGAACTTCTCCCATAGGTGATTTATATAAATATTCACGCTTTCAAGCTTGAATTGGGCTTGGTCAAGGGATAACCCCAATGTTGCTACTTCCATCCCAGGTTCTGAAAAAATGGGCCTAAAATGGAATGACTCTAATGATTCAGGACCTCATTTTTTCATTCTAAATCAATTAGTCTACTTTTTAATACAAAAAAACACTAATAATAACTGTAAAATTATCACTAATTGGTGTATTTCCCAATGATAAAATTGGCCAATGGTTATATTGACCAACTATTATATAATGGTTGAATCCCAATAGTCACATTTTTCTTTAATACTTATAAACACCACTTCATTATTTCCATAAATATTCACTAAAATCCCTCATAAGGTTTTATTTTCATTTTATAATATGTTTATTGGTATACTAATATATTTTCTATTTTCTATAGTGTTATCCATGGGGTAAATGATTCTGGTAGATTTGGGAGATCCAATTTCCCATTTTTTCCGATTTTAATGTTTGGAATTTTAATTGGGGTTTTAGATGGATAATGTAGTTATCTTTATTGATTATATATGTTTTTTTGTTATATATATATTTTTACATGTATATTATTTTATAATATATAAGTAAATTTTGACCAGGAAACAAATATCATTTAAAATATAGGGTCCTTACATTCCCAAAAGAATATTGTCTCCATTCACTAATGGGAGTGGGAGAGGATATAATGAGGTAGCCAAGAAGAAATGATGTGGTATTACACTATCAGGGATTCCATGAAAAATCTACTCCCCATCCATTTTTTGAAGACGATTAGGATCTGGTGGGTATCTAGGAGGAAAGGATATGAGATTACTCTAAGAGGTATTTCCTAAAGAATATCCTCTTTGTCTATTAATGGTTGAGTTTGAGGCTACAATAGGGTAGCAAAGAAGAAATTCTTGGGGATTACTCTAGTAGGTATTCCAGAAATAATATTATCCTCTTACACTAATGGACAAGGGTGATTCTATGATGGGGATATCTAGGAGTAATTACTATTAGAATACTCTTGGAGGGATACCAAAAATAATATGTTTCTCAAGTAATGATGGATGATGGAAAGGAAACAATGGTATGGCTAGGAATAAAGACTATTGGATTAAACCTTGAGGGATCACACCTCATGTATTCTTCTATTCGTTTTAACCCTATTTTGGGTCTTATGAATCTTTTGGTTGGAAAACTAAATGAATGGATGTGGCTCTATTATCTTCACACATTAGTCAGCACACATGAGGTGAGTGTACCAACCTAAAATGGTAGGGAACCTACCTCTACCTCCAAGATTAGTTCCCTTATTACTAAGAGAATACATAATCCAAAACAACCTAGAGACGGGACATATTAGGGAGGTTATGTTCAGGACACGTTTTTCTAAGGGAATACACGATCAAAGGAGAAAACACTAGGGTTCTCCATTATCGTGATAATACATGTTTGGTGTCTCAATAAGAGGTCTTTATTATTCAATGACCATATGAGAATCTAGGTTAAATTATTTTACTATCTTTGAATAATGAAATATCATGATATAAGGATCATGGAAAAAGGTTTTCCGAGATGATATTTGGATGATGTGGAAAAGGTTTCCCCCAAGTCACACTTAGCTAAACAGATGATAGATATTCATAATTGATAATTGAGTGAAATAATGAAAGTTTCTATCAAGTGATGAATAAGAGAAGTTTTGAATCCATTTTTGGATTTTTTTCTTGGGAAAAATGCTGAAGAATTTCCCCAATTGATAAATTGGGTAAATTATGATCCTAGTGAAATGAATTTGGTGAGGCTTTTCCCTAATGATGTGGGGACGCCTCAGATGATTTTTTAAGAACAATGAAAAATAATATTTATTATTAAGGTCCACTCATCTGAATTTTGTTGGTATAGGGATCAATTGGCTTTTTAATAAAGATTTTAGAGGTATAAAAATTTAGGGAAATCAAACACCGTCTTTTTAATCAATTACCTATCATTTTAATATTAAATAAGTAAATTGAATAATTTTTGGAATGGGTAAATCTAGTTGGGAGAGAAGAGATTCAGTTTGTCTCTCGGTATTCCAAAATGTAAAAATAAAGATCCCAAGGGTTTTATTTATAGGAAAATTTGGGACCCTCGGTGAAGTGGGAAACTCACATAAGATAGACGTGAAGATAAAACTTGTGCAAGTTAATTGGTCATTCATTTGAACCACATAAGATTCATTTGGGAGAACTTTAAGTGTTTTAGAAAAGATTTTATTTCCATTCCCTATTTGTTATTTCTTCATTTTTTTGAGGTATTCCTCCATAAAAAACAGAAACTTCTTTAGGTAATGGATAGTTCCATCATTGCCATTGGATATTCCAATTTGCAGATGTCTGTAGTGATCTTCATACATTTAGATTATTGTTAATGATTATAATGATTCACATACTTAGATATACAAAAAAACGTTGATATATATTTGTTGGAATTAGAGAACATTGGGTGTGTTAGAAGTGATATTTTATTAATTAATAATGTGAGAAGTTATTTTTCCATTATATTTAAGAAAATAAGTTGATATTAGTATCTCTTTATTGGGAATGGAACTACATTATATTTTTATAAGAACATGAAATTCTATTGGTGTGTTAATTTTAAAGAATTTAAAGAAATACATATTAATAATATAGTTTTATAACACCAGTATGCAGCTTTTTGGATTAGAGATATTGATAGAAAGAGATTTTATTGCATATTTTATGCTCGTATGAGGTTATATATAATTGTGAAATTTATTTATTTCACTATGGGAACCATAGTGTGTTTTTATATAATAACCTTTGACTTTATTCAATGTACCCTAATGCCACAGAAAAAGGGTTGAGAGATTTAAACAATAATTATATTCAGAACTGCAGATAATTCCAAATTAATTTTACATGTTTGATAAATTTTATTCACAATTTGGTTTAATAATTATTCTTGTTGATTTTAACATGAATATTTAATTACTAGATATTCAAGATAATATTTATGTAAGTTGAATATTAAACTAATATTTATTCATAGGGTAATTATTTATTTAATTACATGAACATAAAATATTTATTTATTTTGGTTTTTTCACAAGGTAATAAATTTTTTATTTATTTGGTCAAGTGAATATTTAATAAATAATTTTTCATTAATTAGGTGAATATAGTATTTATATATTTACTTGAATATAATTCAATGAAATTTATAACTATTCATTATTCAGGTGTAGATAAATATTGAAGAGAATTGACCGATTGAGTTTTATGGTCTCCTAAGAAATGTCATATTTAATATTATTTGAGTAAATAGTAATTGATTTAATGAAGAAAATATTATTCATTTTATCCATGTGTTAAGTCATGTAAATTAAATAATAATAATTTTTTCATTATTATTTAGTTTTGGGGTCTTATTATAATTAATAAAATAATAATCAATCATATGAAGTCACTATTTTCTAACCTAAGGATTATATAAACCCAATTATATGATTTTCCTATTGTGTGCACAATAAATTCTAGAGTGGATTCTCTCCTGACCTCAAGATATATGAAATATAATTCTCAAAATAGTAAAAAGTGATCCAAAATTATTAATTCTTATACCCTTTAAATGTAACACCCCAAATTCTAAAATAATAATATTGTATTTGATAGAATGTATGACACAAAGATTATAGAAAATATAACACATTGAAAATTTATGATATTTTTAAATAAATTTAATATCTTCAATAGATTAAATTACATGAAACACTGAGTTTATATTATGTTATGTGCAACAATTCTTTTAGCTGGTATGACAACCAATAATGAGGTTACCTAACATGACACACATTAATGAGTTTAAACAAAACATGACATATTATTAAAATATTATAATTCAATATGATAGTTATCACCTAGCCATTGAAATGGAGTGTATGAATATGATTAAATATATTAATTAAATATATAGTTTAAAAATATAATTTGTTATTTATTGATTATAAATAAAATAATGACTATTTTAATAAAAAAGAAATGCTTTCTAAAAAATTGTATTATTATAAAAGACGATTTAGTCTCTCTTTACAGACATATTTTGAAATTAATTTATAGTACATTAAAAAATTAATTTTATAAAATTATATTCGTTTTTTAAATTATAATTTCAAAATTTTATTAGGGTGAATTTTTTGTATTTTTCTGAAAAGTTTCTTTTTTGATGAAAAGTGAAAAATACAAAATTTTAATCGAAAAATACCTTTTTAATTTAAATTATTTAAAATTTAAAATTTTATTTTAGTTAATTAAAAGTAGTATTTTTTAATATATTTATTAATTAATACAATTGATTTCATTGGAATCATTCTCATATAGAATGGAATGTTTATTTAACAGCACCGTAAAATGTTAAACATTTTCCATTTGAAAACCCTCTTTCCCATAACGTCTATGGGATTAGTTTTATATTAAAATTTTCCAATTATGTGAATGGATTTAGAAACACGGATTCCATATTCTGAACCACACTATTTAAAATTATATTATATGGTTATCTTAATTTTTGACCAAAATGAATAGTGAAAATAGTAAAACTTAATTCCTACAGTTAAGGTAAAAATTGATCTATCGAGGGTTAAACTAAAAAGATAAGTGTTAAATTGAACTACAAACGTGTATAAAATATATGTTATGGAAACATTTAGATATTGAATCATATTTTATCAATATTGGTATATTATTGGAGCCCTATAAATGAAGAAAACATAGGTGAAATTCATTCTTTAAAAAATTACATGTGTGCCACTCACCTCACATATAAAGGCCACTTCCTCTCATCTCTTCTGAAAATCATAAAACTTATTTGGTTTATAAAATTACTAACCAAATAAAATCCTATATTCCCCCAACTAATCCTAGAATCAATTGTTCATAATTCAATCCTTGGAAGGCTTTGGTGATAACCACAGTAGGATACCCGAAGAATATGTAATGTTCTTCAATTAGTGTTTGTATTTTATTTCTTCATAAACCATCATATACTATTAACAAACCATGATGAAATGATAAAATAAATATATTAATTATAATTATATGTTTATATATTATGTTAATTTTTTAAAATCATATCCACTTCGATCAAATGTGTTACGAAAACACCATTTGTGTGTACACCGAACTACAGCCTTACGAACCAATGACATTCATTTTTTCATCACAACCTCTCACGGTTGGGTATGATGATGGATAAAAAGTATATATATTATATTTATAAGACAATTATATCTATTTATTCATTATATCATATATACCTTTTTACATTTCATTCTGTAAGGGATACGATAACATCCCTTCTGTGTAAATAGGACTCTCTTCATGTGAAGCGATGTGATTCGTCTTTCACTAAATCATTACATGGAAGATGGTAAGGATAAATTTAATAATTAAACATGGTATAAATAAAATATTTATGATATTAATCGAATATATATCTTTTTTTAAAGATAATATATCATTTTATTTCATATATTTTCACTGATTTAAAGTTTACAACACCGTTCGTGTACGTGTGGACTAACGTCTTCATGAACTGATGCGACTATATTTCTATCACCACACAAAATTGATGATATATATATGTATATAATATAGTATATATGTTATTATTATCATTATTTAAATGGAAAATAATTTTTACCTCATTTCTATATTGATCATTGAAAAATGGAAACGTTACTCATGTGTATGTACGACCTACCATCTTCTTGATTGTAACATAGTTAATTTCTCAAAAAATAAACATTGTAGTACCCTTAGTTTCTGGTATGTAACACTTAATTGATTCCTTTCATGTTAATTACGTTTATGGTGATGAATGGGAGAGTCGGGAGAACTTTGAATGAAGTTTTTAGGCAAAGGGGAAGTCGCACGGGTAGTGCACAGTTTGTCTAACAGTGCGGCAAACCATTTGTAGTTGGTCCTTTTTAGGTAGTGTCTCCCACACAGTTTGAGCATAGTTAGAGAGAACATATAAGGAAGCTATTCTAGGGCCTTCCTAGATAGTGGATAATGCACGGTTAGCACATGATTTTTCTAACTGTGAGAACTAACCTTGCAGACACTTTAGTGAGATCCTAAAAAAGTGGATCTCACATGTTTTTTCCTCTAAGTGTCTTTTTTTCATTTAAGTGGCTATAACTTGGGATTTTTCTTTTCCTAAGGCCAAAAAAGGTTCTACCGTCATTCTTAGTGTGATCTGAAGGCTTCCCTTGGTGAATCGAAGCCAGATTCTTGAGGTATGTGATCATTATTCTTCGTTCCTGTTTGGTTTCATAGATCGACTAAGATCTACTTCTCATCTACTCTTTGTTTCTTAGATATACGCCCGATATGGGTATATATAGGTGCCGAGATTCCGAATATGATGATATTTAGTCACTATATTTTTAGGAGAAGATATCTAAAGCAGGTTCTTGGAGAATCGACCTAGTTTTTCTTGTGCGTTCTTCGTTCATTGTGGTTTTCGTCAAAACCATCAAGGTAAGAAGCTTATTTCTCAACTCCACATTGTAGAAATGATTAGAATGCTTTAAAATTGAATTTTTGGTGTGAATTTATTGCTATTTTGTTTTTTTAAACTTGTTAGAAACCTTCTTGAGTGTGGTTTGTGAGATCTATAAAATTAGGGATTTTGAATGAATGCTTTGGTTCTTGGTTTTAAAATGTGGATTCTAAAAATAGGATTTTCCTGGATTATTGGAATTATTGGGATATATGTTTTCAATAAAAATAAATGTTTTATTGAATTGAAATGTTGCTTTTAAATTGGTTGTGCTTGGTTTTACATAAAAGTTCAGTTTTATTGAAGTGGCTGGTTTTGGCAATGGAAATATTTGGCTTAAATGGTGTTGGTGTGAGTTCAAGCTTAACAGGTCCTTAATAAGGGATAAATAACATTGTGGTAAAAGGAACATGACCCTGGATCAGGGGTGTGTGTCATTTGGACACAAGGTAATTGGATGAGAGACCGCTCATGAGTATGGATCTGTCAAACAAAGGATGCATGTGTGAGTGTGCAGTGAAATATAGAATGGGTATGCCAAATGATAAGAAGAATTGTTTTTTATGTTTTTATTAGTAATTTTTATAGAAAAATAACTTGCTAGAAATTTTTTTCATTTGGTTATGTTTTTACTTTTTTACAAGCAGTTTTTTGGAACATGGTTATATTTTGTATAAATTGTTTTGGAAAATTGATTTATGTAAATTGTTTTATATAATGTGTCCAACATTTCCATCCTAATGGAGTGTGTAGGGAATTAATTTGGGGAAACCAAATATGTTTTATAATCACCCCTACTTTGGAACTTCGGTGCTTTGCAGATGCTATTTTCTAAGACATGGTAAAAGGTAACATTTCCCACATTTTAGCACTACCTCATGATATTTGGGTTTTTCGGTGATTGTGGAGTTTGGAGAATGTAGAGCATGGAGTCTTGTGGTATATTGAGAGTCTTATTAGTTTATCTGATATTTACTTTGATACTATTTGGTTATTTCATTATTGCACAATTTGATGTGGTTTTGATATATAAGAAGTTGTTGAGTTGCTTTTCATTTGTTCTTTCATCATATAGTGAATTTTTGGTTGTGGTTAGTTTTTTATTGTTTTATTTATTAAAGGTTAAATCATCCCCCACTTGTATTTGAAACCCTTCAACATTTATTTCTAGCCTTTGGCGTCTTGGGGATGTTTCTTAAGGCCAAGTAATGACTCGTTGGACTCTCAAGCTAATGAGAATAGATGGGTCACTACAAATGGTATTAGTATGGTCCTTCCTTGGTGGTAGAAATGATATCAGCTTATTTGGTCCTTTCCTAACAAGTAGTCATCAGTGTTCTTGGTCTTGGAGATGAAATTACTTCTTGTCTATCCTTTGTGTGGAAATCTTAGACGAGAGTATGATTTTTGTAACATGAAATGTATAGCATAAAAGGACGTGGATAATACTTTTATTCTGAACTTCAAGTTACAATAGAGTTTGGTACATAAGTGTTTGAAGAAACTACTAGTATATAATAAATATCATTGTCATGGGTTTAGACAATGAGATGAGCATGACATGAATTTTAGAGGAATAAATTCCCACTATGAGTGCATAAATCATTTAGAGAAATGATTCATGTTGTGAAAAAGTGTTGATTTTATTAAACGTATGAAATTTTTTCTTCAAATGAAATATTTCGAAAAAGGGAATTCTTATGGTATTTTGAAAATGGTTTAATTTTCAAAATCATGTTGAATGTTTTAAAAATGGTTGAACATGGAAAAATGTTGTTTGGGAAATCAATGTTGAGATAGTTGATGTGATATAATTTGAAATGCAAATCCATAAGTTGTTAGAGAGTGAGATTGACAAAGTTTGTTGTTGTTTTAGAAAATGGCACCTATTAGGCCTCATCTAAACCAACCTAAAGAAGCCTTGGAGAATGTGGTTCAACTTGAACCACCGTTAAACTAAGAGCTGGTTTTGAGTATTGTCTAGGATTTTCAAGCTATGGATACATGGATCCGGAGGAATGATCCAAGGCATGTGGACCATACCATCCTATTCATGAAGAATAATCCACCTAACATTCAGGGTGATGTTGAGCCTAAAAAGGCGGAGGTGTGATCGAGAAGTATGAATCATATCTTTGATTTAATCAGGACACCGATGGGGCTAAAGGTCAAGCTGGTGACATATGTACTCGAGGAACTTGCATGCCGATGGTGGGATTTAGTTGTGTGGGATAAATTGGATGAAGGACTTACTTGGGAGGATTTTTAAGAATTGTTCAATAAACAATTCCATCCTCATATGTTCAAGATCTAGAAAATGAAAGACTTCTTTAGCCTGAAATAGGAGAGCCTCTCTGTCCCAGAGTATGCAGCTAAATACATGAATTTAGTCCGTTTTGCACCAGAGGTTGCGGAAATTGCATTTTTGAAGGAACGCATATTCGAATCGAGGATAAGGTAGGAGATTCAGTCAAAGATTGTAGAGCTATGTATTACTGATTATACATATATGGTGAATAGTTCGACTATGGCTGAACGTGATATCTTGAAATCGATAGGAGGAGGAATTATGATACCTACAGGGAACGGTGGGAACTCAACCGCTGGGGGAAAGTGGAAAAGGGACACCTATTTACAAGGTGGAAGTGGAAATTAGAATCATATGGCGGGATCATTGAACCTTCCTCCATGACCCTAGAGAAAAGCCGGTTTCTTTCAATGTGGTTTGCTTGACCACATAAAGTGAGAGTGTACGACACAACCTAGAGAGTGTCATAATTGTAAGAATATGGGGAATATTTATTATTATTGTTGTTGTGCTCCATGGTCAGGTGCTCGAGACACTTCTCTAGCATCGCAAGAATCGTATGCTCCAACAGGACGAGGATAGAAGAGTTAGTCTCGTCAGCAGATTATAGCTAGAAATGGTGATTCTAGAAATACCATGACTCCTCAATCAGGGAAATATCAACAAGGAAATAAGTATAACAACGAAGAGATAAATCAACTGTATGGAGTTGGGTAGATGATTATTAATGATCAGGCTGGACCATCTATGGTGAGAGGTACGATTCTTTTAAATTCTACCCTTGTGCAAGTTCTCTTCGATACTGGTGTATCACATTCTTCCATTTCTTCTTGTGCTGTTGATTTTATATGTTTAAAGTTGGAAATGATTCCTTATATTTTAAAACTGCAAACTCCTCTCAGTGAAAGAGAATTACAAGCCTTTGTGTGTCGAGCATATGTTGTAACTGTTGATGAAGCTGATCTTAAATGGAACTTCATGATGTTGGAAATGGATGTCTATAATGTAATCCTAGGTATGGATTGGTTGACAATGTTTAAGGCTCACATCGGCTGTTATAAGAGAAAAGTTAGTTTTACAACTAATAACAACATAGAGCATCTCTTCAGAGGAGAGAGGATGGTAAAGAAATGGGAAAAGAGATTTTTGGCACCAACGGTGGGAATAATCTCTTATCAGTTGGAAGCATTGAATTTGGAATCAATGGAAGAGATCGTGGAAATTATTTTTCCAATAGTTGTGAATCTCTTTCTATATGTATTTCATGAAAACTTCTCAGGGTTACCACATATAAGGGAAGTGGAGTTTACGATTGATCACCTTCTGGGGAACAGTCCTATTTCCCTTTCGTCCTATAAGATGGCACCAATAGAGTTATGAGAATTGAAAGTGCAATTTGAGGAGATGGAAATCAAGGGTTTAATTTTATGATGTACATCTATGTGGGAAACACTGGTCTTGTTTGTGAAGAAAGAATATGGAACTCTTAGGATGTGTGTTGATTATCATAAGGTTATGCAAGTTATTATAATGAAAAAATATAAACTTCCATGCATTGCTAATCTCTTTGACCAATTAAGGGGATATCAATGGTTCTATAAGATTGAATTTGGATCAGGATATCATCAATTGAGAGTTCATTAGGAGGATATTCTAAAGACATCTTTTAGAAGTAGATATGACCATTATGAATATATAGTTATGCCTTTTGGTCTAAGGAATTAACCAACAATCTTCATGGATTTGTGAATCAGATATTTCAGTGATCTCTGGATTCTTTTATTGTGGTGTTTGTGGATGACATTTTGGTGTACACAAAGACAAGGGATGACCATGATAAGCACTTGGAAATTGTCTTAAAAATCTTAAGAGATCACTGTTTGTATTTTAAATTATCAAAGTGTGATATTTTCATACAGGAAGTACGTTTTCTTGGCCATGTCATTTCTAAAAAAGGCATTTCTATTGATCCTGAAAATCTGGAATCTGTTTTCTCAGGGAAACCAATGAAGAATGACATTAAGATACAATGTTTTATTGGTCTATCTAGTTACTAACGATGATTTGTGGGTGATTTCTCATGACTAGCTTCACCAATGACAGATCTTTAAAATAAGAATTCTCTATTCCAATGGAAAGAGGAATGCTATAAATCCTTCTAGTAACTAAAATTCCATCTTACATTGGCACCTATATTGATTTTTCCAGAATCCGAACAGGGGTATGTCGTGTACTATGATGCATTGGGATCAGGTTTAGGTTGTGTTCTCATGCAAGGAGACCGTGTGATTACTTATTGTTCAAGGCATTTAAGGGAGAATAAGAAGAATTATCTAACACATGATTTGGAGATAGCTGTAGTTTTACATGACTTGAAAACATGGAGACACTATCTATTTGGTGATAAATTTACAGTGTTCACAGACTAAAAAAGTTTGAAACACATTTTCTCACAGTGAGATTTGAATCAGAGGAAAATAATATGGGTGGTGTACCTGCATATGTTTGACTTTGACTTGTTGTATAAACTAGGTAATGGAAGCTCTATGGTAGATGCATTGATTAGAAAGTCACATGCTCAGTTGGAGGAAAAAGCCTTAGATGAATGACAGTTGATGTCGGTCCTAGCTGACATGCATATGGAATGTGAAAACCAAGGTGATGTTGTAGTTTTCTTCCCAGCTACACTTATTCCAGATTTAGTAAATATGGTCAAAGAGGCACAAACATATGATGCAAAATGTCTGGTTATGAGTTCAAAACTCAATGGTGGGGAGACCATCGAGGGATGGAATATTGATGGAAGTTTAGTTTTGTTCTTTAGAGAACGAATGGTGGTACTTATGGATTGTCAAAAGTAATTCCCTCATGTTTACCACCATTCAAGATGGTCTATACATCCAGGTACACAGAATATGTATAAGGTGTTAAAGGTGCAATTTTGGTGGAGCGTCATGAAAAGGAAGGTGTCCGAGCTCATCTCACAATGCTTAACTTGTTATCAAGTTAAAGAAGAGAATAAAAGAACTGCCAGAATGTTGTAGTCTTTACATATCCTAGTGTGGAAATGGGAGGAGATAGTGATGGATTTTGTTGCAGGTCTTCCAATAATGGTTCAGAAACATGATTCCATATAGGTGATAGTAGATCGTCTTACCAAGTTGGTCTATTTCATCCCTATTCTTGAAATTCATACGGTGGAGGATCTGTCAAAAATCTATATCCGTGAAGTGGTAAAGAGGCATGTTGTACTAGTTTCAATAGTCTCAGAGAGATATCCAAGGTTCACATCTCATTTTTGGAAATCCCTACATCAATCCATTGGGACTCAGTTGACTATGAGCATGGCATATCATCCTCATATGGATAGGAAATCTGAGCAGACATTACAAACATTGGAAGAAATGTTGTATGCTTGTGTAATGGATTTTGGTGGCTCATGGGAGGAGAATATACCCTTGGTGTATTTCTCAAACAATAACAGCTATCAGGCCTTGATACACATGGATCCATTTGAAGGATTGTATGGGTATCCTTGTCATTCTCCAATATGATGGGTGGAAACAGGTGAATTTCAATAGTTGGGTCGAGCCTTGTCCAATAAACAATGGAAAAGATCCAATTGGTCAGAAATAGGATAGAGATGGCTCAAAGAAGCCATAAATATTATGTAGATCACTTTAGAATACCATTGTTTTTTATTGTGGGTGGTCATGTCTTCTTTAGAATATTTCCAAGGATTGGAAATCATCATTTTGGGAAGTAGGGAAAGCTATATTCTAGATACATAGGCCCATTAGAGATAATGGAACAAGTCAGAGAGGTGGAATATCAGTTGTAATTACCACTATAGTTCAGTTCGGTGCATACTATGTTCCATGTATCTCAGTTGAAAAAGTATTGACCTGATCCTGACCATGTTATTAGATTGGATCACGTTGTCATAGAGTTGGATGCTTCATTGATACATATCCTACTATGGATTGTAGATAGGATAGAGAAAGTATTGTGTGATAAAATCATCACTTTAGTGCAGGTTTTATGGCATCATGGTCAGATTCAGGAAGAGACTTGGGAATGTGAAAAGGAAGTGAAGGAGTGGTGGGCATAATTATTTTAGTTGGGTGAGGGTTTCTACTTTCCAAGGATGGATAGACCAATGGTGGGGAGAATGTAGTCCCCTAGTTTCTGGTATATAACCCTTTATTATTTTCATGGTTATTAATTTAAGGGTGATGAATGAGAGAGTTAGCAGAACATTGAATGACGTTTTGAGGCAAAGGGGAAGTCGCACGGGCGGCGCACAGTTTGTCTAATCGTGCAGCCAAACCGTGCATAGTTTTTCCTTTTGAGGCAGTGTCTCCCACACAGCTAGATCACAGTTAGAGATACCTTGCAAAGAAGCCATGCAAGGGTCTTCTTAGGCAGTGTCTAACTTATGGTAAGCACATGGTTTTTCTGACCATGCTAACTAACCATGTGGGCACTAAAGAGAAACCATAAAGAAGTGGATCTCAAAATTTTTTGCCTCTAAGTGGCTCTTTGTTTCTCCTAAGAGGCCATAACATGGTATTTCACACCTCCTAAGGCCAAAAATAGTTTTCCCATTATTCTGGTGGTGATCTAAAGGATTCCCTTGGATAATTGAAGCCGGATTCTTGAGGTATGTGACTGTTATTCTTTGTACTTGTTTGGTTTCTTAGATATACATTGATATACTTCTCCTCTTCTCTTAGTTTATTAGATCTACACCAATTATGGGTAGATATAGGTTTATGGATGTAAAATATGATGAGATTTGGTCTCGGTCTTGTTTGGAGAAGAGGTCAAAGGCGGGTTCTTGGAAAATCGACCCCGTTTTCTTATGTGTTTTTCGTTTGTTGTGGTTTTCATCAAAACCTTTGAGGTATGATGCTTCTTTCTCGAGTAATCTTAGTATAAATGATTGGAATTATTTAAAATTTAATGTTTCTTGTGAATTGATTTTTATTTGGTAGTTGAATACTTTTTGGAAGCCTTCTTGAGGGACGGTTGTGAAATCTGGAAAATTGAAGATTTTGAATGAATGCTTTGGTTCTTGGTTTTTATATGTGGATTTTAAAAATGGGATTTTCCTAGATTGTGGGAGCATGATTTGGATATATTTTTTCAATCAAAAGGAATTTTTTATTGAAATGAAATGTTACTTTGAAATTGGTTGTGTTTGGTTTTAAAAAAAAGTTTAGTTTTATTGAAGTGGTTTGTTTTGGAAATGTAAATAGTTGGCATAAATGGTGTTGGTGTGAGTTCATGATTAATGGTCCCTTAATAAGGGGCGAATACCATTGGGGTACAAGTTATGTGACCATGGTTCAGGGGCGTGTGCCATTGGGACACAAGGTAATTGTAAGAGAGACCACTCATGAGTATGGAATTGTCAAACGAAGAATGCATGTGTGAGTGTATAGTGAAATATGTAATGGGTATGCCAAATGATAACAAGAATTTTTTTTAATATTTTATTCGTAATTTTTATAGAAAAATAACTTGTTGCAAATTGGTTTCATTTGGTTTTGTTTTCACTTTGTTACAAACAGTGTTTTGGAACTTAGTTATATTTGGTTATAAACTATTTTTGAAAATTGTTTTAAATAAAATGTTTTATATAATGTGGCTAATTTTTATATACTAGTGGAGTGAGTAGGGAAGTCATTGGGGGAAAAATATTGAGTTTTATACCCACCCCTGCTCTAGAACTTTGGTGCTTTTATAGATGCTATTTTCCAAGACAGGTGCAAAGGTAACTTTTCCTATGTTTTTACAACTAACTACTAATATTTGGGTTGTTCGGTGATTGAGGAGCTTAGAGATTGCAGAGAATAGATTTTTGTGGTCTCTTGAGAGTCTTTAGTAGTTTATCCACTATTTACATTAATATTGATTGGGTCTTCAGATGTTTCACACTTTGATATGGTTTTGAGATATATGAAGTTGTTGAGTTGTCTTTTATTTGTTCACGCATTATATTGTAAATGTTTGATTTTGGTGTGTTATTATTTTTTTTGTTTATTTATTAATAGTCAAATCCTCCCCCACTTGTATTTGAAACACTTTGGCATTTATTTCCTACCTTTGGTGTCTTGGGGATGTCGCATAAGGCCATATAATGACTCGTTGGACTCTAAAGCCAATGAGAATTGGAGAGTCATTAAAAACATCCATGATTTGTTTCAAAAGTCTAAACGATTAAAAATATGATAATTATGTAACAATTATTATTATTTATATGATAAAACTATATAATATACATAATAAATGAAACTTTCATGAAAAATCATGAATGAGAAAAAAAAAGAAATTAACATCTTAAATAATAGGAATAATGAAATATTTTTAATAAACAGGTGATAAGATGTTATAAATATATACTATATGACATTATAAATATTAATATGGTTCTTGAAATATTTAATTCATATTTAAAATGACTATACAATTGGTTTAAGAATATTCAACCAAAAGGAAGCATATGGTATGTGATTCCGTCTCAATTTCATTTTACTGATGCATATTGTATTGTTATGACCCTAATTTATTTTATAGAGTGTATGTATGTCCCATTATAAATGTAATATCATTATTCCTTAAGTATTAATAATTTTTTATGTTTTAATTTGAATTATTTCTTCTATGGTTATTTTATTTAAAAGTTAGGAATTGGAAAATAATTTCATAATTTAATTTCTTTTCCTCAGGTTTCTGTTACATTATCAACATCATTGATATTTAAAGATTATGTGTGAAATGAATTTTTACTATCTATTATTGTATTTACACATATTTTTTTATTTATAGTTTATACGTATAATATATTTATTTTATTAATTCCCACTTCAATGTCATGATATTGTATAGTTTTTTACACAATTTCATTCTAATTGAGATTGTTTAATCTTTAATTTCAGTTAAGGAAAATTACTTAAACATATAATATTAAAACAATTTAATTTTATTATACTTTATTTTTTAATTATATTTTAATGTAATAGTACCATTTTCCATTCTTTGATCTTTAAAATAATTGACGTTTTTAAAGAAAACCTGACTGCATTTCTCTTTTCGGTCAGAAATCATTTATCTTCCAAAACAATGTTTTATAAAATTGTTTAACTTTTTTAAACCTTTTCCAAATGATTTATTAATGAAAATTTTAACTATTTTTACTTTTTAACAATTTTTTTGAAAGTAATATTCATTTAATTTGGAAAAAAATTCCCATTTTAATTTTACTGAAAAGTGAATGGAATCTTTATTTTACATGTATGACATGAACATAATTTCTAGCCTTAATGATGATTCAAATGTTTTAAATATTTGCATTTCATGTTTCAAATATCAATTTCAAAGAATACTATTTTAAATTTTGTTGTGAACATTATTTTTAAAAAGTGATTTTCAAAATAAAAATGTTATTTTCAATAAAAAAAATTTAAGAACCTTTTATGGTATTTCTATTCATCAATGAAAAGAACACTTTTTCTTACTCCATTAGTTATATGTTGTATTTATACCATCCTTATTCTTCCTATGAAAGGTCTATGATTATTTTGGACTTGAAAAGGTTTTACATTCAATTCCTTTACTCATTTTTTAGTCATTAACTATCCATTAAATTATTCACTTTCTTATGGAAATTAAATTTACCCAAAATATTCGTATGATTTATCAAGGATATGTTTTTTTTTCATAAAATTCAAATCATATATATATATAGTATTCTAAATTTAATGTTATTTTTTTTCTAGAGAAATATTTATAAATTATTATTCTTACTCAATATAGATACTTGATGATAAAGCACATTATTTGTGAATTAAATCGATTATTCTATATATGGGGAATGATTTGGGATTATAAAAACAAGCTAGGACTATTTATAGATCCCCCCTTGATATATCAATGGAATCATGAGATGAATCAGTTGGCTAGCCTTATTTAAATTTTTCTCAACACATCAGTTTTTAGTTGACATGAGGATAAATCTTGGAGGTAGAGGTATCATGTTCCTGTGACACATGACATCCAATAATAAAGAATTTCCTTCATTAAGAATTCAGTTAATGTCATCCTTGATATATTTACAATGATATTATCTCTAGATTAATTTTATTATTATTTATTAGTTAAATAGAATGTGTTTTCATTTATTTATCTTTTTATATTTATTATGAATTATCTAGTTATGATATTATTTATATTGATTAAATGGGATGCATTTTCTATTATTTTACACTTCATATTGATTATTATCCATGATAAATTCAAATTTTTATTTTCTCTAGATGAATTTACTTCTTAGTTTATTGATTACATGGAATGTTTGTTTATTTATCTTTTCATATTAATTATTATTATTGATTCAATATTAACCCTTACTAAGCTTTTAAGCTCACCATTATGTTTTCCAATTTCCCTAGAATCCCTGAAGTGTACTATAGATGATATGCAATAATATTATATATGGAATAATGAAATTTTTGAAAATAAATATTGCAACTTTTGTATTGAAATGTAATATCAGAATCATGTACTTGTCTAGTTTACCAAGATTATTAATCTATTTGGACCTTGGTGATGTGATTACTTGTATATTATTTTAATGTATTGAAGTGGGTACCAGCTCTTGGCTACTAGGGTTGGAGTAAATATTTTTTGTATCAGAGGATGTTTTGTAGAAATCTAAGGAACTAGATTAAAGAAAATATTGATTATGGAACATAACCCTATGTTATAATTTTAGGACAAGTCTATAAGAACATCGTAAATTTTTGGTAAGGTATATATTATATGTTTTCACTTAAAATAAATCCTTTTCTAGATATTACAAGTGTAAATGGTTCTCTAATAGATTTACCTAGTGGTAATAACTCTGAAAGGGTGTATTGGGATTAACCTGATTATCACCTAGTTCACGAGAATGATCCTTACTACACACCTGGTTTGAAACTCTTTAATGACATTCTTAGGATAATTAAAATTTTCTTTACAAACCATATGAATGATTTGAATATATATTCACAAAGAATTTACTAGGTTATCCCTAGGGTTTCATAGATTAAAAAAATAGGTTTCATGATTTACACATCCAATAAATGATTATATGGTTTTACCACTATGATTATTGTCTCACACACAATTGTTTTTTGTTATAGTCAACAGATTGAACCAAAAGGAATCATGTTAACATTTAATATGAAGGAACATTCCATGAACATGTGAATATAAATTGGATGATTATATGAGTGAATGATAATAAGATAATTCCTAATCAGTGATCCCAAAATATGATTAATAATACTGGTATTCACCAACTCCCAGAATCACCAATGAAGGTAAGGATGTTTTTCTCTATGAGATCGAGTGATAAAAACCTTGGAGAAAGGAATTAATTATTTCCATCATGTGATAAATTTGGAAAGAGACACCGAGAACAGTGTCTCAATATAATTATAAATTGATTTATGTGCGGAAAATAAGGGAATAAATCAAATATTTTATAAAGAAAAAAAGAGTATGTTAGAAGGAAATAAATCACATCCTAGGGATCCATTTATAGCTCATTGTCTTAAATGTGGATAAATTATTAATTATCGGATTCAATTACCTCTTTTAAAGGTTGACCCATAGAATAAGGAAGGACATTTATAGAAATAAAATTGATGAAGTATTTATATATTGGGATACAAGATTTAAATTTTTGTATCCTTTTTACCTATGATAAAATCTTGAAACATCTAAATATTTTGTTAAATTATCAACAAACATGAGTATTCATTAACGTAAGAGTTATGGATACCATCATGGGCTTATGAGTTTAATTTTTATCATAAGTTGAAAGTCTTTAACTCCATTATTTTGGTTTTTTATGAGATTTTACCAATATTAAGGATATTTTGTGAGAAATTAACAACAATACAACACATTGGTGTAGCATATGATCTATTGAAAACTTTATTTTAGGAATAATTACTTTAAATTTAATAATAATAATTTTAAAGGTATTGATAACCTGTAGTGTTGATATGATCATTTATGGAATTTTAATAATAGACCAATAATATTGTTATACTATTTAAGAAATAAGTTACACTAAAACTGTTAATAAAAATGTTATTTAATGATTAGTTTTATTTTAAAAATATCCATCATAAGTTTTGGGACAATTATAACTATTATATTATTATAGTTTTAGAAAATAGAAAACCCAAATGATGGGTGAAAACCCATAACATCTGGCAAGGCCATGTGGCTTGAACCCCTGAATGAAGAACATTAAGGACTTACTACCTACCACTGGCCCACATGATGTTCTTATTAATATGTCATTTCTTTTAGGTAAAAAATATTAATCCTGAACTAATGGTTTTACATTGGTGTTTAATGATTTATTTAAAATATTGAGTACTTGCACAAACGATATTGGTCTTAAAAAATAGTTAGAGACAAATATAAAGTCCAATCACTATTGAATGGATCCTGTGATCCATTAAAATTCAATTTTAGTACCTCAAGAATTAAAAATTCTTTTTTTTATATTCATTTCTTCAAGTAAGATGTGACTTAATAATTTATTGAATCATAACCAAAGGATTAAATTGAGCCTATAAAATTGAAATGTATTAAATAAGTATATTTAATTATATTATTAGATGGTAAAATAATTCCTCAATTTCTGGAATATAATCTTGAAAAAAATGTTATCCTTTTACATTTATATAAGATAAATTAGATGATGTTTTAAATAATAACTGATTTATGTTTTTGAGGCCCAAAACATTCTATTGATCATTTAACTGATTGTGCTAAATGAATTCAATCACTCTCTATAATTACTTATTCTTTTTCTTCCATGTCCTCATATTTAATTTACACCAGTCTTATCCTATATAGAAACTTGGGTATATATTATTCCACATGACCTTTTTACTTCCCTATCTCTCCTCTAACAATTATATTATATTAACTCTTTTTATGATATGGTATTTTTCAACAATGGAATTTATAAATATCAAACCCTTAGTTATGAATATCACGATTAAATTAAGAGGATTTAATTTTTTTAATGTGGAGAGAATATAACACCCTGAAATTATAAAATAAGAATATTATATTCAGTAGCATATTTGACATGAAACATAGAAGAAATTATAACCCCCCAATATTTTACAATATTTTTTTAAAAATTAAATCTATTCAATAGAATATGTTTAAAAATATTGTGGTTTTATATCATGTTACTAACAATAATGATTTTAACATACATTACATGAAACACTGAGTTTGATCGTGTTATATAAAACATCAAGTTTGAACAAAACCTGACATATTATTAAAATATAATTATTTAATATAAGAGTTATCACCTAGCCATTGTAATGGTGGGTATTAATAGGATTAACTAAATTATGAAAATATATTGTTTACAAATATTAATTTGTAATTTATTGATGAGAAATATAATAAGAATAATTTAAAAGTAAAACAAAATTTTTTTGAAAAAAATATTTTTATAAAATATTATTTAGTCGCACATTGCGCACATAATGTAAAACTAATTTTTAACAATTTTATAAAATTTATTTGATAAAATTAAATTAGTTTTTGAAATCATTTTATCAAAATTATCTCAGGGGGGATATTTTATGCTTTTCTTAAATGTTTTTTGATGAATAATGAAAAATGATAACTTTTAATTGAAAAATTTTATAAAAAATAATTTATAATGTTACATTATATTTTTAATGGATTTTAAAGTATTAATTGTTAAATTATATATAAATTAATAAAATTTATGTCATTTTAATCATTTTAGACTTAATTTTAATATAAATACAATGTACACTTTTAAACATTTTCTCCTTGAAAACCCATTTTCTCATCACATCTGCATGATTAATTTTAAATTAAAAATTTACAAATATTAGAATTGAATTTTTAAAATTTTATTCCATATTTTCGATTGAATAATTAATATTACCTAATATGTTCAACTTAATTTTTGACTAAAATGAATTGAGAAAATAGTGAAAATTAATTACCATGGTAATGATAAAAATAGATTTATCAGGGGTTAAACTAAAAAATTAATATTAAAGTGATAATAAAACTTTACTAAAATATATTTTATTGGTACATTTTTATATTTTACTATATATTATCAATAAATTACCATTATTTTTGTCTTTTGAACTAAAAAACATGTGTGTAATTCATTTTTTCAAAAATTAAAAGTGTGCCACTCACCTCAGTTATAAAAGGACACCCCATCCACTGTCTTATTAAAACAATAAAAAATATTTTGATAGGAAAATACCTAAAAAATAAATTCAAAAATTCGCTATCCTCATCCTATAATCCATATTTTTTGGCATAAATCCATCCTTATAAGGATTTGGTGGAATCTTAAGGAGGATACTAGAAGAAGAGTTAACTACCTTCAATGAGTATGTTTATTTTCTTCTTCTTCCACCTCCATAAATTATTTTTATATAATTATGATAAATAAAAAATATACATTAAATATATTTATATGTTTTTATAATAATTTATTGACTTAAAACTATCTAAAATTCCATCAAATAGGTTATGAAATCATCATTCATGTGTACAGAGGTCTATAGTCGATGTCATTCATTTTTATATTACCACTTATCACATATGGGTATGATTATGGTTCCAATATATATATAAATATATTATATTTCTAACATAATTATACCTTTTTATTATTTATATTATTTATAACATTTTAGGTTCTATTTCGTAGGGGATATGATAATGTCACTCGTGTGTATGACGAACTACTTCCTTGCAAAGTGATGTAATCCATCGTTCACTAATGCTTTAAACGGATGGTGATAAGGATAGTGTTAATAATTATATGTGATATACATGAAATAATTTTGATATTCATGAAATATTTTTTATTTTTTAAATATAATATATCATTTTATTTATTAACTTTTCACTCACTTAAAGATGATAACGTCATTCATATATGTGTGGTCTACCACCTTTATAAAGCTATGTGACTCTATTTTCATCCCCAAAAAACTTGGATGATATATAAGTATATCAAAATTTATTAACGAGATTATAATAATTCTGGTAAGATTAAATATTACTTACCACCTTTTCATAATGATAATTGAAACATGGGAACGTTACTTATGCATACGCCTGATATACAATCTCCATGAGCATAACATACTTCATTTCTCAAAACCATATTTCATGATTTTTTTAAAAGTATAATTTATGAATAAATATTAAAATTATTTTATAATAATTATTTTATATATGATGAAACTATATAATATTCACAAGAACCAAAACATTTACAAAAAATAATGTATGAGAAAACAATGAAATTAACACCCAAAACAATGGGAATAATGAATTATTATTAATGAATGAGAGATAAATTGTTATTAAAGGATTATATTTTATATTATTAATATAAATATGGTTCTTTAATAATATAATAACATGTTTAAGTTCACTATAAATGAGGTTAATTTATGTTCATTCAAAATTAAGTGTAAGTTAATGGATTTCGGCTCAATTTCATTTCTTGGATATAACAACCCTGCTCTTTATTACACACTTAAACATGATTTATTACATACAATTTCACTTAAGATAATATGGAGGATCAATCGTTCTAGTGTCTTGGGAAATTAAGAACATTAAATGACAACGTAAGACATAATATACAATATCATTATTGAAAAATACTTTTACATGACCACAACATTCCATCATACTTAGCATTGCATGGGATAACCCGAGGACATACTCAAGAAAAGGGTGATCAACAATGCCTTATAACGGAGTAAAAAAGTCACATAATGAAGTATAAAATACATGTTAGAAAATAGTAATATCAATGTAGAATAAGAGAAACATGAACATGAAGTCATGATATATCATAATTATCATAACATGGAGATGTGGAAACAATATTTAACATGATATTAGCATGAGCCAAGGATCATTGCACATGGAGCATAAGTAAACCCTCATTAGACATGAATTATCATGAGTAAAAAATCATTGCACATGAATTATCATGACTAAACACTTATTTCACATGATTTATCATGATATTATTCTTTACCTAATTCATTGGAGAGCTGTTAGGGCACACCCTTCTTTATCATTTAATTTCATGCATAAGTGTGCCACATAGATCATACAATATGGATTCATTAAACATCTTAATTTATCCCATGAATATAAGATATGGAACTCATAAAATTATTTATTCAATAAAAAGGTACATGTGCATAAAGGTGTATACCCTTGATAGTGAAATGAGTATGGTATTCACTTACACAATGATTTTGGCAGTGAAAAGTTTAGTGTAACTTTAGCAGCATAACAATGTCAAATAGAAATCGTAAAATGGGTTAATGAGGGATAAAAGGGTATACCAGAATTTATACATAAAATGGATAATAAGGGGGTCATGGAACATAATATTAAAACATATTTAATGGAATTTTGGGGCATAATATTAAAGAATTCCTTGAATGTAAATGAAGAGACAAAAATCTCTTACAGAATTTCGGTATGGTAATGGGTGTACATGGGAGGCATTAATGAGACAGAAAATGTCCTCTCATAATTAAAACATAAGGAGGAATTTATAGCGGAGGTGATAAAACATACCCAACCAATTTTAGTTGAAAATCAAAGGGCATAACAATATAAGGAGACTTGGACATAAATACGGAAAAAAGGATAGTGAGGATCCATTACATGGGTGTGTGACTTCAAGATCTTGAGGATGGGCTTCTTGAGAGATTTAGGCACCTTGGGAGGATCTTATAGAGTGTAGGACTGATTATGGAAGTTATCCAAGGATTTTTAGTGAAGATAAGTGTGAGCTTGTGTGTGTTTTTATAGGAAATAAGAGTGTAATTCTTTAATATTTCACAAATGTAGGTTTTGGAATCTATATAATTAAATATTCAAAACCACAATCCATCCCATGGTTTTTGTACATGGTTTTTGATGTGAATTTAAATTTTTTTTTATAAGTCAAATTTGTTTAATTATTAAAATATTAGACTTTCTTATGTGGAGGCGAGTCACAGTCTCAAGGAAATCATTTTAAAATGTTAAAATATTTTATAAGTCTTGGAGGGTCCACTAATGCATTGTAAAATTAATCAAAAAAATATATAATCGAATTATTTTAATGGAAAAACATATATTGGCAGAATATATATTTTATAGTATTTTATTACATCCCTATTGGGCCATTATGATGTCATTAAAGACATTATATATTTAAACGATATTTAATTTTTACCCAAAAATTTGACTCTATCAGAAAATTATGGAAATTTCACCATTAGATAATTTCAACGTCCTGAATCCAAAAATAATATTCATTTTATCTAAATAATTTTCTAAATATTTGAATTTTCACTTTTAAAATAAAAACATGCATTTATATAAAATTCATGGTTTTTGACAAAAACAACTTTCAAACCTTAATAGAAATTACCATTGGTTAAAAATTATACGATAATTTATATTTAATAAAAATTAATTAAGTAATAATATTTTATTAAAATATTATTTACTTAAAAAATCTATCTATTCATCTAAATATATTTTTTAACTGAATAATAACTAAAAATACCATTTGTTCTTTAAAAACCATTTACAAAGTAACAATAATAAAATGAATGTATATTTTTTTATTCTATAGAAATAATAATGCACATAATCACAGTGCTTGTTTCTGGTAACATAAACCCTTATTACACCTGCATAAGACCTATGGGTAAGGTGTGAGATGATGGAAGACTCTTTGGGTGGCTCAGATAACATCACTCAAGTAGTAATCTTTAATAACTTCCAATTATCATGTATGAAATTCCGTTAAAGCTTAATATATTGAAGCTCATCATGGGAGTGGTCTAGAATGAAGCATAGTGATGCTACCTCCTTTATGAGCTCTGAAAAAATGGGCTTCGTATGGAGCAATTATACTGGATGGGACCATCACTTCCTTTGTCTGAGTTAATTGGATTTGTTAATGCCCTATATTAATACTAATCATGTGATAACTTTTCAAAGGCTATTTTAGCAACAATAACTATTCTAATTGGTATTAAAAAATCCAAAAACATAAAACCAAGGAAGTTAATATGTTTTATATAACCATTTTATATAATAATACATTTAATTTGATCAAGAGGAATTTTTATTAATTAAGGTTTTGGTAATTAAAATCTTCCCCCCTTAAGAAATTTCACCCTCAAAATTTTCTTTTCCCACACTAAAACTGATAAGGGTAGCTATACTTCATCAATTCCTCTGATTCCCACATTGCTTCTTCAAACATCTGGTTTATCCACAACATGTCTCCAAATCACATAACTCTATTATATAGTGATATGAAGAGGAATAACATGTATCCAACATCAAAATCTAGGTCTCATTGACTATTATCAGCATAGCACTTTTTTTGACTTTGAGAAGCTTTAATGTGATGTTGGCTAGTCTTAACCTTCTCCACTATTTCTTCGACCATTTCTAGACCAAGGAGTTTTCTCTCCCCAACTTCATCCCAACATTCCAGTGTTCTTCACCTATTCCCATAAATATCTTTATAAGGAGCCATCTGGATGCTTGAGTGGAATCTTTTATTATATGAGAACCCAACCAGAGGAATATGTTGATCCCATCATCTTTTAAAGACCATTGAGCATGCTCTCAACATGTCCCCGAGTGTTTGGATTATCCGATCATATTGGCCATCAATTTGAGGATGATAATTCGTACTGAAGTTCAGATTACTATTTATAGAATGTTGGAGACTCTTCCAAAACATAGAGGGAAATCTTGGATCTTGATCAGATACACTAGATAGTGGTACTCCATGCGGTCTTACCACTCCTCTGATGTATATCGGTGCCAGTTGATCCAATCAAAAATCCTCTCAAATTGAATTGAAGTGTGTAGTCTTTGTAAGATGATCCCCAACTACCCAGATAGCATTGTTTCCTTTGGATTTCTTCAGAATTATGGTGACAAAGTCAATGGTGATGTTCTCCCATTTCTATGTTGGTATGGATAATGGTTGCATCATCCTCTTAGACTTCTGCCTCTCACCCTTCACTTACTGACACACCAGACACTTTGATGTATACTCAGCATTCTCCATCAAGCTATCCCACCAATAATGATCACATATATCTCAATACATATTTGTGTTTCCTGGATGAATGGAGCAATTTGAACTATTTGCATCATCCAAAAGATTATTCTTTAACTCTTGTTTTTACGGAACACATAGTCTTGTCCCAAATCGCACAATTCCTTCATCATTAACATTGAACTCTATGGATTTCCCTTTCATGATATTTTCCACTTTATTCTGAATTCCCACATCATCCTTTTGATCATCCTTTAACCTTTCCAAAGGAGACAATTTAGAAATAATTTTTGAAAGGATTGACAATGTTCTTTTCATTATTATTCCCATGTTCATTCTCATCAAATATAAGAATACTCGGTCCTTTTCAATTATCATAAATGATAGAATCATTGGGTACTTTATACATAGATCATCTGCCACCTTGTTTTCTTTCCCAGGGTGGTAATAGATTGAGAATTCATAGTCTTTGATCATCTCAAACCATCATCATTGGCGCATGTTTAACTCTTTATGTGTGAATATATACTTGAGGCTTTTTTGATCTGTATATATTTCATACTTATTCCCAAAGAGGTATTGTTGCCAAATTTTTAATGTGAAGATTACCAAAACCAACTCTAAATCATTTATTGGATATTTTTTCTCATGAACTTTCAATTTCCTTGAATCATAGGCAATGAATTTTTCATTTTTCATCAACACACAGCCTAGGCCCTTCTTCAAAGCATCACTAAATACCACAAATGTTCTCCACTTGTGGGTAGTGTGAGAACGAGCATAGTGATAAGCCTCCTTTTAAACTCCTTGAATCTATCTACACATTCATCACTCAAAGAAAACTTGGCTCCCTTACAACTTAGCTTGGTAAGAGGGTTTGATAATCGTGGGAAATTTATCACAAATAAGAGATAATATCTAGCTAACCTAAGGAAGCTACTGATATCCGTCATAGATATTAGCCTCATCCATCCCTCAATTGCATTTGTCTTAGATGGATCCATAGATATCCTATTGATTCTGATGATATGAACCAAGAATGAGACCCCCTTCAACCAGAACTCACACTTTTTGTACTTTTCATAGATCTTCACATTTTTCAAGTTCCCCAGTACAATGCTTAGATGCTCCTCATGCCCCTCATTAGTTTTGGAGTATATTAGAATAGAGTCTATAAAGTCCACCACAAATTTTTCAAGGTAATATCTAAAGAATATATTCATCATGTCCATGAAGATTTTCGGAGCATTAGTGAGTCTTAAAGTCATTACTATGAATTCATAGTGCCCAAACCTCGTACGAAAAGTAGTATTGGGGATATCCTCCTTCTTCCACCTTACTTGGTAATATACCGACCGTAGATCCACCTTAGGGAAGTATTTTTCTCCACGTATCTGACAACAAAATTCATCAATTCATGGTATATGATACTTATTCTTTATCGTGATTTTTTTGAGCTCACGGTAATCAATGCAAAGGCCCATTGACCCACACTTCTTGTTGATGAAGAGGAATGGTGCACCCCATGGTGAATCACTTGGGAATATAAAACCTTTATCCAGATTCTCTTATAGTTGTTTCATTAGTTGAGATATCTCCACAAAATCCATTCCATATAGAGTATTAGATATTCGAAATTCCCCAGGTATAAGATTAATCAATAGTTCAACATCTCTTCTAGGGGGAATACTAGAAAATTCCTCAGGAAACTCTTCTATGAATTCCATCACAATAGGCATGTCTTGAATAATGGTTTCTTCCTTAGAATCAATCATTTGAGAAATATACTTGTGCTCATTGTGTAGTAACATCCACACTAGAGATGATAATGTTAAAGAAGATTTTTTCTCCTCCTTTCACTTGTACATAATCAGGGGTCGATTCTCCATATGGAGAGTTATTTCCCTCTCATGGTAATTTATTTTGAATTTATATTGGGAAAGCCAATCAATTCCAATAATTATATCAAATTACACCATAAGGAGTATGACAAGATTCTCCGGGAATTTCAATCCACAAATTGTGATAGGGGAGGAGTTATATTTGTTTATTAAATAATTTCCCCATTTTCCATTCTCACCGATATCTCTACATCTATGATTTTTTGTGGTGTTGGGATTTTTCAAATAAACTTTCAGGATATAAAAGAATTTTTATAACTAGAATCAAAAAGTATGTTCACTATTATTGAATGAATAACTAGCGTACCTTTCACCACTTCGTTGTCAGGGTTCTCTTCTGTGGTAGTGATGGAAAAAGATCACCTTAGATGCCTTGGAGGTTGTTGGTTTCCTTAACAAACCATGGATTAGGGAACTCGTTTGAAAATTTCCTGGTTCTTTGCATTATAAGCAATGAAAAATGAATTGAGGGTCAAATGGAGTATTCCTCTCTTCTGTCATAGTAGAGGGTTTTTCTCGTCAGTAATTAATGGATAGGTGCCCTTCTCTTCCACACTTAAAGAATTTCCTCGTCATCTTTAGGAAATTTCTGGGGTGCTTCTTTCCACACCTTGGGAAAGTGGGGTGCTAAAATTTCTTATCACCATTGTATTTTTCCATCAGACCGCTAGAATTAAATTACACTTTCCACTTCATGTCCCTATGATACCCCTGAGATTCTCCAATCTCCATTTCAACTTTGAGGGAGCATTGAACAATTTCCTCATAGCTATCGATGTCCCAGATTGAAAGGGATTTCCATAGGATAGGTTTTAGCCCACCAAATAAGTGGTCAACCTTGCATTTGGGGGTAACAACAAAGCTAAAGTCAAGTTAGGAAAGGCTTGTGAAGTTTTCCTCGTATGCTTCGATGTATTCATAGTCATTTTTCTTGAGGGAAAGGAAGTCCCTTTCCATCCTAAGTAGGAGGGTGCAAGGAAAATATTTATCAAAAAATATTTTCTGAAAATCCTTTTATTCCAATTCCTCTATATCTTCCATAGGGTTTGTATTTTTGATTAATTTACACGATTGATCAGCTTAACACTCCATAAGAAAAGCAGCCAGAAGATCCTACTCTGGTTTAGAATATTGAAGGATGAAGATGATCTTATCAATTGAGTTGATCTATTGTTTGGCGATGGATGGATCAGATGATCCATTGAAAGTAGTAAACCTTTGTCTCGTGATGATATTGACTATGGATTGTTCTTTATTGGGGGGGGGGGGGTGGTGGAAATTCCTCTTGAACCATGATTCTTTTCAAATCTTGAGTTAACTAAGAGAGTATCGTGACATAATTTGTGATTTCTGCTCCCATCAGTTTGAGAATCTCATTAGAACAGTCATCACATTTATCTCTACATCAGTTGTTAGTGTAGGTACTGGGTGCAGTATAAGTGCGTTAATGGGTGTACCCAACTTTAATTTTAGTGTAAACAATGATCATTACGAGATCTGTCACGATAATAAAACGTTGGATCTTCAGAAAAGAACGAAGAACGAAAAAGAAAGAGGGGAGTCCTATAACCATAAATAGGATCATCATATGTTTGTTATAATTAATTTAATTAATTGAAAATAATTACCTTGATGGAATTTTTTATCCGTTGATGTTTCCGGTCATAATCCGATGTGATTCGTCATTGAGTCGTAGAATCCAAGTGTAGGATTCCTCAAGTGGTGAAACAAATGTACTCCACGTATCTATGGATGTCACTGAAGGGATATCTGGCTGCTAGCGCAGATGATCCTTCACTTGCGATGTCCGCCTTAAATTGCCTTGATCCAGTGGAGGTGGATCTATCTCTCATAGATTCAGAGCGTTCTTGGTGGAAAAAAAATTTCTCTTGGCTTGAGAGCTTTTCTAAATCCGTTGTGCGAAACACCTAAAAATGGCTAGGCTAATGAGAAATATATAATTGGGAATTTTAATTACATTGAAAAATAAAATGAATTAATTACTCAAAATCATTTATTCATTTCATTTAATTCTTAGTAATACCCCATGTCTAATAATAACAGTTGACTATTATTATTACTTGACATGCATCCAGTGAATTAAACCTAATATTATTTAATTAAAATAGTAATATTATTTCTCATAAATTTCTAGAAAAAAATACATGATGTACATATTTAATATACACGACGTGTACTTTTTATTTTTCCATTTTTTTATTTATTTCATTCACCACATTTATTAGACCGTGAATAATGGGTATTTTTTCCTAAAATAAATAACATTGCATTACTCGCTAATAAATATATTATTTCACCGACAATATATTCTCTTGAATAACTAGTGTCGAAATAAATGCGACTAGGCATCTTTAAATAATTATTAAAACACAATTGGGAATAATCTTTATTTAACTTATTAAGTTAATAATTAACTGAGATACATAGACACACATAGGGTGTGACCCTCTAGGACTCTTTCTCAGTGGCATTATGCAGAGCCTAAATAAAGTCCATGGTTAGCATCTAAAAACATGCCAAGGAACCCATAGAGAATGAATTTAAAGCCACAATGACATTTCACCTCCTACAAAAACTTACCATGTAATATAATCCATTGGTCTCGATATCGAGAATCAAGTGGGTTGCATGCCGGTGCCATCAAACCATGTGGACGATTATTCTTTCTTTGACTTCCTGGAATTAAACTTGGAAATTACATAACATGGCCATGGATTTAATTAGGGTATATCAATTCCACAAATGGAACTAAGATATCAACTTCTGTTATGGAACAAAAGGGACCAATCCTTTCTCTCATTATCTACTAATGAAGTATCACTCGTAACACACCCAACGTATCCTACCTCACTAAAAAGAGCGTGTCGTCACAGTTTTCGTCAATAAATCTAAGTGCGTGAGTTGTAATACCGATTAATAATAATTTTAAAATTTAAGGACCAATACACTTGTTTACAGATAGAAACATCCAATGACACTATGAAATGTGTATTTCCTACTGGCAGGTCTCGTTATCATAATATCCTCCTTGATATTACCAAGGGCGCACACCATGATAAGGTGCCTCACAGTTTTATGAGTCCTCACACCTAATGGCCCGTATTATTTTTATCCCTCAAATAACATCATCCAGCCCTAGAACATTTATTTAAGAACAGTGTCATGGAACTTCCGAGTTCTCATCATAGAAGGGATCTGCTATGACCCTTTGATGAAACAGCTATCCTTAGGACATTATCACATGAATTGTCATGCAGAGGAACAATCAAGATGTGATCGGGTATTTATTAATGAATAATGTACAAAGTAGTTGGTTCTAGGCCACCAACTCTAATGGACTCCCACTTGGACTAGATCCAACTTCTAACAACCTTTAACCTACTAGCTCTCACATGATATTAAAGATTCTCCGGAGATAGGACTTTTGTCATGGGGTCTACCAAGTTCTCTTCCATGAACACTCTGCTCACTGCAAATTCATTTCTTTGATAGAAATCCGTCAAGAGGTTATACTTCGGGAGTATGTTATTTGTCTATTGATGTGACCTTGGTTATTTTTCAAGAGTCGGCACTGCAGTATTATCATAAAACAACGTGATATGATCTTTACATCTAGGCACCACATCAAGCTTCAGGACAATGTTTTGAATCCAAACTACTTCTTTGGCTGCATGAGAAGCCGTTATATATTCGTACTCCGCTGTAGAATTGACGAAAACTTTTTTCTTTGAACTCTTCCAACTCACAGATCCTCCATTGAGATAGAAAACATATCCATATTGTAACATCAGATCATTCTGATCTTTCTAAAAGCTAGCTTCAACATACCCTTGGATGGAAAGATCCTTATCTCATCTATACACCAGGAACATATCCTTAGTTCTTCTCAGATACATAAGGATAGTCTTTACAACAGTCCAATGTTTTTCTCCGAGATCTTCTTGATATCTTCCTACCACGCTCAGAGCATAGGCAACATGAAGCCTGGTAAATAACATGGCATACATGATGGATCTTATAACCGAAGCTTATGGGATCTTACTCATTCTATGTTTCTATTATTGGGTTTGAGGACACATTTTATTAGAAATATGTATTCCATGTGACACTAGAACCAATCCCCTATTAGATTGTTCCATACTAAATCTATTTAGTATATGGTCAATGTATATACCCTGACTTAGTCCAAGCAGCCTCTTAGATCTATCACGAATGATCTTGATCCCTAGAATGTAGGCCAGTTCACCCAATTCCTTCATGGAGAAACACATGTTCAACCAGTCCTTAACTAACTATATGACTAGTACATCGTTTCCAATAAGAAATATTTTATCAACACATACTACTAGGATAACGACCACATTCCCATTGAACATCTTATAAACACATGTCTCACATTCATTCTTAATGAAACCAAATTCCTTTATAGCTTCATCAAATTGAATGTTCCACAACATGGATGCTTGGTTAAATCCATAAACAGATTTCTATAACTTGAAAACTAGTTTGGCTTCATACTTTGTAACAAACCCTTCTGGTTGTGTCATATATACATCTTCATGAAGTTTCCCGTTAAGGAATGTTGTTTTGACATTCATTTCCCAAATCTCATAGTCATGGTAAGCTGCTATGGAAAGTTTGATTCTTATGGATTTAAACATGGAAACTGGCGAGAAGGTTTCATAATAGTCAATTCATTGACACTGTCTGAATCCAGACTTGGTTCTAATACATGGAATCCATATCTGAATTCATATCTTCTATCCATCTTGCAGCTTCTGAGATTTCTACTGCTTCCTTGTAGTAGATAGGTTCATTATTTTCCAAAAATAATGATTCACCATCCTCGGTGACAAGGAAACCAAATCGCTCTGGTTCCCTTACCACTCTTGATCTCTTACACAATACTTGTGTTTTTGGAACCTATTCCACGGGGACCTATGAAACTTGTTCCTATACCAACTCATGTGTATCTTGAGCATCAACTTCTTTAATGTTAATCTTGCTCCCACTATCCTTTTTGAGGATGTTCTCTCTCTCATGAAATAGGGCTTGTCTAGCGATAATCACTTTTTTGTCTGAAGGGTTATATAGGTAACATCCTTTCTTTTCATTAGGATATCCTATAAAGACACACCTCGGGCCCTGAGGTTCTAGTTTTTTTCCTGATAAGGCCTTAAAAATTTCCTCGCATCCCCATACATGTGTGTGCGACTGAATGGGTTTCTTTCCATTCCATAACTCAAAGGGAATTCAATTTTCCGCTTTTGCTGGTACTCGGTTTAATGTGTATGCTGCAGTTTATATTGCATATCCCAAAATGGATAATGGAAGATATACATGACTCATCATCGAACTCACCATGTCTAATAAGGTGTGGTTCCTCCTTTCACTTACACTATTCCACTGTGGTGTATAAGGATGAGTGAGCTGAGACGGAATCCCAAACTCTTGTAGAAGATCGATGAACTCTTGGTTCAGGTATTCTCCACCTCGATCTGATCGAAAATTCTTTATCTTCTTACCAATATGATTCTATAATTCATTATTAAATTATTTAAATTTCTCTAAGGCTTCTGACTTATACCTCAATAAGTATACGTAGCCATATCTACTCAAATAATCAGTAAAATTAATAAAGTAATACTATACACCTCTAGCTTATATTGGAAATGGTCCACACACATCTATGTGCACCAATACTAGAAGCTCTGTGGCCCTTTAACCCTATCCACCAAAAGGTGGCTTGGTCATTTTACATTGTAACCAGAAGTGACATCTATCAAGTGGTTTTAGCTCAGTACAGTCTTAATATCCATCTTGGCAGAGCTTTGTCAAGAACTTCTTGTTTACATAACTGGGACTATGATGCCACAACTGGGTGATGTATGAGTCATGTGAGTGTGCTTATTTATCAATTTACAACACTTGGTTTTTGTAATTTAATACATACAAACCATTATTTAAATGTGCCATACCATAACATATATTGTTCTTATAAAAGAGACAACCCTTTTTTCCAAAATCGAAAATAAATACATCCATGTCCAAACAAGACATGGAAATTATGTTCTTGGTAACACTAGGAACATAATAACAGTTATGTTAAACCAAAATCATCCCAGTCAAAAATGGGAAGTGGTAATCACCAATGGATAATGCAGGCGGCCTCGCATAATTGGTAGCTCAAAGATCCACCTCTCCTCTGGAAATATTTCTAAATCTACTTGGTTCTTGCATTTGAATACAAATATGAGACCCAAAAGTTGTATCTAATACCCAATGTGTAGAAATGGAAAGATTACACATGATAACGAATAAACCTTTAGCATCCACACACTTCTGGGTGCAGTTACTCTTCCAGTGGCCTTGCTTTCCACATGAAAACGATACCACCTACCATTCCTTGCCCTGCCTCTGGATCTTACCCTTCATGGAGGGAAGATGCTAAGGGGATTAAAACCATTTATAAGTATTTTCCCACTTTTTCTTGTCCTTCCTTTTCTTATTCACTATAAGGACTGTGGGTTTTTCACGCCCCATGTCCTTATCTACTTGGAGAATTAAGGTTAGAAGTTATGATAGATTATTCTCATTTTTACTCATGTTTTAGTTGACAATAAAGCTAGAAAAGGTCTTGGGAAGTGATGATAGGATGAGATTTGTATGAAACTAATCCGGGAACCTAATCTATGAGATGTCCAGGCGTTCAATGTAGCCAATGAGCTTGACTACATGAGGCCCAACTAGTGAAGACTCTCCAAGATTTTTTTGTAAACAAAGCATTGGAGATCTCATATCTCTATCATATTTCCTTCTCTTGATATAGATCCTAAAGGTGAGACATCATGCTATACACGTCCATGTTTTCATGTTGCTTCAAGAGCTCAATATACATGGCCGAAAACATGAAACACTGGACATATGTGGCATCATCCATGTGTTTCACAGAGAGAGAGAGTTCCTCATCACTAGCTTCTTTTCCATGCACAACTAGAATAGTCTCTCCCAACACATACAATTTCCTCTCATGGTGAACGATGATGCGTAAATTCCTCTGACACTCTTGGAAATTAGTGCCAGTGAGAAGGCTTTATTTCTCGAGTATGGTTCACAATGATATTTTTGAAGTCTTTTTTTCTTGTCATTTTTAAAAATTATGATGTGAAAAGGTTTAGTACTTTATTATGATAAAACCGAGATAATTAAATAAATTAATACTTAGTCTCCCACTATTTTATCGAAATCCAATAGCCATCACCATTGACTTCAGTATATTTTGTTGCCTCAATATTCTAGTGTCAAGGATCCATATATCCCACCGCATTACCACAACTAGGGTTGGTCAAGAAACTTGATGGGTTTTAGGTAGGCATTCCAAATTTCAACAGCATTAACTCGTAACTCCTTGATCTGCTGATTGGACTCCCCAATCCTGAAATCCTTTTATTTTTGGATTTCCTCAACCTTTTCCTCTTGGTCGCACCAAGTCCTTATATGGAAGTCAACCCTTTATGCAAACCAAGTCATTTCAACCCAAAACCATGAATTATAATTACCCAATAATTGGAAGCAGCCCAACTAGTTTTGTTCAAGCACTTTGAACTATGGTTCGATTCTAACCAAGATTACAGAAGGCTATACCAACTAAATATTTCTTTGAGGGATTTTATCCTTATATGTTAATTTACTATTTATTTATCTTCAATTACATGCTTTTTAATATTAAGAGGGATATACATAAGTGAATAACCATGTCTAAGATAATATTTTACACATAAGATGGTCTTATTTTAGATCCATTTTGCATGCCTTTTTAATTCATTAATTATGTGATCATGACAACACACCAATAATAAATATACTATAAAACTCACAGAATTAAAATAAATGGTATGATCATGAGCTTGTTCTATTGGTTTGTTTATCTAGTGGTTGATAAACTAACCAAATACCTAGGGGAGAAACACCTTGAACCTTCCGAGTTCGTGTTTACAACTTTCCACTTGTCCACCTTCGTATCTCCTTGGATTGGTTTCACCTTGGATCCTGACTTAAGACACCTCCACTAGCTTGGGAGATCTATCCATTAGATATGCATTTATCTCACACGTCGGTGAGGGGTAAAAATGTGTTTTTACATAAAAGAAACCTTGGGGGTGCATTCCCTACACATTAATGATGAGAAGGCTTGCATGCTAAAAAATTTAATTTAAATAAATAAATTAAAAGAAACCATTCACATACAAAAGTCTTGGTATAGCTCATGATCATCCATACAAGAAATTATATTTTCACATAAATAAATCTAAAATATAAATCTTTAATTGTTCTTGTTTAAGAAAAATCATGCTCGAGTCAATTAATTATATTTACCTAATCAGTCCTTTCATCTTAAAACCTTTTTTTGAATTTCCTTGAGATTCTCATCCATCATAATTTTAAACGAATAAATTCATTTAAAATTATATTTGTACATAACTTGTACCTTGGCGGAAACCTGGTGAATTACCATTCACAACTACCCAATGAGTAGAAATGAAAATTACGCAGATGTTAAATTAAACACATATATATATAACACCTATCACTTTTTGTGCCTCAGTTTAACACTTACACTATGGTACACTTCTCAAGGGTTTGTATAATATAATAATAAATTTTAATAAATCAGAATTTTTTGGATGTGTACACAGTGTATAGTTTCGACTACATGGCGTGTAATTTTGTTCATCGTCCATCCGAAGTACATGCACGGGGTCATGGAATGTAGATGTAATTCAGAAATTTATGGAGAACACTACGTGTTCAGTGGGACACATGCCATGTAGTTTCCACGTTACACGATTTCTGGCCGGGAAAGCCATGTATGTGGTACACAGTCCAACCCTATCCCGTAGGGACTACATGCCGTGTTCAGTTGACCACACGGCGTGTAATCTACAAACAGTGTGCCACCTGTTCCTAGTCAACAAACAATGTTATTTATGACTTAGGAAGGACTAATTTACATGGTTTGATTTGGTGGACAAGTTTGACACATTGAACCTAGACTACACGGTGTGTACTTCCAAATACATGTAGTGTATTCGGGTGTTGCACAACCATGAACTTTTGGAACCTCCGCATGAGATCCTCTATTTTATTTTATTAAAAATTAAAAGAAAATTTCTTTTATGTGAGGTGAATGAGAAACGAGAGAGGAGGAACATATATCAAGATTCAGAAATTAAAGAACGATTAACCTGAAGTGAAACAACTAAATTATTAAATGCATAAATCACAAACAAACAACTAAATAATTATATTCAACTATATGACCACTATGATACCACTTGTAGGTTCCGGGAATAGTGGAAGCACATTGGTGGGTGTACCCAACTTTAATTTTAGTGTTAATAATGATCAATCAGAGATTTTTCATGATAATAAAATCCTAGATCTTTGGAATAGAACGAAGAATGAAAAAAATAGGGGAATACAAGAACCATAAATATGATCATCATATGTTGTTTATAATTAATATAATTAATTGAAAATAATTACCTTGATGGAATTATTTCTCTGTTGATGTGTCCAGTTACAATCCGATGTGATCCATCATTGCATCTTATAGTCCAAGTGTAGGATTCCTCTAGCGGTGATCCACACGTGCTCCATTTATATTTGGACTTCACCGAAGGGATATCCGCGTGCTAGCATGGAAGATCCTTTTCTTGCGATGTCCGCCTTTGACTGCTTTGATCCGGTGGAGGTGTATCTCTCTCTTGTAGCTTGGGAGCTATCTTGGTGGAAAATAAATTCTCTCTTGGCTTGAGAGATTTTCTTAATCTGGTGTGCACAACATGTAAAAAATGTCTAGGATAATGAGAAATATATAATTGGGATTTTTAATTACATATAATAATAAAATTCTTTAATTACCTGAAAGCATTTATTCATTTCATTTAACTCTTAGTAATAACCCATGTCTAATAATAACATTTGACGATTATTATTACTTGAAATGCACCCAATGAATTGCACCTAATATTATTTAATTAAATAAGTAATATTCTTTCTCATAAATTCCTAGAAAAACAATACAAGGCATTCATATTTAATATATATGGCGTGCATTTTTTATTTTTCATTTTTTTATGTATTTACTCCACCACATTTATTAGACCTCGAATAATGGCTATTTATCCTAAAATAAATATCACTACATTACTCGCTAATAAATATAATATTTTTCCCATAATATTATCTCTCGAATAACTAGTGTCAAAATAAATGTGACCAGGCATCCTTAAATAATTATTAAACCACAATCGAGAATAATCTTTATTTAACTTGTTAAATTAATATTTAACTGAGATACTGGGACAAACTTAGTGTGTGAACCTGTAGTCCTCTTTCCTAGTGGCATTAGGTGGATCCTACCTAAAGTCCAAGGTTAGCGTCTAGCAACATGCCAAGTCACCCATGGAGAAAGAAGTTAACACTGCAATAAAGTGTCACCTCCTATGAACACTTACAATGTAATATTATACCTTTGTCTTGATATCTCGAATCAAGCAGGTTGCATGTTGGTGACATCAACCCATGTGACCGATTATTCTTTCTTTGACTTCTCGGAATTGAAATTTCCCATTATTTACCATGGACATGGATTTATTTAGGCAATATCAATTCCATCAAAGGGCCTAAGAAATATACTTCTGTTATGGAACAGAAGGGACAAATCCTTTATCACATGATCTATTAATGAAATATCACTAGTGATACACCCAATGTATCCTACCTTACTGTGAACAGTGTGTCGTCACAATTTTCATCAATAATTCTAAGTGCACAAGTTGTAATACCCATTAATAATAATCTTAAAGTCTACGGACCAATACACACATCTGCAGATAGGAACATCCAATGACACTATGAAATGTGGATTTCCTACTAGATGGGCTCGTTCTCATAATATCCATATGGATATTACCAAGGGTGCACACCCTGAGAGGGTGCCTCAATGTTCTATGAGTCCTCACCCCTAATGTCTTGTATTATTTGTGTCCCTCAAATAACATCATATGGACATAGAACATATATTGAAGAACAGTGTTATGGCACTTCCGGGTTCTCATCATAGTAGTGATCCGCTATGAACCTTTAATGAAACTGCTATCCTTAGGACATTATCACATGAATTGTCACACAGAGGAACAATCAAGATTTGATAAGGTATTTATTAATGAATAATGTACAAAGTAGTTGGTTCTAGGCCACCAACTCAAATAGTTATCCCGAGTCTTAACACTATTGGGCATTGGTTGGAATAAAAGGAAAGATAGGGGTAACACATAAAAAGGAATCCAATTACAAAAGGTATAACTTATAAATTACATTTATTCCCTTAACTTATGAATTTATAGTCTTAAATATATGTTATCCATGATCTAACACCGAACTTATATTTTTCGGGGCATTTTTTCATTACCTTTATAATGGTTCATAATAAGCTTATGAATTTACCAATGAATAACCCATGGAAGAGTCAATCCAAGACTACATAAAGGCCCATTGTGATTCACTAGATCCTGTTCTAGTCTATCTCAAAGTTGTGTTTTCAGATTTTACCCCTAGATACATCTGTGCCAGATCCACCTCTACTTGTTCTTATCCAGACAGGGATGCATTTAATTGATAAACCATTTTATACTCACTAAAATTTATGGATGTTTTTAATATACTTATGCTTATTCCTATTTGATTCACAATGGTTTTCTAATCCTAATACCAATATAACTAAATCTATCCTTTTATACCAACTACAATAACCCTGCACTTTATTACAAACTTAAACATGATTTATTACATAAAATTTCACTTAAGGAAAATATGAGGATTGAGAGGTCTAGTGTCTTGGGAAATTAGGAACATTAAACAATAATCTAAGACATAAAATACGACATCTTTATTGAAAACTTGTTTTACATGGCCACAACATTTTTTCGTACTTAACATTACATGGGATAACATGAGGACATACATTAGAAATGTGTGAGCTATAAAGCCTAATAAAGGATTTAAAAAGGCATAAGATGAAGAATATAATACATTTTAGGAAATAGTAATATCAATGGAGCATTAGAGAAACATGAACATAAAGTCATGATATAGCATGATTATCCTAACATGGAGATGTGGAAACAACATTTAACATGATATTAGCATGATCAAAGGATCATTATACATGGAGCATGAGTAAACCCTCATTGAATATGAATTATCATGAGTAAACACCAATTAAACATTAATTAATATGATTCAACACACATTGCACTTGACGTATCATGATAATATTCTTTACCTAATGCATTGGAGTGCTATTAGGGACCACCCTTCTTAATCATTTCATTTCATGCATAAGTGTGCCACATAGATCATACAACACGGATTAATCAAACATAATTATTTATTACAAGAATAAGAGAAGTGCAATATATAAATGTATGTCCTAAATCAACAAGTACATGTTCATAAAGGTGAATAACCTTGATAGTGAAATGGGTATGGTATTCATTTACATGATGATTTTGGTGTGAGAAAGTTTGGTGTAACTTCAGCGGCATAACGACATCAAATAGAAATAATAAAATGGGTTGATGAGAGAGAAAGTAGTATCTAATCATTTATCTATGAAATGGAAAGTAAGTGGGTCATGGAACATAATATACCAATATGTGTAATGTAATTTAGATGCATAATATAAAATAATTGCTTGAATGTAAATGAGGAGAGTGAAATCCCTTACAGAATTTCGGCATGGTAACAAGTGTACATGGGAGGAATTAATTGGAAATAAAGGGGTATCTAATAATTTAAACATAAGGAGGGAATTATTGGGGATGTGAGAAATCGTACCCTGACATTTTTAATTGAAAATAAAAGGGCATAAAAATATAACGAGACTTAGACATAAATAAGGAAGGAAGAAAAGTGAGGATCCCTTACCTGAGTGTGTGACTTTATGAGATTGGGGAGGGGCTTAATGAGATATTGGGGTGCCTTGAGAAGATTTTAAATTGAGGATGGTAGAGTAGGGAAGTGCTACATGGATTTTGAGTGAAGATAAGAGGGATCTTGGGTGGGTTAATATAGGAAATGAACGAGGAATTATTTAATATTTCACGAACATAGGTTTTGGAATCTATATAATTAATTATTCAAAACCAAAATCCATACCACGGTTTTTTCGCATTGTTTTTGCCAAAGGGGAGTGGAAAAAATTATTTTAAAAGGGAAATGGTCTAACGTATTATAATATTAGGCTTGATTATATAGAGGTGAGTCAGACTCTTATGGAAATCATTTTAAAATGTTAAAATATTTTATAAGTCTTGGAGGGTCCACTAAAGCATTGTAAAAAAACAAATCTAAAATCCCATTATTTTAAATGTAAAAAATATATTGGCCGAATATCCCTTTTATAGTATTTTATTACTTCTCTATTGGGTCATTTTGATGTCATAAATTTCATTATATATTTAAACGGTATTTAATTTTACCCAAAAATTCGATTGTCTCAGAAAATTAAGAAAAATTAAAAATTAGATAATTTTGATCTTCTTAATCGAAAAATAATATTCATTTTATCTAAATAATTTTCTAAATATGTGAATTTTCACTTTTAAAAGAAAAAGTGATATTTATTGAAAATTCACAGGTTTTGTCAAAAATAGCTTTCAAACCTTAATAAAAATTATAATTGTATAAAAATTATATGATCATTTATTTTTAATAAAAAATAATTTCATATTAATATTTTATTAAAATAATATTTAATTCAAATGTAAATTTATTCATAAAAATATATTTCTTAACTGAATAATAATTAAAAATAATATTAGTGCTTTAAAACCCATTTACAAAGTAACAATATTGAAATGAATGTATAGTCATTATTCTATAAAAAAAATAATGTACATAATCTTAGTGCTAGAGTCTTGTTACATAAACCCTTGTAAAACCCACATAAGACCTAAGGGTTAGGTGTATGATGGTGATAGACTCTTTGGGCGGATCAGATAACATTGCTTGGGTGGTAATCTCTATTAACTTCCACTTCTCTGGTAGACTATTCAGTTAAAGAATAACATGTTGAAGCTCAACTTGTGCTTTGTCCATATCGAAGCCCAGTGACACTACCTCTTATACAAGCTCCAAAAAAAGGGCTTTGTATGGAGAAATTCTACTGAATGATGCCATCACTTCCATTTTTTGAGTAAATTGGATTTGTTAAAGCCCTATATTTATACAAATCATGTGATTACTTTTCAAAAACTATATTATAAATGGTAACAATTATTAATGGTATTTTAAAATAAAAAACATAAAACCAAGTGCGTATCTTTTATATAACCATTTTACTAAATAATACATTTAATTAGATCATGAGGAATTTTCATTAATAAAATTTTGGGTCATTAAAATTGAGGCATATTATAAAATTATTCACCTAATGTATCTTAGATCATGTATATATATCTAATTATACATGTAATATCATAATTAATTAACTATTCATGAAATTTTAATTTTCTATTTTAATTTTTTCATCAATGGGTATTTTATTTTGAAGTTATCAAGTGGTAAAGAATTCTATAACTCATTTTTTCTTCATTGGGTTATATTACTTCATCATCACCTATCATATTCCAATATTATATGTGAATTGAATTTTTATTATCTCATGTTGTATTTAAATTTTTTTATTTGGATTTATAGTTCATACACATAATCATTTCTTGGGATTAATTCTCACATCAACTTTATGATCATTAAAAGTGTTTATTTCACAATCTCAGTATAACCGAGATTGAATATTCTGGAATTTCAGTTGAAAAAAATTATTTGAACATTTCATGAAAAAATATTTTCATTTTCTTCTTCTTTTTTTACTCTTGTTATTTTCAATTAACAGCACCATTTTCCACTATATGGTACATAAAATAATTAAGAAAATGTTTACAAAAAACCCAACTTAATTTCTTTCATTATTAAGAAATCATTTTTTCCAAAACAATGTTTTCTAAAAACGATTTCAAACTTGTTTTTAACTCTTTTAAAAATGATTAATTAAATATTTTCTTACCAATTTTGATTTTTTAACAAAATGGAAGCATTCTCCATGATGATTTAAAAACAATTTTTGTTTTTCTTTTATTGGAAAAGTAAAAAAGAATATATTTGTGAGAATTTACAACATGAATGGAATTTCTAGCCATCATGACCACATAAATATTTTAAATATTATTTTATAATTTTCAATTATTTTTTTTTGAAAATTATTTTTAATTTTTTTAGCTTTTAGTTTTAAAAATTTATTTTCCAAATGAAAGGACGTTTTTGTGAAGAATTTTATAAAGATGTTTTGGGGTATTTCTATTAATAAATTAAAATAACCCTTTATTCATAATCCAATGGGTATTTTTTGTATTAATACCATATATTTATTCCTCTATATGGTTTATGATTATTATTTTTCCAAATAACATATTTGAATTAACTTCCTTGATTCATTTTTATAGTTATAAACTTTCCATTTAATTATTAAATTTCATATGGAAATTAAATTTCTCTTAAATATGCATATTATTTATCATGGATATTTTTATTTGTTAAACTGTATATGATTTCTAGATACAATTTTCTCCAATGAAAGGTATTTTTTATTTGGGAAAATATTGATAAATCTGTATTCTTTACTAAATATGAATATTTTATGATAAGGAACACTATTCATGAATTAAATTGTTGTTTTTGATATATAAAGAATGATTTGGGCATGAAGAAATGGGTGGGTCTTGACTATATATTATCCCTTGATGCATTGATAGTATCATGGAAAGGATCTTAGAGCTAGCCTTAGTAAGTTAGGTTTCTACCGATTGGTTTTAAATAACATTGATGATAAATATTCACAATAGAGGTATCATGTGCCCAGGAAACGTGATGTATTATAATAATGAATTACCTTCATTAAGAATTTAGATATTCTTTTCCCTAATATTTTCTTATTAATATTGTATATGAAAGAATTTTATTCTCATTTATTGATTAAAGGGCATGTATATCCATTTATATACTTTTCCATGTTGATTATTCCTTCTCTAGTTATAGCAGCCATGTTATTGATTAACTAGGTTGTGTTTTTTGTCTTTTTACTTTTCATATTGGTTATTATCTATGAGACTCTTACATTGATATTATATCAAGGCTGCACTTCTATATCAGTTTATTGATTACATGGTATGTGTGTTCTATTATTTACCTTTTGATATTGAATATTATTGTTGATTCATGATTTCATTCACTGTAAGTAAACATGACTAATATTTTGAGTTCTCCCTTATTTGATCTCCTTTATTAGGAATATATGATGTTTAATATGAAATATAATTAGTAATATTCTAGGTATAGTAATCATAGTATCATAAAAAAATATGTTTCAATTTGTTTATTAATTTTTTATTCAACCCTATGGTAATCATGTATGTATATAGTTGACCAAGACTAATAATACTTTCTATCCTTAATGATATGATTCTTTATATCTTATGATTATGTATTAAATCAAGCACATGTTACGGGAAATTGGGGTCTGAGTAACTACATTAAAGATTCAGTTGTGGCCAATAATGATCATCTAAAACACTAGATTCATAAACGTAATCTCCTATAGAATTCATCACTGATGATCAGTGGTTCATAAAGCTGTTGCAGATTATCACTAGATAGAATCTACCTATGATTCCTCTGATTGAAAATGGTATGGAAATCGTGTATTATCCATTCATTGATTAAGACTAAATTAAAAGATCGAGGAAATTATTAAAAAATATATAAATTAATTATAAATTCCATATGATGATCCTCCTTTTCTCTTTTTGAGATTAATAATTCAATTAATTATTGATTTAATTTAATTGGTTATGATCCTCTACATAATGTAAACCATTTATTATTTATTTATTGTGAACAAAATTTGGGTTATACATACCCCCACATTCTTTTATATCACGATCATAATGTTTAAGTGGTATCAGATGAGTGAGGTGATAATTTATTATTATTAATTATACATTAATTGATTATATGTGATTGTTGTTAGTTTTTTTTAGTTTTTTCAATATTCAATCCAAAAGTTTAATTAACATATTTTTGACATATAATTTTCTTAATTCATGTTTTGTATTATATAAAATTGATTAATAACAAATGAAGAATGATTGGGGATGCCATCCGGAGGTGCTGAAGATTTTTTCTAGTTGGCATGGATATATAGTTTTTTACTAATAATACACACTATGAACCCATGTTCACTACACATAGACCTATATTCAGATACATGAATAATTTATATGTATTAATAGTTGTTTTATTTAATTAATATAAGTTTTTTAGTAGGACATCCCAAATCGTGGTTTGTTAGACTTCTTGGTGTCTACATAGCATACACACCGTGTAGTATACAATGTCTAATAGTGAATTTCATGCTAAAAGAGTTGTCAAATATATGGTATAACACTTCATGATACTAACAAGATAAATCATTAATGATATACATGATGTGTATATTGTGTACATGCTATGTGAATCATTAATATCCACATCATGGAAACATGTTGAGTTAATAGAAGGGTTACACATACACATGGAATGAGGATTATGTGATGTGTAGCTCATTATTACTTACCTTGTAAACTATATGAGATACACATAGAGTCCTTATAATTCCCTCTTAGATACAAAACAAGTGTGAAACACAGTATGTAGGTCATTATTACTTGTCTCACAGTCTCCCATTAATGAACACAATTAAATTGAATAAAGAGGAATTAATTCCAACATTAAATGACAAATTACACTATAAAAATTTGATGTGATGACTATGTAATAATTTATTTAGAATTATTAAATTCGTAATTAATTGCATTTTATTATCTATAAAACTATTTAATGCTTTATTTTACATGTTGCAAATATGATGTGTATTTCTAAGAGACAACAGATTTCCATTAAGATAACATAAATTAATTTGATAATTAATTAATATATTTTATGAATTCAACATCATTTATATTAATAATAAATAAAAAATTAAAATTAATTCAAGAGAGTGTACATTTGTATATTCTATACATGTTTGTGGATGATGATGATCAGAGACCAGCTTATGTATGTGATCAGTTTATTCAATTTATTATTACTTATTTTTAAATAATTTATTAAATTTATTAATGGCCTCCGAGTCATTCTAATACCCTAATTATATAAGGGACCATGTTCCAATGGTTTCTTATATGAAAATCCCATTATCAAATTCATTCATTCCCCACCTATTTTTGAGTAAAATTATGTAATATATGTAGTTCGTAGGTGAGTGGAGACCACTAATGTTTGGAGCCGAGGGGAAACCAATCCTCGAGGAATATAAGAACACATATGGAATGATGAAACTCAAAACATTATTTGTTACACATTTTAATTACCTAGGTTAATGGGAAAGATTTTCATATTCTAGATAAACCAAAAATTACACAATCTTGTGATCATTACACATTATTTATGTAGTGACTCAGATTTTTGGTCATATTAGGATTTGGAATATTCATATGAATAAGTCCAGAGTTAGGCATGAAGATGGCATGTGATTCTGAGGCCCAGGTAGCTTGGAATTAATTTTAAAAAAATATTAAGTATTTTTATACTATTCACATGGAAGAGACGAATTATCTCCTAAACGGTAGTTCAGATCAGAAATTCAAGGGCACAGTGTCTTCCGGAGCATGTCGTTTACCCTAGGCGGGGTGTAACATTTGTGGGTGCGAGATTGCAGCAGAAAAAGGTGAACATTGTCATTTTTTTAAATAAATGAATAATTTATTTATGGGCATTAGCTCGAATAAATCTTTAATGGAGTCTCAGATCTCAATTCTGAGTGCGCGATTGAGTTCAGAATGCAACATTTACCCTAGGGGTGACCTAATCTTTTCTGAGATGGGATGTTTCGTTGGGGGCGTTAAATGGTGGTTTAGTTAGTTAATTAATGAATTAATTAAACATAATCAACACACCCCCTATCTTTAATGAACCAACATAGATGAAAACTCCTCCTCCCCTCCGCCTTCCTTCTCTACCAATGAATCGGAAGCCGAATTGTCGAAACAAAGTTGTCGATCTCGGATCTTGACAGCGAACACTCTCGGATCGTGCAACAGCAGTAGTGGAGCATGCAATGCATCAGAGTTTTTCTAAAAGGTAGGCTGTTTTATTTTTCAAATCCTAGATACCATTTATGTATTTGTTTATTCAAATCTTCCTAAGGGTTGTGTAGTTCGAGTCCCGAGTTTTCCGGAACATGTTTCAGATGTGAATTTGGAGCACCAGAGTGCTCCCGGTGGTTTCTAAAATTTTCCAGTGGAAGAAATAGTGGAATCCGATGAGGGAGGCGATGGCGAAGTGGTTTCTAGCTAAGGAACAAATGATTCTGGCTCCAGCGCGACTATTTTTGGCAGTGACACAGTGGTTCCTGGCGAGATAGGCGGTGGTCTGGCCAGAATTTTTCGAGGGTTCTTTAATCCCCCATAACTAGAAAATTGTAATTCATATTTTTGAGCCGTTTGATACAATGAATTCAATGAATTTATATGGACCTTATGAACTTGATTCGGGAGTTTTATGAGTCGGTTCCATGGCCCTGGGCCACGAAACTTTGAAATAATAACAATATTTTATTATTATTCAGCTTCGACCCGCCATAACTTCTGTAAGAAGCATCCTAATGACGTGCCGTCAGTGGCGTTTTGATCCAAATTATAAGGCAAAATTTTCAGGATTTTTTTTCAGATGATGGGACCAAGATCAGGGTGTAGGCCCCACGAGGCTAGTTTTGGGCGTTTATGGAGAAATGTGACTTTTTTTGTCTGGTGTCCATTTTGGACTAATGAATAAACGATTTTGTGCATTTTTCCAAGGGGATCACAATAGTGTGATCCTATTGATGAGTTTTAGAATCGATGTGTGGGCCCCGCACAGACCTGTTATGGTGAATAGTAATTTTTCACCGATTTACCATTTTGGGAGAGTAAATAAACTATCCTACATGTTTTTTCACATAGAACACAGGGGTGGGAACTTTTTGTACCTTGAAGGTGTGCGATGTGGTGATGTTGTGGGCCTCTTAGGTTAGAGACGTCTGGACTAGCAGCGGTTGAGTGAACCCCCATGGTTAATTCCTATGAGGGTTCATGTGGCATTACAACCCCTGTACAGGTTTGTGATCCCCTCGCTTGGATGAAATTTATATTGAGTTTTGGTAACCTTCTGGTGAGTTTGGAGCAGGTTCCTTTATTTTTCTTCCCTCGATCAGGATCTTGGTATCGCTGTGACCACTTATCTACAGGTGGAGATCCCCTATCTAGCAGGACAACCCTGTAGAGTTTGAGGCATCATAGGGAATATGATCCATTAAGTAGTGGGCCGTGTTAGTAGGGTTGGGTTATCATCGATTATACGATCCCCTACTCAGCGTGTGATTTTTCATAGGGTTGTGGAATCGTCGGTAATGTGATCCCCTACTTAGTGCATAGTTTCGATAGGTTTTGTGGTATCACCGGTTTGATCCATACTTAAAAGTTATAAAAGACGGGGTTTCTAAAATCATCATGTCCACCTTTACATAGGTGACGATCCTCTATCTGAGTGATGTGTTATGTGGACTGTTAGATCGGGTTGTGGTATCCTCCAACAGATCCTGGGAGTACTTCCATATCTGTGAGATCTTATAGTTGTCAAAGTGGGTTCATGTATCCCCTAGAGGACCCTAGGAGTGATACCCTATACAAATTGTTAGATGTTTCTACATTTTCTGCATGGATTTCTTAGTGATGATTTCCAATGAGGGTGTTCTCTCAGATGGTCCATTTGGGATGGTTGTATGAGGCCTGATGGAGTGTAACTCTCAGACAAGTGTCATCTGGGATGATAGAGCTTGTCGTGTGTGTTATCTTAGTTTTTGTAATCCTTAGAGATTTGAGTAGAATTGGTCTCTCGTTATGAGGTCAGAACCTCATGAGGACTGGTGCCTGAGATGAGAATATTTAGATGTTTATGGTATATGTATGGGCATATACCAGAGTTGAGCTGACTAGTCATGTTTAACTGAGGATGGTCTCGAGATGGATTTTCTCTCTTGTTTGGGTTTCCTATGGATGGAATGAGCTGACTATGGCCTTTCAGTTGCTCTCTTTTATATTGGGGTTTTTGGGATGCCTACTGAGTATTTTTATACTCCCCCATACATGGTATTTTCTAGGACATGTGTTGTGTCTTTTGCAGACAACAGGCCTTTCAACGCATTCCTAGAAGGACCCAGAGCAGGTGGGGCTTATCTGATATGTTTTCTAGTGGGTACATTTGATAGTGATCCCCTTCGTCTGAGCAGTTTGGATGATTTTGTAGTTTTTTTGGTGGGCCCTATATATACCCTTTTTTTACTTTTATTGCACTTTGGTTTGGGATAGATATATGCATGAATTTTACTTTTAGTTTTTATATATCTTTGAACTGTTGTAAGGAGGTGTGTGTGTGTGTGTGTACATGTACGATAGGCTATGACCTCCCATGTGTGTGATATCTCACTCAGTTCTAGCCGCCAACCCCTGGCCTTTTGGAGGCGGCCTCGGGGAGTTGCAGCTCAAGCCCCATTGGGTTGGGTCATGATAGAGTGGTATCAGAGGAGGTTCCACCTTTGATATCTTAGAGTGTAGTTGGTATAACTGTGATCTTGGTTTGGGTTTCATTGTGGTAGTGTTAGGATGTTTTGAGTTCAACTTTCAGGCGAGGGACTCTAGTGTTGGTGCGGTGGCCGATGTATCCATTCACTAGGAATCTGATAACCTGATTTTCTGCATGGTACATTAGGACACTGGTCACAGGGGAATAATGGTAAATGCATCATATTGGACTGCGTTTTGGAGTTTTTATTGTCCTTCTTGATTTAGCTTCCAAGATCTACTCTTTTAACGTGGTGTGTCTTGATTTTATTTCAGGATGCCTCCACGATGACAACTATTGAGGGTTTCGTAGTGGGGTTGTGGTGATGATCTATCCCGAGTAGAGGCTTCAGGGCTGGGTACGGATTCTCAGGCTGGATCACCAGGTGTTCCGCCAGTTGAACCACCACATGTCGAGTAGCTGGTTGTGTCTGAAGTGCAGCATGAGGATGCGAACAGACTGAGTGTGTTGCATGGGTTCCAGAGGGAGCGACCTCTAAGGTATTGGGGTGATCCAGACCCCTAGGCAGCTGATGATTGGCTCGAAGTAGTCACCCAAGTTTTCAGCATTGTGAGGACACCTCCAGATCAGATGGTGGTCCTAGTGGGGATCCTTCTTCATACATTGGACATGTGACAGTGGAGTCTAGTGACATAGTCCCATGACGAGGAGATGCTCACGTGGGAAAATTTTGAGTGTTTATTTAGGAAATAGTCTTATCCGTTGATACTGAGGTCAGTGCGGATCCAAGAGCTTTTGCATCTTCGGTAGGAGGGAATGACTCTGTCAGAGTACAGAAGGAGGTTTACAGATCTATCATGATACTCCCTGGATATGGTTTGAGCCTCATTATTTAGGGCTCTGACCTTTAAACAGGGCCTACTCAGAGATATCAGGGTAGGTGTTATTTCCTTGTGCCTGCCCAATTATACTGGAGTGCTGGAGATGGCATTGGTGGTGCATAGCTTTTTGGATGAGCAAATTCTACCCATCAGTTTTGGGAATATGGGAGATGTGACCTTGATAGCTAGTTATATAGTTGGTAGCCGGTGGAAGGTGAGGGGGTCCGGATGTGCTCGATGTTTTCGAAGGCGCCCCCCAGATAGAGGATATGAGGCTTAAGGTTCTTAGGCCAGTTTTGGTATGTTGTAGGAGAAGAAATGTTATGTTTTTGATGGCTAGAGAAATATTTCTAGATATTGTCTGACCCGCCCTATTGATGAGAGGGAGTCAGTCGATAGGCTACTTGGAAAAGGTATCACCTCGAGTACAGAGGTCCATAGGGAGAACGATGTTGCGATGAAGTCGGTACAGTAGGAATATGTGGAAGGAGATATGAGTTGTCACCGCCAACACCCCTAGGTGGTTTACATCATGATCATGGAGTTGGAGGATGAGGGAAAGGAAAAATTAATTCCTTAGAGGTTGTTGACTTTGAGGCTCCAAGTATGGATAGAGGTATGATCTGTGTCCCTTCTATTTTCTACAGTAGTTTTGATATACACATGTTAGGTGGTACTCTTTCATTTTTGTTACTTGATCATGGTTTTTAAGACGTTGGTAAGACAATATGTTTACGTTGGTGTTGTTAGACTTGCTTTGAATGCTATAGGAATATGGATCCTTCCCCCACTAAGATGCATTTTTTTAACACGATTAAAACCGTGGGGGTGAGTCAGTGCCGCCCAAATAAGATAGTATTGAGGTGTTGTGGATGATTCCCTCGAACTAATGTTTTCGGGAAGGGTTGTGTGTTGGAGAACCTAATGGTGTGGGAGACCCATTTGCGAGTTTAGTTTCATTCCCTCATTCTTATGGCTTTTCGGGGCCGAAAAGTCCTAAGGTGGATAGGATGTATCGACTTGGGTTTTTAGCCCTGTCATGTTTTAGAATATTCCTATGAATAAGTCTCGAGCTAGGTGAGAAGACGACAAGTGATTCCGAGACCCTGTGTGTCCAGAATTAATTTTATAAAAATATTAAGTATTTTTATACTATGTACGTGTTGGAGTAGTGTTATCTCATAAAGGGTAGCTTGGATCAAAAATATCAAGGTACAGTTGCGTGTGGAGCGTGCTGTTTACCCTAGGCGGGGTGTAACCTTTGCAGGCGTGAGGCTTCTGTAGAAAAAGGTGACCAGTGGAATTTTAATAAATAAAAGAAATAATTTATTTATAGGTGTCGACTCAAATAACTCATAAACAGAGTCTCAAATCTCAATTATGAGTGCGCGGTTGTGTTCAGAATGCCACGTTTACCTTAGAGGCGAACTAATCTTTTCCGAGCTGGGAAGTTTGGTCGGGGGTGTTAAATGGTGGTTTGGTTAATTAATTAATTAGTTAATAAAACATAATAAACCTCCGCCACTCTTTGAATAACCAATGTAGAGGAAAACGCACCCTCCCCTCCACCTTACTCCTCCAACAAGGAATCAGAGGCTGAATCGTTAAAACAAATCACCGTCGGTCTCGGATCTTGACGATGGATGTTCCCGGATCGTGCAATAGTAGCAGCAAAGCGTGCAAAGCATAAGTGATCATCCAAAAGGTAGGCTGTTTGAGTTTTAAAATTCTGGATCCTGTGTAGGCATTTTTTTCTTCAAATTGTCGTAAGGGTTGTGTTGTTTGGGTCCTGAACTTTCAGAAACATGTTTTGGATTTGAATTTTGAGCACCTGGGTGATCCCAGTAGTCCTCAGAAGTTTTCGGGTGGTGGGAATAGTAGAATTCGGTGAGGGTGGCGGTGGTGTGGTGGTTTACAGCTCTAGTACAATGGTTTTTAGCTCCAGTTTGGTAGTTTCCGGTGGTGGTGCGGTGGTTTTCGGTGAGACATGCAGTGGTTCGGCTAGAATTTTCTAGGGGTTCCTTAAACCCCTGTTACTTGAAAACCGTAACTCCGATTTGAAATCCGTTTGCGGAGACATATTCCTTGTGTTGAGGTGGAGATTTTGAGGTTTCTTTTGGAGTTTTATGTGTTGGTTCAATGGCCTGAGGCCATGAAATGTTGAAATAATAATAATAATATTTTATTATTATTCTGCTTCGACTCGCAATGACTTATGCACAGAGCGTCCAATTGATGCGCCATCAGTGGCGTTGTGATCCTGATAGTAAGGATGAATTTTCAATATAGTTTTCTGGAACTGGGACAGAGATCAGGGTGTGGGCCCCATGAGGCTGGTTTTGTGCGTTTATAGAGAAATGTGACTTTTCCATCTGGTGTCCATTTCGGACGAACGAGTAGACGATTTCATGCATTTTTCCAAGGGTATCTCAACAGTGTGATTTTATTAATGAGTTTTGGAATCATGGTGTGGGACCTACTCGGACATCTTATAGTGAATAATAATTTTTCACCGGATGATAGTTTCATGTGCTTGAATAGCCAATCCTGAGTGTTTTTCTGAATTGAATGCAATCGTAGCCTCAGTTTGGACCAAAAGTGGTTGAGTGAACTCCCTTGGTTTGTTTCTATGAAGGTTCGTGTTGCATTACCACCCTAGTACAGGTTTTTGACCCCTTAATAGGATGAATTTCTGATAGATTTTTGGTTTCCCTCTGTTGAGTCTGGAGCAGGATCCTCTAGCTCAACTTCCCTTGATCGGGTTCATGGTTTCACTGTGATCGCTTATCCTCAGGTGGTGATCCCCTATCAAGCAATAAAACCCTGTAGGTTTTGAGGCATCATCAAGAATATGATTCCCTACTCAATCGGATGTATTATTTTGGTTTCGGTGTCATCAGTTATACTATCCCTTACTTTGTGTGTTGTCTTCCTTAGGGTTGGGTATCGTCGGTAATATAATCCCCTGCTCAGTGCGTGGTTTCTGTAGGGTTTGTGGTATCGTTGGTTTGATACCCTTCTTTATAAGTTATAACATATGGGGTTTTTGACATCATCATGACCACCTTTATGTGGAGCTGTGATCCTCTATCTAAGTGGGGTATTATGTGGACCATTTGACTGAGTTGTGGTACTCCCCAATGGATCCTGGGAGTGATCTTTTATCTGTGAGATCTTATAGTTACCGGGGTGGGTTCATGTATCCTCTAAAAAACCCTAGGAGTGATCCCCTATCTGTGGAGTATGGTGTTTCCACTTTTTCATCTTGGATTTCTTACTGATGATGTAATGTGAGCGTGTTCTCTCGGATGGACCATTTGGTATGGTTGTGTGAGGCCCAATAGAGTTTATCTCTCGGGTGAGTGTCATCTGGGATGATAGATCTCATGGAGTGTGTTTTCCTTGTTTGTGTAATCCTTAGTGCTTTGAGTAGAACCTGTCTCTAGTTATGAGGTCAGAACCTCATGAGGCTTGGTGCCTAAGACGTGTATATCTATATGTTCATGGTATATGTAAGGTCATATACCCGAGTTGAGCTGACTTGTCATTTTTATCTGAGGATGGTCTCGAGATGGAGTTTCTCTCTTATTTGGGTTTCCTCTAGCTGGGATGAGTTGAATGTTTCCTTTCAGTTGGGTTTTTTGGGTGCATACTAAGTATTTTTATACTCACCCTTGCACAAGATTTTCCTGCACATGTGTTTTGTCTTGTGTAGACCACATTCCATTCGATGGAGTCCTAGGAGGACCTAGAGTAGGCGGAGCTTAACTGGGGAGTTTTCCAACTGGTAATTTTGATAGAGATCCCCTAATTCTGTGTAGGTTGGATGCTGTTGTTTTTTTATTTTGGTCGGCCATCTATTTTCCCTTTTTTGTACTTATATTGCACTCTGGTTTGGGATAGATGTACACATGCATTTTACTTTTAGTTTTTATATATCTCTGCACTATTTCATGGAGGTGTATGTGGGTTAGTGTGTACATGTATGATAGGATAAGGCCTCCCATATGTGTTATAGCCTACTCGGCGCTAGCTAACAACCCATGGACTTTTGGAGGAGGGCTTGGGGAGTTATGGCTCGAGCCTTGTCGGGTTAGGTCATGACAATTTATTTTATTTTTATTAGTTGCATAGCGACTTATTTATGGATTATTAAATCAATATATTAATTAGTTAATAATAATGCAAGATAGAATTAAAATATTTATTTTAAAATATATATCATGGTAAACCACTTATTTTAAATTCACTTAATATTAATAGGCATGTAATAAGATAAAATCATCATTTTACACATAATGATAAAAATCCCCCATAAAAATATTATGTTGGTATATCCTTCCATTAACTAATTTAGAATAAGACCAACTGATCATAATGTTTTATCTATCCCATAATAGGATGATAACACTTATTGGGGATATATAAATGAGGTTTTGGTGGGACTTGGATAATTTTACATCAATAGGAGTAGCCTTCCCTAAAATTGATGTAAATTTACAAGAAAATTATTATGGAAATCTAAAAAAATGATTTTAGGATTTGTTAGTCCACTAAATTGTACACAGATTTATTATTAAATGATGTTAATAATTTATTCCTAACCATGTAAATTCTAGTAACTTACTAAGACCTTTCTTGGGTATTAGAAGTGGAACAAGGATCTATGCCACTAGAATATCAATTTGATGAGATATTCTAACAAAATTAGGATTACTATTAGGTTTCAATCAAATAGTGGGAGAGAGATACATTAAATTAATTTCATTATAAATTTCTATAATATTCATTAAGTAAAGTATTTATTCTCTTATGTATTGAAATAAATAAAAAACCACACAATTTATAGTATATCAATATGATATTTATTAGAGAGGGTGTCCTTCTCACCAGCTCACATTTCATAGAATAGTTTAGGAACATATTTCTAATTCTACGTCAGGATCATAAATTTTATATGCTCGAATAGAGGTTCTTAGTAAAGAGGATAGTGGGGATATACAACCTCTCTATGTGAATGATTTAAAAGATACAACATATGTCCAATATTTCATGCTACGATACATTTCCACTAAGATTTTAGAGCAACATGAGGGTATAGATACATATAGTTTAATGTCTCAACTTCATGATATATATCATAATAAGGTGAGGTGATAGATATATGACATCTACAATGCACTCTTAAGATGAATGGTTGGAGATTTAGTGCTATCTGGGCCTCATGTATTCACAATGATTACCTATATTGCATTCTTGTACATATTGGATGTTTACAATCCTTAATGAGTTTCTAACTGATCATTTTTTATACTCACTATTCAAGATTTTTCTAGTTTTATTGTTAATTATAAAAATGAAATAGTTAGAAGACACATTCAAAACTCCTTTCTCTTATTTTCTACATTGATAGTGATATGGGGCATGAAAAAATTTTTATCCTTAAGGTGAATAAGAAAAAGAAGATTTCTGAAAAGGCGAAAAAGACTCATTAAATGTTTAAGGATCCTGAGTAATGTCTTTATAAGAAAATAATTATCAAAAGACAAGTAAATAAAAATGATGTAATATGTTTTACATGTTGAAATATATTCAACAACAATAATAATTTAACCTAGTTAATGAATCATGGGGAATATTTAGTTTAATTCATTATCAATAAAAATCATTATATATATTCACATTGGGTATTAGATATATCTTGTGTTGCACACATATATATATATATATTTAATTTCTAGAACCATGTATATTTCAAATTATTTTTAGTGGATATATTGATTTAATGGATGAAAATGGTGGGAGTATGGCTGCTATTTCCATTGGATAATACTACCTTATTTTTACCACATGGATAGTCTTGGTTTAAAATATTTTTATTATAAACCAATGGTTGAAAAACCATTTTTTCCCTTTTAAGATAAAGTAAGTTATATTTTAATATTTGGAAAAAAGATGTTTCTTTTAAAAGGGAAACATATGTTATAGCATGACACAATTAAAAAAGGGTTCTATGTATTAAATTAAAAAAAAGGATTACAAAATAATAATGAATCAAGTTAGCATGGAAAATTTCACACCCATCTATGGAATCACAATATTAATGATAAAAATTTAATAAATATCTATAAATACGGTTACATGGACACTTTTGAGCTAAAACCTTATATAAAATGTCACACCTGTTTACAAGTAAAAATTACCAATCCACCATTTAGTGGACAATGTGAAAGAGCTATGGAGCCTCAATAGTTGTTACCCACTGATATTTTTTGACCATTTCTAGTATATTCTAGAGGTGGTTATTCTTACTTCATTACATTTATTGATGATTTGAGTATTCATGGATATATCTACTTGAAGGGGTATAAGTATGAATACTTTGATAAATTCTTAGAGTTCAAGTATTTAGTAGAGAATCCACGTGGAAAGAAGATAAAGAATATTATACCTGATTGAGGTGGTGAGTATCATAAGTAATAATTCATGACTATTTTAAATGAGTGTGGGATACTATTACAACTAACTTCTCCTTATACTATATAGTGGAATGGTGTTAGTGAATGGGGGTACCATACATTATTTGACATGGTAATATTTATGATGAGTCATACAATTCTTCCATTATAATTTTGGGGATATACTTTACACATTATAACATTCACACTAAATTAGGTGCTAAATAAATTTGTAATTGGAATTCTATATGAGTTAATTTATGGATGGAAATATTTATTATCAAGAATACCTATATAGGATGTGGTTAATTTATTAAGGAAATATGTGACAAAAAACTAGTACCCAATGTAATGTACTGTATCTTTATTGGTTATATCAATGAAAAAATGTGATATTTTATACATAACCACACAAATAAGATGGTTGTTTCCCAAATACCGGACATATTTCATGAAAGGGAGGAAATCCTCATGAAGGATATTTTAAGAAATATTGAATTCAATGATTTTTATTTCCATGATACAGAAGAGGTTCTATATGAAATGATTCCATAGGTTCCCATGGAATATGGTATTCTTGAGACACAAGTGTAGAGCCCCCAGTCATATCCACTGAGAAGGGGGGTTGAATCAGTGGTTACCATTTATGAATTCTCTTTTTCAACTCAATCTATGTGACTAGTTAAATCATTTTTCTATCTTCATTTGAAATTATAATTCCCCAATATAAATGAAAATTAATACACTAAAAAGAACACAATTATTTTTAAAAGGTATGATCATGATGTGAGAACCTTCCACTTTTTGTAGTCAACCAATGTTTATTTCAACGATTTTTTTATCAATATTAATTTTAGTTATTACAAGTTCTAAATAATTCACACAAAATTTTAGACACGTAATATAAATTCCCTATAAATGATGAATGGTGTTAAAGTTTATTTTACCACTCGTTTATCAAAATTTCATCAAAAAACACTAGTGAACATTTCTTTAAAAACTTATAACTAATGATGTAGTGTGTAAGTTGGGATTGTTATATTTTATTTCCACAAAATAAAATATTCTTTTGAATCACTAATGGACATTATCACATTCACCATAAGTATTCAACTTCCAATAAATATTATTTATAATATTGAATGCATGTCACCTCATTATAATCTTTTGAATGAGTAAAAGATCATTTTTAAAACTTAGTATTATATTAGAATAAACAACCTAATATTTATCAAATTAATGAAATTTGACTTTTTACTTGAAATATATTTAATATTATTTTATTAAAGAATAAACTTGAAAAATTATAATTTGTTTTCTTTTCAAATTATTAACACACTACAAACATGGGTATGAATGCCTTCAGAAAAAACTTACCGACATCAGTCTTAAATTATTGAACCTTATTCATCAAATGTATATCTAATATTTCATATAGTTATCTTAAATATTTTTTTTATATCATCACATGAATCAAATCACAACAATATCTCATGTATGTATAATGGGTATCATATAGAAATATATCAACCCCCCTTATTTATTATTGGTGGAAGATAAAAATGGTCAAATTCATAATATATTCATTCAGATGTGTACACTCTATTTAATAATGTTTCTTCATATGAAAAATTTACTTGGATATTATATTTTATGAGATCATTCACTATTTTGGATTAATATTATAATTATTGTTTGTAGATTATTCTAAACTAGTGTTTATAATGCATTCTTTATATATGTTGATGTATGTGGATCCTTTTTCTTCACACAAACCAGGAAAAAACGCATTCTTCATAAAACAATTTCCAGCATGGAAAAAAAATTTATCCTCAAGTAATTTTATATGGGAACTGGGTTATATTCTTTATGTAAGTACACACAATGTATGCAGTTTATCTCCTTCCCATAATAATTAACAGCTGTACGAACCTTTTTCTTCATGAAGGTGATGATATCAATTTTTTGGATTAACCAAACATCATAGTAACATTAATTCCAACACTTAGAATAAAATTATGAATAATTATTCCTGAATATATTGGTTTTCAAGTAAATCCTTCTCAAGAAACAATTTCTCAAAGACACTATATTTTACTGAAAAGAAGGTATTGTTTAAATATTAGGAGTGACCAAAACATTCATCAGGATCAAGGTATTGGTATTTAAAGACCCAATGCAGTAATGTATATCCATGTTTGATACAAAATTCAAACCCCTATAATATTTTCATTTAAATTAATTTTGAATATCGGAAGATTATATTGTCTAAACACGGGTTTCCACTCGAGAAGTTCTCAGAAAACATGGTGTCTCTTCTTACATGATGTTTCCTCACTCAAATCATGTTCATACATTTTTTTTACTCATTTTAAATCTTTTAACACAAGAATTTATCTTAGTTTTATGATAATCTGACTTCAATTGAGTTTTCCTTCAGAGGAATCTAAATATTTAGATTATCTCTTTCATGTAAGATTTAGATTGAATTCATGATGTTGATACGATCCATCATTCGTGATATCATTGGTTTGATCATGGGGGACAAAAAGAACAGTGATCTTAAGGTTCTAGTATTTCATTTTCAAACACTGCAAGTGAACAAAAAGTAAATCCCTCTTAGGGAGGTAGTAGATGTTGTTGATGAAGATTGAATGTACTAGATTAGCTACGTCTTGTTTCTAGTGTTACTTTAATATCATTTAACATGGGTGAACAATAACCCACAAGTCTAAATTACACAAATACTTTCACTACGATTGAGTGAATCATTTTACTATAATGCATCTTGATAAATCAACAGAAGAAAGTACTAGGGTTCACTTCTGAACCATCATTGGCACCAAACCTTGCCAACTCTTTCCACTATTATATTTACCAACATAGTGGCACCACCTCTCTCCTTATGTGCTCCTTCATGTTCCAAAAATCACTTTCTTATGAAATTAATCACCCATATCACTAACATAGATGATTGAGGGTTTATCAACACACCTTAGAATTGGATGTGGTTCACCTTCACTAGCTTTGTTGTTTGTATTAGTTTTTATTAAGACTTCTCATAAATGAGTTGGACCAATATTCAATATGAACCCAAATTGAATTATTTAAATTATGAGACATATTATTTAAAAACATATACAATTTTTTGAAGATAAATATAAAATTATTTTTTCCTTTTTTCATGGAATACTCTTAATTATTCTTTTGAAAAGATTTCATTATAAAAAAGTAACATTTATGTGGTTACTCTTGTAATAATGAAGTATTACACTGTATTATAGTTTATTATGTTATTGTAAGACCTGTGAAACCTTTACCATAGGTTGTTGTACCCACAATGACTGGTTTATCAATCGATAGAGTTAATAAGGTGAAATGAACAAAAAATAAATCCAATGTCAATTCATGAATCCTTAACTATTCTACAAGATTAACCCCCTTGGTAAATTTTGTAGACAATGTGAACACTCCTATTGAAATTGGAACATGTATTTTAAATTATGAAATGAACAATCATAATCATACTAACTTGGATAATTGTTCAGGAATGAAATCCAATTCCATTGAAAAATCTATAAAAATTCTCAAAGAATCATGACTTGATCCCAAAAAATGATCTTTGATCTTCCATAGATGGAACTCAATATTCAAAAAACATACTTGGGAACATGAATTCTAATCCAATATATTTTTCTTCTTCAAGACATATTGAAAAAATCATTGATGAATAATATGACATAAAAAATTAGGATAATTAATCTCCCCCTTTTTATTTTTTATCTGTACAAACAGTACATTCCATGTCAATATGTTAATACCTTATCTCTGTAGGACCCCGGGACACCCTGAGAGGGGAGGGGTGAATCAGGGTGTCAACTTTTTCTTCTTAAAGTTGTGTATCTTGTTCCCACATTGGTAGGAACTACTTAAACCTGTATGATGGATATGATTAGCAATGAAACATTCACATGCAGAAAGATGACACGACTATTTTTACTTGGTTCACCACTAAGGGCTACGTCCAAGGAGCGTACGCCGACAGGTTTTCGGTCATACCTAAATACACTATGCTTCACTAGCTGTAGATAACAATTGTTTGGGCACAGTCACTCTATCCCAGGCTCACTTCCTTTACAATGGTTCAGGGATAGCTCACTACTTCCCTCGGGTCACTCCTGTTGACTCCCCCTGGCTCACTACCGTTGGTGAAGTCTCACTCAGTTTATAGACGTGAAGGTCTCTTCAATAGATTTGAATTGAAGTTTTTGTCTCCTGTTCCGCTTGAGACTTTGCTTGCATCAGAGTTATGAGTTGATGATCTTTTGTATTCAACCTTTTACTTTAGTGCAATGACTGAATGCACTAGATCCCCTTGTCTTCGTTTTCCGGAATCACAATCACTTGTGTGATTTCTCAATAAATTATGCTCTATTGAAGTCCAAATTTCATCCACTGATGAGTACGCCTTTTTCCCCTGTCCACTGGGAAAACAACTTTTAGAAAGGGCCTTCAAAAAGTACCCTACTTCGCAAGGCTGCCAATTTTGCAAAGCTCAAACAAGTCCTCGCAGAGCCCCTGCCTTTTCGCGAAGCTCAATCACGAAGCACTCTCACGATGCTCCAGCCTTCACAATGCTGGGCTATCGCGGAGCTCCTGCCTCTTCACGAAGCTCACTGAGCCAACGCGGGGCGCAAGACTTTTGTGGAGCTAGAATAGCCACCGCGAAGCTCCTCTTTCGCGAAGAAGACTGCCTTCGCGAGTGACCTTTGCAAACCGAGAGCAAAGGATTTTTGTTGAGAGCTCTCTACTTCTCTCGAGGGGGTCAGCCTCTATTTATAGGCGATTCCTCCAACCCTCAAACTTTCCACGTGAAGTCAATGCCACGTCATCTCAAATCGCGAAGCTCCAAAGATTCCGTCATAATTTTGTCCAAATCGCGAAGCACCACGGCAATTTTCTGTTCGCGGATCTTGACGTAATCGCGAAGAATCACCGTCAACATACCTCTGCGCCTTCATCGTGAATCTCCCTCGCAAAGACCTTCTCTGCCACGATGCGCTTCATCCTCTGCCGTTCGCGAATCTTGACGTAATCGCGAAGTATCGCCATCATCATTCCTTCGCGCCTTCACCGCGAAGCTCTCTTGCAAAGCCCTTCATCTCCGCGAAGCTCTCCAGCCTCTGCCATTCACAAAGCTTGACGTAATCGCGAATACTCACTGCCTCCATTCTCTTGGTCTTCGTGAAATCCAGTCCATGCATCCCATCTTCTCGAAACTCATGCCTTCGCCATATTAAATTTTGATCTTCCTAGAAATCCAATTTTCGCGATGCTCACCAACCTCCAAATTTTGGACCCCAAAAATTTGGCAAACACTGGAAGACGACGCCACCTTATATCTGCTCTTTTTGTCCGCTTCCAGATCATCCATTCCTTTGTAGATGTTCCTTTAATAAAACATGGATCATTATCCACAGTCCTCGAACTCGACATGCCTACCATGGAATTTCCTTTGTCAACAAATTTGTTTGTCATTTGTTTGCTTTGTCAACAAGCACGATCACCACATCAGCACTTCTTCTTGGTGATCTGTATCCTTCACCAACACTTCTGCTTTTATCACAAACTCTACTATTGTGATATGTATTCCATGATGGCATATCTTGAGCATCATCATCTTCTATGACAATGTGATGTGCATGGCTATCTCAGAATTCCAATACTTGCATGTCCATCTTAGAATTCCAATCATTAGCACATTGTCTTCTTCATAAACCATCATGATCAACTTCATGCAAACCATGTGATTCAATTATTCAAGAAGTCTCTTGCATGGTTTTCATGTGATCCTGAGTAATTTCATGGTTTGCATCAAAACCCCTGGTTCTTATGCAATAACGAGGAATTGCATGGTCTTCATCAAAACCCATGGCTCTCATGCAATAAGGAGGAATTGCATGGTCTTCATCTGAAAACCCCATTCTTCTTTAATCATCCTCATATGGATCCTCAAATGGATTATACCTCACATTCTTCATTGTTTCAAACAATGTATCAACTTTGACACATGTTCTTTGAACTTACCATCAGTACAACAATCATCTGAATCACCATTCCTCTACTCCATTGGAGTACTTCATAATCTAGATCATTTTGAACTTCTATTCCTCCATTTCATTAGATTACTTCTTGATCTCCTTCATTTTGATCTTCATTGACAACTATTGACAACAAATACAAACATATACACAAAGTGGTTCCAAAAATCTCCCCTTTTATTATTAAACCTTCATTTCAATTTATATCACTATTATTGATAAGAAAAAAAAGTACATGGAAAATTGATATTAATCCATAAATAGAAGAGTTTCATTAAGAATTACATTAAAAGTCTATTGGGACATTATTGGTTTATAAATAAATATGGTATGATTTAGAAAAATAATCTGTCTATAAAAAAAATTATACCAAATGAAATTTGAACTCATAATCTTTTTCAAGAATTATAAAAATTTATTATGGGCTAATAAAATGATAGATACCAATTGGAATAAATAATATCAACCTGAATCTCCTTCAATATAAAAAATAGATTAAAAACATTAAAGTTTAAATAGTATGATTTTATAACATCCTCGGACCATCTTCATCATTTTTTTTCCAAGTAATTGATAAAATAGTTTATCCCATTTTTATTTAGAGTCTAATTTTTCTTATTAAGGCTGTGAGATAAAAAATTCATAATTATTTAATGAACTTTTCAATCATTATCCTTCCAAAATATTCAAATTTTCATGGCACAAATAATTCCGGAAGCTTTAAACAACCATTTCTCTCCCCCTCTAGGGAAACACTCATCAACATCATCCAAATAGATAATATATATAAGAGGAAAGTTTCAAGATTTCCCAATAAAATATATATAATAAACAAAAAATATATCTTCAACTTATGGATGTACATTATTGACTACTTATATATTATCATCAAAGTTGATCTTCTTTAATGAATGTTCTTTAGAATACCAACTTGTGAGGACAATATAGAATGGGATTACCATTCTTTTTGTTGTTTAGTGTTTAAAAAATATTATAAAAATATTCCTAGGTTCTCCCCCCAATAAAATTCTTCACCTTTAATTACCTTTATGGTAGTCATAAATAAAATATACAAAGATTAAGGAAATAATGCGAGTCTTCTTGATCCTCAATATGAACAAAATGCTTGAGATTATTTTGTCAACCAAGTTGCTCCACGTTATCCATTATTCTCGCATTCACATATGATCATCAATTATATGTATTGATTTATCATGGATATCATAATTTCTTAAATTTATTTTTTAGAGAACTTTTTATTCACAAGATATTTTAATGTAATTTTATCCCTTAGGGAAACATTCATTATTTTGGAGAAATATACTTGGACTTGAAATATTGTTGAACAATATTCATGAATGTGTCCAAACCTCTTTACCCCCCACATAGAAATGTTATAGAATAAGTTATTTAATTATTTCAAGACCTATCATGAAATTAATGTTAGTTATGTGGAGTATTAATTTTACCTTTTACACTGTCTTAAACATCAATTTCAGCCATCATTCTTGCCTTGTATTGATATACAGGACTAATAAATAGTAAGTTTTTTGGGTTATTTGAAACCTTATTGGAATTTAAATGTGGTGTTTTCTATGTGATTTTTAACATCATAAATTTTATAAGTAAACTCTTCATGTTATACCTAGAGTTATATTGAACTTGAATTATATTCGTCTTATCGTCCAAAGGTGACTTCTTCGATAATTTATTGGGTGTAATTATTTTCGAAAAGTATTCAAATTTATACCCAATGTCTGTTATTTAATATTATAGGGTATTCTATCCACACAATTGTTTGATATATGTTGATATTTACTTGTATTACTTTTGCGACCAACACTTCTTCCAATATCATAAGAATATTTTATTTAATCAAATATATTTGATATATATTGATTTTTGTTGTTCTGTGAAGGTTTTATCTTCACAACCTTACCACCCCTTTTCATAGGCTTTATTTTTGCTTTATAATTTAAGGGATTTTACTAATAAACCAGTGAAAAATGCCCAATTCTATTGTAACACCCACATTGATCAATATATCTTGATCTTCGTTTATCTTATTTAATATTTCTGAAATATGTACCATAATCAGTATAATGATTTTGGGTATTCATTACCACCAATTATTATTATATAGGGGAACCAATTTCCAAAATATTCTTCGAATCATAAACATGGTGGAAGGATATTCTTCAATTATAATCATCCATATTGATATATATTTTTTATTTAAGACATAAATTTTTGTATAAATAATTAAATATGAATTATTACATTTATATTTGGATGGTACCTATTTCTTAACAACTACTTCAGATAGAGAATTAAGATATGTAATTATCTTATTTCCATATGATGAAGGTATATTGTTAGAGTAATCCTCCAAATAACACCTTATGGATGTAGAAACATATTTATTTTATTTTCAAATCTCAATATGAGTCAACTCAATATTGCTCAATTTTATTTCAAAATCAAGTCATCTCATATTGAGGTAATTCTTTTGATCTTAAGTAAATTCTATTCCTTTTCCATATAATTTACTTAAATTATAATCAAAATATTCATGCATAACATCATTTTCTTACATAAATTAGAAAATATCTTTGATTATTTTATATGTAATATCCAATAGTTCATTTTTGTTATCAATTATGTTTTACACATATTATTACAATGCATGAATCTTCTTCTCAAATTCATCAGGTATTTCATCCATATATAATATTTTTTGTGTGCCACTCTTCCTAAAGATTGCATTATATTCATTTAAGCTCCTCATACTCTTCTTTAGCGAAACCAACTTATATAGATATATTTTTACATGTTTTAGAATTTTTCTTCAGTAGATTGTCCATTTCTTCATACATAACCCCAAGAAATATTATTTCAAAATTAATGTTTTCAATGATATAAAAAATAATAGAAACATGATATTTGGGAAAAAAGAATTATATTACTTAATGAATCAATTGAAAATCCAACTATAATTTTATCACTTTCACTATTTATTAACTCATCATCAGCATAGAAATTATAAAATACTTCATAATCACTTAAATACTCTGATCTCACTGAGGTAGTATTGTTGTCAATATCCTTTTTTTTAAACAAAAAAAATTAATCTCCAAAAACTATATTAATGACTTCATAATTTCTTAGAAATACTGAAAATTATTCTTACTCTCTTGAAAATAGGGACAAATTCTTCTCATTATTTTTAATGTTTTTCAATTCCATGAAAGAAACTGTGTTATGATTTGAGACAAAAATTAATTATCTAGAAATAAACTTTAATATATGTTCAACAAAGAGATTCATGTCTTGTAAAAGTAAAACTAAAAATATAGAGAGTCAATAGAGGGAACCTTACACTCTAATACAACATATAGATCCCCAGGTTGGATCCGTTGAGAGGGGGTGAATCAATATTAACTTTTTTATATGAATTTTTTTAATTGAAAATTTTAAATTGGTTGGATCCTTGATCATTCATTATTTAATGTTCAACTTATTCCATATTCAAAAAAAAATTCCTAAAGGAAAAAATATATTTAAACATGGTCCTTTCCTTCTCTGAGAACATACTCTTTATAGTGATCAACTGATGCTTATTTCATGGATTTTGTTATCATTATTAATTGTGGTGATTACATGTTCTTAATGTGTTTAAAAAATGATAGACAAGTAATATATAAGCCCTGTAAAATATCAATTCCATTATTTATACTATAACCACTTGTTCTTTAATGGATCTTCAATAAACACGAGTGAACATGTCTTAAACTACTTCTACCTACTAATGCATTGTGCATGTTTTCCTTATTTGATTTAATTCCACATAGTAAAATATTCTACTGAATCACTTGTGGAATTTTTTACCATCATTTTATGTCTTCAAATACCACTAAATATTATTAATAAATCCTTATTCATGTAGGATCATTATACTCTTTTGAATGAGTTCATGAATGATTCTACCACAACTCACTATTATATCTTAATAAATAATGTATGATTTCCAAACACAATAATTTTTTCTTATACATTGAAATATATTCAATAATATTTTATACAAGAATGAAATTTAACAACCACAATTGGTTTTCTTATATAATTCTTAGAAAAATAAAAAGTTGGGTATGAATTTATTCTAATATGCTACCCAAATTCAGTCTAAAATTGCTTCAACTTGTTCATGAAATACATATTTCCTATTTAATTTCATTCTCTAAAATCTTCATGTATTTATATAACCATATTTATAGAACCAAAATATTCTCTTATTCATGGAAAATGTCTATCTTTCTATAAATATATCAACTCACCTTAGTTATTCTTGGTACAAAACACAAATGACCGAATTCTCAATTTATAAAATTGTATGTGTGCACCCTATTTACTATGGTTTCTTCAAATCAAATAGCTTACATAGATATTTAATTTTATGGGAGAACACATTATTTAGTCTTATTATTATTATTATTATTCTTTTTTATGATGATTCCAAATGAGTGTGAAAACTCTTATTGCGTAATATTATATATGTGAATATTTCTTATTCAATAAAACTAAGCATAGAAAAACATTCTTCCTAGAACACTTCATCTCAAGGAATGACACCATGTCATCATATAAGTGTACATGAGACCAGTGTTATATTTTTCTTTTAAGTGCACACACTATACATGGTGTATCACCTTCACAAAAAATCTAAATAGTGTTTGAACCATATTCTTCTTTCAGGTGATAATATCAAGTTTGTGGGATCAACAAAAAATCAATTTATAATTAAGATCAATTCATAGTATGAACTCATATAGAATTATTCATGAATACAGAGTGGTTCATGGAACTCCTAGTCATGAGACCTAGTTTGTTAGATTTCTCTATTTTACTAAAAATGAGAGCCTCTTCAAATATCACGAGTTGAATCATCATTTTTTAGATCCTTGTCTTGGTATTTTTAGTCCTTGAGAATCTCCATTTATCAATTTTTTATTAAAATTTTAAACCCTTGATAATATTGTTGTGTCATTTCATATTAAATCCCAAAGGAGCTCAGCATTTACATTCTTCAAACATGGGTTTCTACATCATAGGAAATTGGAAAATAGTGAGTCTCTTCTTACACAATGATTCCTCTATATAGCTATTTCCATGTATTATTTTATCCTTTTAAATAATAAAACAAATACCTATATCCTAGAAGAATTCTTATCTGATTTCAACAAAGTTTGAATTTGGGAGAAACCCAATCTTTTCATTATATCATTCATCCATGAAATTATTACATTTATGATTTCAGGAAGATCCATAATGCCACACATCATTAGTTCAATCATAAGAGATGGTCAAAAGAGTGATCACAAAAAAAATTTATGTTGTCTTAAAACATTTCATGTGAACAGTGGGGAGATTACTCACTATGAGGTTAGATATGACATTGATGAAGATTGGATGACCCGCATCACCTGCATCGTGTGTCAATGATTATTTTCATATAATTTAATTTTGGAGAAGTTTACAGTATGAGTTTTAATCCTATATCAACTATCACTATGGGTTAGTGATTACTTTTATTAAAACTCATCATGGTAACTTGGTATATACGAGTACCAAGGTCTGCTTCAAACTACTAATGGAATCAACCCATTCCAGAACATTATGATACCATACCACCCCACATGGTTTCGTCACTGCTCCACTCTTAGGCACCATCATATAATCACACTCACTTTCTTTTTAATCAATAAACCATGTCATTTCCATGGTTGGATGAGTTTCAACTTTCCCACCTAAGCAGTGGTTGTGGGTCCCCTTGTATGGATTAGTTGTCAGATTATTTCTGTTGTAAGAATTCCCATAAAAGTGTTATCCATATATTAAATATGAACCACTATTTAATTATTAAACTTTTAATCAATTTTCTCTAATATATTCTTAAATTTATTCATTCTAACTATATAAATATATTTTTATTTTTTTATTTATGGAATTTTCTTAATTATTATTCACATAACATTTATACATTAAAATAAATATTTTCAGCGTTCATCTTACTATAATAAAATATTTCATGGTCATGAACATTATTATATTTTTTAATCCATTTGAAACACATCACCAAATGTTCTAGAACCAATTAATACTAGTTCACCAATCCATAAAGTTAACAAGGAAAATACCCAAGCATGAAAAATCAGGTAAATTCATGAATCCATAATAATTATCCAAGAATCACCACATTATTAAATATTGTAGACAATTTTCTCACTTATGTAGAAATTGTAATATGTATTTGAAATTAAAAATAGATAAATAATCATCATACATACATAGATAATTGTTAAATCATAAAATCCATTGAATTTACATGAATACATAAAAATCCTCTAAGAATCAACACTTCATCTAAAAATATGTTCTATGGTCTTCCATAGATGGAACTCAATGTTGAAACAAATGCTTGGAAAAACCAATTCCATTCCATAATTTTCTTATTCTTCAAGAAATATTGAAAAATTAATTGATAAAAATAAAACACAATAAAAAATTCAGATCATAAAGAAGTACAATATAGAAGAATTAGAGAGGATTGAGTTAGAGAAAGATATTTTTTTCTAGTCACTGAAGTTGATGAATAATTTTTAGTGGATATTAATTATACTAATTTCTAAAAAGATATTGAATAGATATAATAAGTTTAATGAAGAAAATAATAGATTAATTATAAGATAGATACCATGTATAAGAATAATGTCTAGGTTCTAGACGATCATCCATTTTAATATAAAACCCAATGGGTGAAAATGTGTATTTAATAGAAAACTATACATGAAAGGTAAATTAAGTATATTTAAAGAAAGTATAGTGGATAATGGTTTTAAATAACATACTATAATATACTATAATGAAATGTTTTAATGGAAATATTTAAGAAGTAATCTATATGAAAAAACAGTATTCGTTTATGACTCTAGGAAATTCCTATCTTATATGCTAGTTATAGGGATCTATTGACGGGTTAAAGAAAGAATCTAGGTCATGGAGTATTCTATTTAACCAAGATATAAGATGTTCTAGTTTCATGAAGAATGAATGTGATCACTGTTTTAATAAACAATTTAGTGGTAGTGTAATTTAATTCCTAGTGTTATGTGTTTATGAAATAATTATTATTATAAATAAAATACTGGTATCTCTATTAGTTAATTACTTGTTAAATAAGTTCTCTATATGTAGGATTTTATTGAAGATACATATATTCTTAGAATCGGGATCATTTGTGATATATCCAAGTGGATTCCTATACTGATTAAAATTAAATACATGAATTAAATACTAATGTGATTTAGAATAGAAATATAAATTTTGTGGTTTGGTTTTAGTTTCACTTTGTATATATCTATCCAAGAAAGTTTTTCCTTTGAAATAACAATAGAAAGAGAGAATGAGTAGTATCCCATTTTCATTTGAGATAATAGTTTTCATATACACCATGTTATGCATTAGGATTAATGTTTCCTATGCTTTGAATATGGTAGGTAGATATCTAGTGATCTTGGAGAACATTGGTCTTTTTTTAGGTTATACTTATGTACATAAGCTATATTAAAGATATGTTCCTATTATATGGTGGAGATGAGGAACTTCTCATCCAAGGATATACAGATGGTAGTTTCCAAAAATAATAGAATCATCTATAGACCTATCCAAGAAATGTATTCGTTCACAATGATAGAGTTTTGAGTTTGAAGTGTAAAAAGAATCTAATTTCCACCGATTCAGTAACATAGTTTGTGTATATAGCAGATTTTTTATATCTAAATTAGTAGTTTGTATTCATAATTTCATCCATGATCTTGATGTGGTAACTAATAGTAACTATCATTTCCCATCATATTGTTGTAGTAAAACAATGGTGTCTCTCATAATAGATCCAAGGTCACGTCAATAGATAAATCAAATACTCCCAAAATAACACACCTTTTGGGATTTTCACAAGGGCTAAAGCCACTATGATAATACTTTTGATTCCGGAAAATTTGGTAGACCCACTGAATAAATCATTATCTCAATAGAAGCATGAACAACATGTGAGATCTGATGAACTAATGGTTGTTAGTAGATCGATCAAGTACAAGTGGGAGTTTATGAGAGTTGATTCCGGAGAAACAAATTTTATGTACTATGATTACTTGAATTTTTATTGTTGAATATTAAATATAAATGACTCATCAAATAATGATTGTTCTTATGAGTGACAATGTACGTGAAAATTTCAAATGGGTTATTTTCACACTAAAATGTTATAACTCCCTATTATGATGATAACCTAGAAGTTCCTTCAATACTTTATTAAATATATATTAATTGACAATATATTATCATGATATGAGATTAAAGTTATATATTATATGGGGGTGAAGTCTCATAGGATGTTGAGACACTTTATTAGGGTATATGCCCGTGGTAATCTTTAGTGTAGGATATTACAAGAACATGAACTGTCAATAGGAAATCTATATTAACATGTGTCATTAGATATTTCTATCTATGGACATGTGGACTTATCTTTACCCTTCAATACAACTATTAATTAATTTAATGAGTTTCAAACATTGATGTTCTAACAAATATGTTTATATACATGTTTTTGGATTGTAGTGTATATTGGGTGTGTCATGAGTGTTATTTAATTAATTAATAATGTGATAAAGGATTTTTACCTTCTATTTAAGAAAGAATATAAATATCTCAGGCATTTATATGGGAATAGAAGTACCCTTTATATCTACGTAAATAGGATTCAATTGATGTGTTTATTTTTGTAAATTCACAGAAAGAGACATCAAGCATATATGTTGATTGAACCAGTATGAAACCTGCTTGACTAGAGATGTCATGAAAATTAGATTTTATTATAAAATATACATATGTAGGATGGAACATGTTTTTCAAAAATTAAAATTCTTCTACACTTGAACTTTGGAGTATTTTAATATGATAAACTTGTACATTAGGAAGTGTAATTCAATTACACAATGAAAGGGACCTAGAGGGTCACAAATTAGGTGTATTAGGAACCTCAGTTAAATTTTATATGACATTAAAATGTTGGATAAACTCTACTACCATAAGTGGTTTAATAATATTTAATGATTTATTGATCGAAAATATTAAATCACTAGTTATTAAAGAGAATATATATGGAATTTGGATATTTAAAAAAATATTTATTCATTTGGGAATTAATTGTTTAGTTATGTAGATATAAAATATTTATTTATTCCATTTTACTCAAAAGATAAAAAAAAATTATTTATTGAGTTACGTGACTTTTTTCCAAAAACATATTCACTAGGTTTATAAATATAATATTTATTCATTTCTAGGAAAATAATTCAGTGATATTTATAGATAGTTATTATTCAACGAATGATAAATATTGAGCAGTGTTGGTAAACCAAGTTTTATGGTTCGATGAGAAATATCATATAATATATTATTCAAATAACTATTAATTTATTTATTCAAAATATTAATACTTAATTTATCTATGTGTTACAACATGTCAATTAAATAATAAAATTATTATTACTATTTATGCATGTGGATTATTTTAAATTATGAAAATAACAGGGTATCTAGTGTAATTATTATTTTCTAACCCTAGCATAATATGAAATTTGTTATGAAATTTTCTCTTGGTGTGAACATGCCTTAGGTTAATTACATAAATGTTCACAACTAAATCTATATAGGATTCTATCAATACCATTATACATAACATATAAAACACTTATAAGAAAGAAGATAAATTATCCTCCTCTATAAGAATGAATTTCTCTCCCCTTTAATGATTGAGTTATGATCAATGATGATCTTTAAAACTGTAAGATTCAACTATGCTATCACCCAGAGAGTTCTAAAGTTATTATAGAAGGTTTAAAAAACATATGTGGATCACCACAATAAAGAATATACTATTGATTCCTTTAATGGAATGAGGATAATATAAGAGTGGTATACCTATGAAGAACGAATTAGAAGATCAAGGTTGCTTTAAATTTATCTATAAATTAATTGTAATCAAAAGATGATTATCCTACTGTTTTGGGTTTAGAATAAATAATTCAATTGATGATAGATTTAATTACATTTATCATGACATTATTTATATATAACATAATTAATTATTTAGTTATTTATCCTACAATCTGAGTTTTCCATACCACCACTGGTACTTCCGCTGCACCCATAACCTTAATTCACCAGCATTATGGCTCCATATAGGCCATCCACTGAATAAAATAACCATATCTATGACCCGTTAGACTAAAGAATCACACACCCATGAATGATAAGATGTTTCCCCCCATAATAGCATCTTAACATCACTTCATTTAACTAAAATACATAACATCCATGTCCCTCACTCCAACAATTTGTGAACATAATTAATATATTTATCTCTCTCGCTCATACCTAAGATGAAATATGAAACACCCATTACTACCTAGTCTAAACTCATCAGGGAAGGAAGCACCTACATTCACCAAAATATATCAATAGTGATGGCCACACCCCTCTATAGTTAATGGTGGGATCTCTATTATATAACTTCCCTCACATAAATCTCTGAGTGTAATGTATGATTGATTCCAATATCACAAGCATATCTCTCCTCCCGAGACATGATCATCCCATCTTGAAACCCCTATTAAATAATATTCTTTGATCAATCATACCCTAAGACTGTAATATATCTTTCACATTTCCTCATACCACAATGAAAATACATCTCATTATCATCAAAACCTCAAGACACCATGCCCATAGGTTTTCAACTGATCACATGTGTTCTTTTCCTATAACTCTATAGGAAGTTACACCACATCCCAAATTACAACCAAAGATCCAGATCATAAAAAACCCTACTAATATAACATGGATCTTTTTCAAGTAGTGAAAAAATTTGGGAGATCACTACCTTCACTACACATCTTGGGTTTCCCCAGAACCCAATCAATTATAAATGAACCATACTCAATATTGTCACCAATAAATGAACCATATAGGAACCATGAATAACCAATATGTAATTTCCCTAATATTTCAAAGAATTTCTTAAAACTTCTTTCCAAAATTACCCCTTTTATATTAGGTATAAGGATCCTCCAAAATACCCCCTCTTAGGTTCTCTACCACTAGTTAATACGATATCATCTAATCTAAATAAGTGTATTCCCTCATATGACCCGCTTATACAACCCGATTCATCCTCCCATCAGTAAAATCTTAGCAAACATAAGATCAGCCTCCTAAAAACTAATCATGCTCATACTTTCCATTAATCTAACATATCAAAAAGTATTCCTCTTTGTTTTTATTTCAACATTCCTAAGGCATCACACCCATGACTCTGGAGTCTGCATGATCACTCACTACTTAGAAATCACCCAAAACCTGCAACTGTCTACCTACACTCAATACATTATATATGTAACTATATATGATCAAGATACAATATATCTTTTGGAAAAACACCCAAAATTAATAATACTAGGTCTACAATCAATTATTCCCTCAAAATTGAAACTCAATTCAACAATCACATGAAGTGATTTACATCTAAAATTCCAAGGAATATACATAAATTTCATCCACACTAATAACTATATCCAAATCCTTGTGTATTCACATTCCAATCTAAAATCACATATCTTAGAATAAGACAATGTCACTATAACATCAAAAATTATCAAATAACTAACCAAAACTACTAGGGGTCACTATACATCTTTTTCCGAATGGATTGCATAACTGTTATCAAATAACTATTCATAAGGGAATAAACATGATCAATAATATGAAAAAATACCATGGTTTAGTTGACTAATATTTCACCAAAACATTATATAGAAAATTAGAAGATAATTTTTTGATAATTTAAACTAGTGAACCTCCATTAATCAGTGAAATCAAACACATGAATTAATAAAAATTCTCATTGAATCCTATATAGAAACCCGACCAAATATCTTGAACATTACCATGAACCGGTGGCCCACTAGGCCTCAATCGTTCCACACTGTATGCCAAAGGATTTTGATAAGAAAGGAGGTTCTAATGGTTGTATTATGAGAATACTATATTGTCTGGATCGGTAATAAATATAGTGAATGAAATAATTAATAAACATAACAGAAAATAATAATAATTGACAGTAAATAATGAGTGAATAATTTTCATGCATGAACAAGAAACACTGTAAATATATACATAAAATGGGTATGAAATACACAAAAAAACTAAAAAAGAAAAATAAATAAAATAAATAAAAAATTTATATCTTTAACATCATCATGAGTATAGGATCATTCCTCTACTCTCATACTCCATTCTTGCTAAGAAGGACAACAAAAAGTTAGTACAATCCAAGAAACCTCTTGAGCATGGTGTTTTATTTGTCTTTAATAAGTTATAAATGAGAATTAAATATGTGAATGAAAGGTATTTATGTAGAAGTTGGTGAAGCCTTAGATAATTGTTGTTAATTCAAATCATTGAATTATACACTTGAAAAATTATCCAAGAGGATATAATTCTAACAATTGTTGATCTGATCCATTTTTCCAAAGACTTGTATCAAAGTAATACATGTTTACACTATCATAAATAAGACCATGAAATACTCAATTGCATGAAGGATTGGTATTTAAATATGGAATATCATCTTAAAATTAATATCATCTCAAGAAGTTGAAACTTGAGGTATTCGAATCACACTTTCATCCCTTGTTCTTAATTTTATTTATCGTGTAAATTAAGGGGGAGTTCTTGATTGATGACAAAATGGGATGAAATGGGGAGATTTATCTTTTCACTTGAACCTTTTAATATATTTGGTAAAGTATGTGCAGGTTTTATCATTTCATTGATAAATCTAATTATCTCAAAACCCTTGGTCAAGAATTGATACATTCTGATCAAGATTTCACATGTATGGTTGTTTATGGATAACACTAAAAACCTTATTCATATCTATCTTTTTTTCTATACTGGGTTAGCCTAAGTAGACATAGAGCTGATTTACTAAAGGTTATCTTCTATTTGAACCATATGACATCATCCATCTCTCATAAATATTACAAAATATATTATTCAAATGGAGGAGGACTTGTTTTTTAAGATACCCCACTAATACCTTTGCAATTGGTTGCCAATAAGGGGGAGATAATACTGGCACACTGATTGACCCATTCAAAGTGTGCTTATGTGATATTGACAAAAAAATACAAAGGAGGATATTGTTGAGCATTGTGTTTCATTTATTTTAAATAAGTTTTCAATGAGAAGTCAATATGTTAATGAAAGGTATTGATGAAGAAGTTAGTGAAGCCTTGGAGAATTGTTGTTGATTTAAAGCAGTGAATACCACACTTGATCAATTCTCAAAGAGGATATAATGATGGTGACTATTGAGCTGATCTAAATTTCCAAAGACTTGTATTAAAGTGATTCATGTTTACACCATCATAAATAAGACCATGAAATACTCAATTGCATGAGTAAAGAAGTCTAGATCCATCCATATCCCCTATGTGGATGAAGTGTTGAAAGTCCACCCAATATATTCTAATTGGATGAAGTTTTTAAACATATTAGATGATTGATTGAGCTAGTCCTTAGTTCCAAGACATGTGTTTAAAGGATAACACATCACTCATTACAACATTGAAGTCCATGAATTATTCCTAAATGCATGAGTATTGAAAAATTCTCCATACATCATCCATGATTGGTTTGGAGGATTATTGAAGATCTTCAATTAGTTATTCCAAAAAGAAAAGGTTGATGTTTGAAGATGGAGAAGAGAAGAAGGTTGGTGTTTTGTAATTCTAGTGATAATGAAGAAGGGGCATGGTATTAAAGATTTCATATCATCTTGCTTATACGTTTTTTTACAAAGTGTACTTATTTTGTGCCTTTTCTAAAACATAAGCCAACAATGGAGGCCAGCTGATGACCTCATACTTAGGAACATGCAGGAACCGAGGGTCAACTGCGCTTGAGGGAATCCCTCAAGTCCAACCCCAAATGAGGATGGATGTACAGGCCATGTATAATCCCACATGTACACACACGATGGTGATCTAGAGAGGTGCATGTATAGTGGGCTCCGGTAGCGCGCCCGGAGGTGGTAGAGTGGGAGCTATGAGTGCGCCCACATAACACCGATGCGGGGTGGCACCAGAATAGGGGGGAGGAAAATTTGGATATGTATCCACCACTAATTGATTTTTAAACCACAAAAATTCCACGGAACATTTTGACGTGGGATGTGTTTTTAAAAACACAGATGCAATCCTCACCGTTCATCTAAGCTCTCGACCAATCTAAGTCACATGCCCCAGCTCACGTACCGCGTTCTAATCAGGGTTGTCCATGATCGATTAAATGGCCATGGAATCACCTTCAGCCTCTAACTGCATGGAAAGCCACCCGATGCCGCTGCTCGCCGTCACCACTGATAATCCACATTGATCGAGTTCTCAACCACTATCATGGATAAAAACTCCTTCATAGTGATCGTTTAGAAAAACTGAACACATGATTTCATTAAATGGTGCATGCATGCAATTGAAATGAAGAATCCATGAAAGCCGAGGCATGCGAAGCTACTGAGTCTATGAAGAAAGCTCCACGATCATGCTTTCATGGAGAAGAGGATATGAATGCATTATTAAATGCATGCGCGTGAAGTTTACTCTATAAAAGAAGTGTCCCACGTTGAATGAAAAAACCAAGAGTTGCATCTTATCTTTGACCCACATATTTAAAATTTTGAAGAAAAATATCATTGGCATTAAAATCTCTGATCTTCATGGTATATACACAAATTTAAATGTCTATCCTCTACCTATAAAATGAGTAGTTCCTTGACTCATTAAGTGGTTTAAAAAACATTGATAAAATATCTCATTTTTGAAAAAAAGAGCATCGCAAAGGTTTTCCGTGCAGCTCTACTATGCGACAGAGAAGAGGATGCTGTAAGATTTCAACAAGTGCTATGCACTCTTAAACCTTCCTTGAAAAGAATGAGAGAATCTGAACCTTCTATGAGAAGGTAACCATGGTCACACAATCGGTTTAAAAAAACCCTCATCATGTATAGTGAAGAATCTGGTTTGTGAAACCAAACAAGTATAGTTTGTGGAACCTTACCTATTTGGGTGCCACATCCCAAACCATGATACCATATTGGTTCATCAATTTTTGATTGAGAAATCCTTTAGATGGTCTAGAAGAAGGAATAACCCGTGCTACCTAGTTTTCATGAAGAAGAAGAATTGTTCCCTCATATTTTGCACGAAGAGTAAGAACATGAGGCCTTGTGTTTTCACAAAAAGGAACACATGAATGAGGCATAAAATTTGATAATCTCTTGAGATAGTTTCTTCACATGTGAATAAATGAGGATAAACCATCCAAATTCATACACCCATTTATGTTTGAAGAAAAATACACATAAAACATAAAGTTAGCTGAACAATGTGCATGAGAAGAGAGAGAAAGAGAACATGATAAAGAAGAGAGAGTGAGTTACACCATGATGGGAATACAAGAACACAAATAACACACATTGAAGTCAAAATAAAAGAACAAGTGTGTTTGTGCTAAGAACTAAAAGGGAAAAGAAGAAAGAGGAAGTGTGTGTGATTAAATGATTACACCCATTGGGGGTTTCACACAAGAAAGAATAGAAACATTGTGCATGCATGCATGCATACACATACACAAGTGAAGACACTTAAAGGAAGAGATTGTGTGTGTGCATATTGAGAAATAAGAATCCAATAAAATAGTTCTTGTGAAAATATTTATACACATTAATTTACTTGTTCATGAACACATGCACATGTGAAAATCGTTGAGATATCAATATAAAAGAACCATTGGATCCCATGTGATCCATGCAAGAAGTAATCGAGTATTGAGACTAAATCTGGACAGAGTTAAAGAAGATAATTTATCTGAGTTTACAGTGTTTGAGAATCCAAGAATAGAAACAATTATGATATTGTGCAAGATCATTATTTCATGTTATATTCTTTATGAATTTATGTGCACCATTGGCACACATCTTAGCAAGTCTAGGTCTTCATCAGAATAAAAAAGAATTTCTTGAGCATTATTGAACTGAGCACTGGTAAAGAAAGTGATAAAAAATATTGAGAAAGGACAACATACCTTACCAAAGGATATTGAAGATTATTTAAGAGATTCATGATCAAGTTTGATTTTTCAATATTGTGAGGGAAGATCAAAAGATCCATCCACAGTGAATCAAAAAGCATCTCTTGTGAAATCCAGGAGGAAGAAGTCTTCAGTGGGACTCTAAAGCAGGCTTGTGGGACTCTGGTAAAACAATGCGAAGAAGTATAAATAACCTCCTATGAGACTTAAGAGAGATACAATGGGTCTCTGTATCAATCATTTTAAATTTTAACTAAATTATTGGGGAGAATATTTGTTGGGGAGAATAACCAACACAGAAAGAAGTAGGTCTTTGAACTGAACCTTATAAATCCTTGTGTTCAGTGCCTTTACATTTACAACATCATTAGAGGTAGGGATGAGAGACACAAGAATATTGGATCGAGGATTTAACCATCCATAGAGATTTAATTGAAAATAATCAATTAGTAAAAATATTTAAATGGATCACTGATTCAACCCTCCCCCTCTCAGTGATTCACACTGATCTGGGAACTTCAAACCTAATTCAGTAAATCTGAGTTCTGTTTGGGTAGCCCGGTGCAATAGAGGCATAAACAGGGTGTGATGAACACTACCTACTTTGTCCTATATTTTATTTAGTTGGAATAATTTAAAACTATAAAAGTATGGCATGGTGCAGAAATGGGTCATCATAAATAAAGTATCAATATTGGACTAAGCCCAAGAATGTGATTTGTCTTGGAATACATGTCCTTTGATTTAATAAATTAAAATTAATTGAATTAATTATGAGGAATATTTATAAATTAAAAGTGGATTCCAGATCCCGTCCATGGAAATTCATAATAGGATTACCAAGTATCACTTAGGGTACTCTAAAGATATCCCTCGCCACAGATTCCTTCCATGGTGGAAAAAATAAAGAAACCAATGTATCACTCTTAGCCTAGTGTATGTCTAACCCCTTGATCATGAACATGGTATATCACATAGAATAACTACTATCACTTGTGGTATGGTATAACCCTATTTCCACCAATCATATCCATGGTGGCTTCCATAGGGAATCAATATCACTTAGGGGAAGGTTAGCAGAACATCTCTTGATCTCTTCTAACACATCCCATAAAAGACCTGTGTATCTCTCTTGATGTTCTTACAATCCATGATATGTTTGAATCATATAGTACATTTATCCCATCAAAATATTCTTATAAGTACCTAAGAATCAATCTAGACTTGGATATGAGGTATGGCTTAGCGGTCACATTTTATATCATTTAAAAAGTCATTGCATTTATGTAACATTAATAATGTTTTCCAAATCATTCAATTCATGTGAAAAAACTCAAATTATATCACAAGTAATATATCGAAAACACATGCCCTCTCATTTCATTAATTTAATTAACAATTCAAAGGGATCACTTATTAAGTGGAAATGCGCCGCATAATGTGGTTTAAAAATTTAAGTAAAAGCAAAATTTTTGACCCTAAAGAAAGGAACACCCATTAGGGTATCCCATGTTATATAAATTCCTAAAAATATTGGTTTGTAGGTAGATTAGTTTTTATTATTCACGTAACAACCATTAATTTAATTTAATTACTCATTAAAGAGGAACTACCAGATGATTTGGTGCACAACATAATGGTGCATAGTGTAAATGATATAATAATTGAGGGAATGAAACTAGAACACCTACCCAATGCATAGGGTGATCCACTTATCTAATATCAAGACCTAATTGGATAAAAAATAAGAAGAATCTATATAATTTTCAAACTCCTTGAAAATAGGGAAAATGAGCTCTCACCAAAATAGTGAAGTAGATGTGATGGAAAAATTTGGATAGTATGAAGATAAGAGTACATATTAGCATTATCATTTCAATTCAACCGACAGTGAGAGAAATAGATTTCGGATGAGGAATATTCTTAAAAACCTTGGTGAGGAGGAAGAGATATCGTGCAGTTTCCATGGTGTGCATGAAAGAGAAGGAAACATTCTATGGGGGAAAGAAATAGAGGTAGGGTAAACCATCATTTCAACCAATTTCAAAAGAGCCACATGGTTAGGCCATATGGTTGGGCTCATCTTGTACCAACCGTGCGGGATGTAATGTCCAAATACCCACCACACATTATTTTCTCTCATAGTTTGGAAAACCATGTTTCATAATCATGCATCACTATTGGTTAAGTTGATCTAACCATGTAAGATAGGCACATGGTTTGGGAAAACTATATTTAGCCTATACTCCACATATGAAACAAATTACAAAACCCCCACATGGACATGTTCGATAAATCGCACCTTTAATTCAATCTATGAAACCCATCACCCCCACTAGGCCAAGCCTCAAGGTTTCTCTTGAAGGGTCACACAGTTTTAGACAAGTGGTGATCTTTTACCATCCATTCTCAAACTTAATTTATTGAGGCCTGATGCTCCTGAAACTCATCCAAATTTTTGATACACCACTTTGGACATAATATTCTATAAAAATCAAATTTAAGTGATCCAACAATCATATTTACATTTCGAGGCTCATATAAATATTTAACTCATCCACTAAATGAAATGTTCAAAATATTAAGGAATACTCATCCCAGTCTAATACTTGGGATGTTACAACCTCCCCATATTAAAACTTCTCATCCTTGGAAATACATGGTAAAAATAATGAAAATAGTACCTGACCAACTAGGGTCATTAATTTACACTTAAATAGCATCGTTGGGACTCAGACACCCAATGCACTTTTAAGGTCTATTTTAAACATATGACTATTAGTTACTAAAAACAAATCCAATTCCACTAGATAGAACTAGAACATAAAAAATAATCTTACTCTATCCCATCTATCTTAAGGCATAGTCTCATTATAATATCTTTTAACAAGAAACCTAAGGCACTCTTACCTTAGTCCTAACCTTTAAATGGCCAATTCCGAGTCACAACACTTGAACCATATTAATTCCCAACTGAATATTGTATATAGTGTTTTAATGATGTTCTTATCACATTTATCAAAATGATACTCCCAAATATAGTGAGGAAACTAGTCTTGGGCCTCACTATAATCTCAACAGTCAATTCTGATTCACCAGTCTCAATTTTGTCTTTGTATTTCATTTTGAAGCCCAGATAATTCTTTTCACAACACCTACCTAAACTAACAACGTTCACAACATAGTTCCACAAATACCGTTTAACTCTATTTTAAAGATCTTCAGTTTAACTACCACATGACAACTATTCTACAAAATTATCATCTTAAATACCCAACACCTCTCAAATTATATATCTTAATTCCTTTAAATAAGGGAATAACCAGATATCATTAATAACATTCACCAATGTCCACAACCGAATTATAGTGATTCATATCAATCAAAACATATGTGGTTATTTTTATTAAATAGAATACGAGGGAAAAAATTACCATCCAATGCCCAGTCCTAAAAACTATGAATATTTTCTCATGATGGTCATCACTAACTTCCCATGGGGACATTTACACCTTGATACATTATTTAAACAACTCCTTGAATGCACTTCCAAGGAGTCCATCATCCAAGAAAAAATGGTATTTGATTGGGTTTAGATTAGATTATAATTGAATATCTCTCAATATACTAAAGAAGAAGTCAGCACAGGGTTCATGCACTCTTACAAACAAGGATCACATAATGATTTTATCAATAGGATTATGCCACTCTTTTCAATCCACACCCGTATCAAGGAAAATTTAAAACAACATTAACCAATTCCCCAACACAACCTCTCTCGACTAAGAGTATCTAGGTTCCAACATGGGTCTTCCATCTCATAGGGCCCAATTTATTTCCAGGTTATCACTCATCAAAAGAACCACCTTTTTTACTCATGTTTAGGGTTATCACTCCCCATAATTGTTAAGAGTAAATAATCGATCCTGGTACTGTGATTGACCACTCATATATTGGTCATCCAAGTGGCACCCCACACATCGGGCATGTACCATCCTTGACTTACATAGAGGGCGTACAATTCCATACCACATGGATTCATACCCAACTCACAATCTTGTGATACTTCGTCATTATGGATGTAGTTTCAATGATATTAGGAACATGAATCTCATTAAGGTAGGAGACCCCTTTGAACTCATTTATAATAAGACATACCCACATGTAATTTATAACAGAATTTCACCTGCCACGTAGAATTTTTTGAGATTCAAAAATTTAATAAAATTTCCTTCATTTAAACCAATTCTGACGCTTTTCCAATGGACGTTTATGATTATTGTCCGTATACTATGAAGGAAATGATCTTCACAACCGACATGACGATCCCCACCTAATAAGAGTCCTAGTCTTAGAATTATGGAAAATAGAAAAAAATCCAACAACACATGTTCTATTACAACTAATTATGGTTCTGGGATGTAGCCAAAATGATTTAAGAAATCATATCCCAAGAAGTGTGGAACATAATCCACTCATAAGAACACCACGTTGGATTTATCATTAGATGTACATGTGATGCTCCCACTAAGACAAGTACACACCAATCATAAGCATCAGGCATATAAGCATAAACTAACCTGGATCTGCTGTGACACAACACATGAACCTTTTCATAACATCATCCCAAATCACTGGGACAACTAAAATTTCAAAATCCATCTCAATGTACAATGATCAAAATGAGATAAAAACCCCCATTTCACTCTACTCCAAATAATATTAATAAACTTAGCTTTCACAGAACGACATATGTTCATCCAAGATATTAGGTAATCATACTATTTACTTCATCACATGACTATGTCTCTCAAACAAAAGAAGTGTTAATAAAACAATTTTGACTCAAAATTCACTCCTCTTAACAACACATTACACAATGATAGAAAACAAATATATATGGAACTATTCATTTTAGGAATGAAATACACCACACAAAGAAGAGGAACATCACACAACTTATAAAGTGGGTGACCAGACCAAAGGCATTTCCAACGTAATAAACAAGAGAATCACATGGCACTCATGACTTTATTAAGGCTTAAAATTATAAACTATCAACCATTTTCATAGTAAAATGTTTCTTTAATAGGAGTTCTACTAAAGAAAAACATCAGGTGAACAACAACTCTCTTCAAAAAAATATAGGAATTTAAAAATTCTTAATGGTTTTCAGGGGGAATACTCTACCCAAATATCACCTTACAAATTCACAAGGATTCATTATTAAAAAAATGTCATCCCTAAAAAGATCACTAAGCCTTAAATCCTAACCTCTAGGTCTAACACATCTTAAGAAGAAATAAAGTGGGTTCAACGGGTGGCATTTATGTTCCCATTCCATGGAAACATCAAAACCGGCCCATAAAAGAGGGTTCCCAATATAAACACCTATACCGGGTTTCATTTTTAAGGAATTTAAATGATTCATATTTATTAGAAATTTATGAAACTAACATACAAGGTATTCCAACTATCAGTTTTTTAAAAAACTATACTACGTACTATATTTAATATATATCGCAAAGAATTCTAGGTAAACTCGATTATAATTTCCTTTCAAACTATTTATTTGATTTAATAGGTTCAAGAACATTCTTAGTCAAGGAAAATGAAAATTTAAAATCGAATAAGGAAAACACTATTTACTTTTTAATTTTAATTTTAATTAATTGGAACCTCATAATAATAAATCCCAAAATAAGATAGTAAGGCTTCCATATAGTTATATGTGGAACTATAAAAGTGGATACATGCACTTTAAATAAACATTGAATTAAACAAATGGATACCCCCATGGGTTACATACCAAATAAAATAAAAGGGTAAAGGTGACCTATGTGGGTCCCATTATTCCAATTTGGGTTTAATTAAGTGCAACACGTAATAATTTTTATTCTCAAAAATTTTAAAACACAATTAATGGGATTTAAACATAATATCAATCCCCAAAGACATACTACATTAAAGTTATACATTTAAGTATTTATTTAGAATAGTATTTATGCCCAAATTATAGATCTATAAGATTTTATAACTACATTTTATCACACGTTTAACTGACATTAAAAATTATTTCTCTAAATATTTCATAAAAAAGAAACATCATTAAAATTTAAGGTCCCAACAAATTTAAGTCCTCAATATCCGATTATAATTCACGATTCAAACTTTTTTTATTATGAATTATGGACAATTTAGATGAATCACCCTTCACAAATTATAGACATACTTAACTTTATAATTTATTATCTATATTCATATAACTATGATATAGTTGTCACACCTATTTCAAGAAATAAAATTCAATATATATATATATATATATATTGGTTTAATTATATGTGTTTCCATTCCCCAATTTATAAAGGCCCACACACTTTATAAATTGATCCATTTGTTCCCATTTAATTATAACCAGATTTCTACATCTAATTTTGTACTATAGAATGTCTATATGTGATTGTTCAATTATATGGGTCACCATTTCCTGATATATAAAAAACCCATAAACATTATATGTTTTTACATAGCATCCAATTAATTGAAAAAAATAATGTTTCATCCAATACAACTAATACTTTACAGGAAAAAAAATAAAATATGAAAATGATTAAATAAAATTTAATCATCATTCTACCTGAGAAATATAAAAACCTATGATTTTGTGAAATATTTTTCTCAAATTAATTTAATATTTTTGATATTTATCATTTCACAGAACACTGAATATAACATCTTTTATAGGAATCAGTAATTGTGGCTTGTGTTATAAACCACACCAATTCAATCATTCCTTACACATAACTCTTAGATTAGATTGCGGTGGACGAAATACTATGTTTAGATTATATTAAAAAAAGTAATGAATCCTTTTGATATCTTATGTTACATGAAATGCTGACTTCATTCAAACTAAAATATTTTATTATTATTATTATGGAAATATTATTATAGTTACCATATAGCCAATGGAATGGAAGTTACAAATAAGATTAACTAGAACATGATCCTCAATATGATTTGTGAAGACTCTTCAGGTGTATCCATTAGACAGAGAATCAAATTCGGGCAGAGGCATACTTTCAGGGTAACTGTAGCAGTTAATGTAGCAGTGTTCTAGTAGGCATTGTTCGGTACTGTACCACTTGAAATTATTTACCTTTGGGCCAACAGTTTGTTCCTAGAGTCCTTAAGGCCTTAAGGTCAGTAAGGCCTTCAATCCATTTTGAGGCCTCTGGGCCACCTCTAGGCCTTCAGGCCACATGATGTATAGATAAAAAACTATGAAGACACTAAAAGGAACTTGCACTAGAGGAGGTTTTGAGAAAGACACATTCACTAGATCAGTGCTACTGAATTTGGAAGAATGAGAGGGTATGTCATTAAAATTGATATCAGTCTTATGCATCTCTTCACTGGAAAACATGACAAAAAATCAATGTATAGTTGAAGAGATAATCACGATGTATATGATGGGGACTAGAAATTCCATGTAGTCATAGTCTGGGATGAATTAATCTAGACCTTTTTGTCATGTAATGTCATGAAAGAATACTGTCCATGTAAGGGTTCCCCTTCAACCCTTAAAAGGGGGATTATAAAAAATGAATAAAAATGAAGCCCTTCAAGCCATTCATGAATAAAATTAACTAAATTGTGAAAATATGTTCTAAAAAGGTATATAAAATTATTACTTTGATTTAAAATTATTTATAAATAAAATAATGATCTATTTGAGAATAAAGATATTCCTTTTGTAAGAAAACTATTTTTCCCTCTACAAATACAATTTTATCTTAATAAATTAAAAAAACCACTTCTAATTAAAATTTTAAATTAAAAATATATATTATATATTTAATTAATATTTTTGATACTCATCCACTATATTTCATTGGTATAAGATAATAATAAATATAATTTGGTGAATAAAAAGGCATATTTTTCTAAAAGGTAATTTTACTGCTATTTTACTGCTATTTTATTATGAAAAATAATGTCCATTTTTGAATAAGAATTTCAAAATTTACTCTGGGGTAATTTTTGACATTTTTTTTGAGGATTTTAATTTTTTGATGAGTACTAAAAAGCACTAAATTTTAATTCAAAACAATTTTTTTGTCTAATTTATTAATATCATTTAGTTATATTATAGTTTTGTTTCAAAGTTTAGTTATATAAATTGTATATAACCTAATCCAATTTATGTTAGGATATCCAATTTCACATTGAAATTGGATGTAAAAACATTTCAATATTTTTGGACCTTTTTTCTTAAAAACCTATTGTCATGTCACATATGTGGGATTAATTTTAAATTAATATTTACAAATTTTGTGATTTTAAATTATAAAAATAAATTAAAATATTTAAATTGGCATAATTTATAATTTCTAATAAGTTCATCTTATTTTCTGTCTAAAAATATTAGTGAATGTGATTAAAATTAATTACAATGATTAAGATACAATTAGCTTAACAAAGGACTAAACCTTAAAAAAGTCCCCAATGACCTAGAAAATTTCCCAAAATCACTTTTATGTTTATATTTGAAACTTATAATCCTTTTTATAGTTTCAGACCATTATTGGTTCCACTGTTCACGAAAAATACAAGGGTCGAGTTCCCTTTTCAAATATTTTCAAGAATGCCACTCCTACTCAACTATAAAAAGGCACTCACAGCTCTAAGTTATTCACACCACTCAAGGACTTTTTCTCATACAAAATATGACAAAATAATCACCCAAAATCACTCCCTTAATCCTTGTATCATACCATTGGGAATAAATCCAAACAAGGAATCCCTTCGTTGCAAACCAATAACAGTTACCCAAAGAAGATGTAACATCTTTCCTCCAGCACCTTTCTATTAATTTCTTTCTACACCACCATCATTATTCTTATTCCATGATTATATAATAATATGAGTATCCTAAATATACATATAGGATTTTATTATATGGTTTATCCCTACACGTATACACACTTCCATCTTATGGGTAACAAACTGATCTATCTTGTGTGAGGTCGTCCTAATATCATGAAATTATATCTTTTTTGGAAAATTATTCAACATTCCGAAAATGATATATAAAAAAATGTTGACATAAAAACTCCATTTTTTTTGAACGGATGGCATTTTAAATCATCATAAATTTATGGATTTCAAGACCTCAACTTTATATTGATCATTTACTTTTTTTGTTTAATGACATAAATCAGTCCCTATAAATTTACATGCCTTCCCCCAAGTCCATATGTACACTTTCCACTAATGATCTACTATGTGGAAGACTAGTAATGTGTTACTCAATGTCGTTGTTATATTTCTAACTGTTCTTTTTAAAATGGTTTTTTAGGATTAATTTTTACTATGTAAGTTTCTATGAAAAGAACATTCATGTATTAAACATTTAATAACCCAGACCAATTTCAGGGGTGCTATTCATTATAAGGGGGTTGAATGTAACACCAAGAGATTCAGTGAATTTTTTTATCACATTATCTTAATATTTTTTATATTTTTCATTTCAAACAACACTAAATATTTCTTCTTTTATACTGAAGCACAATGTGTGTCATCTGTTATGCTCATGTCCGAGTTTTACTGAACTATAATATACTATTAATATTATTATTAAAATATTATTATAGATACCACCTAACCATTAAAATGGATGTTATTAAAAATATTATGAAGTTTTTTAAAATATGATGTAAATATGAATATAAAATTAATCATTTGTTTTTTAATTACTTATAAATGAAAGTGAGAACTATTTTATAATGATGAAATTCATTTTTTCAGAAAACTATTTCCCTATAGACAAACTAAATTTTTTCTCAATAAAAGAAAAACCCAATTTTTATTAATGTTTTTAATAAAATTTATATATTATTTATTAAATTAATATTTTTGATACTCATCAGATATATTTTTATTTGTATAAGATAATAATAAATTCATGTTTATGAATAAAATGATGTAGTTTTCTAAATGGAAATTTTGCTAACTTTTAATGGATAACCCATTTTAAAAATGATTTTTGAAAACCTTGTAAATTTTTTAATAAATAAAATTCATTTTGTGAAGAATAATGTCAAAGTTTTCTTTCGGTAAATTTATGGTATTTTATGATACGTTTCATTTTTTGATGAATACTGAAATACACTAAATTTTAATTCAAAACTGGGTTTTTGTATAATATATTTATATAGGTAAATTATATTTTAGTTTGGTTTAAAGATTAATTTGATAAATTTTACATACATTAATACAATTTAGGTAATTATAATCAATTTTACATTGAAATTTTATATAAAAACATTTCCATCCTTTGGACCTTTCTGCTTAAAAACCTATTATCATGGCACACCCATGTCATTAATTTTAAAATAATTTATACCAATTTTTGTGAATTAAATATGGTAAAATAGTTTAAATATTTGGAATAAGAATAATTTATCATTTATATTAATATAAACTATGTTTTTTACCAAAAATATTAATGAAGGTGATTAAAATTATTTACAACGATTTAGTGAACAAATATCATTATAACGGACGAGACCTTAATATTAAGAATCCAAATGATGTACAAACTTATCCGAAATAGATTTTATTTTCATATTTAGACTTCATATTCCATTTTTTTGGTTTTTTACCATTATTGGATCCATGTTTCTTGTAAAAAACATGGGTGGATTTCCCTTTTCAATAATTTACAAGAATATCACTCCTCTTCCATTATAAAAAGGAACTCATGCATCCCACTTATTAACACATCTCAAGACTTTTTAAATTCCAAAAACATGCTAAAGAAGATCCAAAAATACCTCAATTACTCATTAAAGACTCTCTTTTGGAAAAACATCCATTCAAGGAATCCCTTTGGTTTAATCCAAAAGGAGTTACCCAAAGAAGAGGTATTATCCTTCCTCAGTGATTTTGTGTTAGTTTCTTTATCCACCACTTCAATTTTTCTTATTACATTAATATTTAAAAACCTGATCATCATAAAAAAAATGATATTTGTCTATTCTCGTGTTTTTATCTACACCTTCACTCACTTCCATCTAATGTGTAACAAACTTACTGTTCTCGTGTATGGTAAACTACCACCTTACAAAACAATGTTGTTCATTTTTCCTTTACCACCTATCATAGTTGGGAATTTTATTGGACACCATATTTTTATATTAGATATATATAAAAAAAATTATATTAATGATTTATTTAATATTATTTAATTATTATACAAAACAACCCTTCATTCCTTCCATTTTTTGTAAATTGGATAACTTTATTTGTGGGCGTGTGGACTACGACCTCATTAAAGCGATGTGATTTATTCAAACTTTACATAAAATGTATTAAGGATGAGTTTAGTAAACTTATATAATATATATACAATTATAATTATACTTTAATTATTTTATATATACTTAAATATAGTTATATTTCATTTTAATTATTTCTTTAAATACAACTACAAAATAGAAACGACATTCATTCATACGTAAGGCCAATCGTCTCCATGAATGGTTTATTATGTATAATTATTATATATTATATTTATTATTATAATAATCATATAATTAATATATATGATATTTATATAATGTTTAAATTATTTAAATAATTAAATAAATATCTTTGTTAGAGGATGAAGAAAAACATGTCAAAATATATAAGAAAAACAACACGAATATTACCAGAAACATGACGTTAACATAGAATTGTTAATAAATGTGTAATATGAAGTCTTAATAAAATAATATATGGTATTATAAATATTAATAATATTTTTTTTATAATTATAATAAACTTATATTTATTATACATGAGATCTTAATGTGTAAAAAGAAAGTCAACAATTAAGGTAAGGTTTTTCTTATGTCACTTTAATTTCTGTGAGACTAATGCCTTATTCACCATTAATTTATTTTGTGTGGTGTATATCCTGACCTTGAATTTATTAAATGATTTATATACATAATTTTATTGTTATTTTCATATACATTTTATGATCTCCCTTTTAGGGGTTTTATGGCTCAAATGTTTCCAAATCGGTAAAGTAATTTTGTCTCATTTTTGTTTCTTTGAGATACATGCCATGCTATGCTCTTATATTTTTATGTGGGGTGTATATAAAACCCATTAAAATGTTATATAATTAATAAAATTATTTTAATTATATTTTAATACTAATTTAATTTTTTTCTTTCAAGGGGATTATGATTCAACGTTACCAAAGTGGTAACTATTTATTTCTTCAATATCATCATTTATCGAAATTATTTAGGAATATGATTCCATTGTTGAAAACTTATGATCAATATATCCATAATTATCATGAATATTCATACCAACTAGTTATCAATGTTATAAAAATGTAATGACACTATCTTTCCCAACCTTTGGTGCTTAAGATAATTAATAAAATGTTTTTCAGAAAATTTAAATTATTTCTACATTTAGTTGGAAATATGTGTTATTTAAAAATAGTGTTTTCTAAATCTATTTTAAAAAATGTTTTAATATTATCATATTATGTTTAAAGAAATTTTATACATATGTATTTACTTTTGAAATAATGGTTTTAAGATGAATCTTCTGGTCATTTTCTAACCAAGGAAATTTTCTAAAATTTTATGCTGTAAAAGGAATATATAGCATGTACAGACTTAACATTCAACATGATCATAATTTCCTTGATGATAACTTTTTATGTTAATTTTTAATGAATAATTTTATAGTATTCTATATTTTTCTAATTTTTAAATGGTTTTCATTGAAAAATTGTTTAAAAAATTATGTTTATAAATTGTTTTAACTAATTTTCAAATCTCTCTTTATATTTTTATATAAGGCTATTTTACAAGAAAATGATTTAAATGTTCTCAAATATAATTTAGTTTTTTTTCAAATTATATACAAAAATATGGTTTTTAAAAAAAATTCATGCTTATTTTAGAATTTTTTGAGGAAAATGTTTTTAATTTTTTCTAGTATTCTTTAATATGCTTTCAAGGAAAACAGTTCTCAAAATATTTTCAAGATTATTTTATAAGATTTAAAAGAAAAAGGTTTTCGAAATTATTTCAATCCTTATTTATAAATTTTCAATGTATTTTTAAAGGAAATACAAAAGGTTTTATGTTTTAAAAATTATTATTCAAAGAATAATGAATATTTTCCCAAAGAAATGTTTTTAAAAGTTATTTCAATATTATTTTCCAAATAAAATGAAATCTGTTTATGTTACTCATTACTTTTATGGAAATGATCCAAATGTTCCATTAAAATTATTTTTTTGAATGTTTTATGTTTTTATGGAGTGATTTTTATTAGAATTTTTTCTCTTTCATGGGTTATATTTTTATCGAGCATGATTCTTTTAATGGGTTATGTTTTAATGAAATAATTATGAAACATATATACTTTTCCATAGGTTATAGTGTGATTAGATGTTTAGAATACCTATTTAATTTCATGGGTTGTAACATAACTATTTATGTAATTTTGTAACATGTATGTACTATTTCATTATGAGATGGGTGATACATATATCTTACTCTATTGAATGAGGTAAATATTTATATCTCATTAGATAATGATAGGAATCAAGTCAACGAGTGTGATCCAATATAAAAGATGGGGAAACCTGATACACTATGGGAAGATAGGGAAACCCTATCCCTTATAAGAAAATGACTGTGACTAGGGATAGTGGTGGGTCACAACCAGTAGGTGAAGTCCCCTTAAAGTTCCGTGATATGTTCTTGGAAATGAGCCTTATCTTATAGGGAAAGATATTATTTGTTTTTTTAGCAAACATTATTTTTCTTATGCCTTGGATATGCTCACATGGTTCATGTTACTAATTATCTTATGATTCATGTCTTATGAAACAAAAATCTTTAGTCCATGTATCATGTTTCTGATCATTGCGATTATGGGTATGACATAACAATGTTAAACTCATGTTCTTTTACTCTTATGTTCATGTTATACTTACATATTTCCATTATACTCCATTACCGAGCATTATATGTCACCCCATTCTTATGTTTCATTTCCCCAGGTTATAAATAAAAATTTTAATTAGTAACACAAAAAGGGGAGATATTTTTTGGAAACATTGAAGATCATTAACCAAGTCAGAAGATTTTTTTTTTCAAGTTTCGAGATACACTAAACTATTATGGTACTTATGAATTTACTTTTCTAATGTGATGAATATTCATAAAAAATGAATTAATATCGATGTTTGTTAATCCTGTGTCTCTATTGGATTTTTTTAGGCTGATACATATATTTTATTTAATAAAACAAATATCATGTATAAGATGACTTTCCATTGCAAGGGAAAAATATAAGAAATCATGGAAATCAACATGGATAGTGGTTACATAAGCAATAAATACCCAAGAATGGGATAAATTCAGTCATGATAATATAAATCATAGAAACATGGAATAGAACTAACAATACTGAATAAATTTCCTAAAAATGTATATAACTAAGAATTTTACTAAAATACCTAACATGGTATAAATATAGACATGTTAATAAACATATAAATTGAATAAAAAATCTCATGAAACATAGAAACTCAATCTACATGTCATATAATATGCATGGGATATGAGTCTATAATTTTCTATAATGATTTATGTGGAAATAACTCCTAGCCATACCAATACAAGTGTATAATCCATCAAATCCATAAATTAATAAACAGAAAAATACAATAATCACCCAAGGTGAAAAAACAATCAACTATAATAACAACATCACATAAAATAGTACCATTAACATGAGACTTGATCTTTCCCCCACGCGTGGGTAGTCCAAACCCCAATACAATCTATTTATCAAGTGCTGAAACATTTCTAGTATCCTGTATACCATCCAAAATCGAAAAAAAGGAAAATATAAATCAATGATACCATTTTTAGCATCCCAACCTGAGATCAACTCAAATAGTTTCCCAATCCAGTGGGCCAATGTGCCTCAAAAATTCCTCCCCATACATGAGAGGATTTCGACTAGTTGAGAGTGTTGAGTAGTGATATTGTGTGGAAACAATACCCTCTAGATCATTTAGAAATTCACCAGATGAAATAATCAATAAAGAAGGTGGAAATAAATATTATCTTATGTTCAATATTAACTGAATAATGATCATGTATGAACATGATAAAATTTACAAGTAAACATAAAATAGGTATACAATAAATAAAAAGAATAAAAAAGGAAAATAAATAAATAAAATAAGTTTCTTCTGTCTCTAATATAATCATGATCACATTATTAGTCCTCTATTCCATTCTCTATTCTATCTGAGAAAGGAAACAAAAATATAGTAAGATTTAAGAACCCAATAAAAAAATGAGTTTTAATCCATTACCCAAGTGCAATAGAGGCCAGAACATGGAGTGAGGTAAACTCAGTAGGTTTTCCACAATTGTGTCTAGTACTATACAATCTGTGTACGTAAAATGTGCAGTGTGTAGATTCATAATAAATGTAAATAAATAAATAAAACTTTTCAATCAAGGTTCTTCATGGTTACCTGACCAACACCACATGGTTCAACCTAAGCCGAATGTCTCAGGAATAAGGTTAACTATTATAAGTACCATATAGTGTAGAAATGGTTCATCATAAATAATGTATCAAGATTCAACTGGGCCCGAGATTGAGATTTGTCTTAGAGGTTTCATCCTTTGATTCTATAAATTAGCATTCTTGTAATTATGTATGAGGCATATTTAGAAATTATAAGTGTCATATTGAGCCCGTACAAGGTGATCTATAATAGGAATCCAATTTATAACTATGGGTTCTCTATAAATACCCCTATTCATAGAATCCATTCGTAGTGGAATAAATATGAAAACCTATCATCACCGTCATTCTAGGGTAATTATAACCCCTTGATCCTGTCCTAGGTATCTCACATATGAAACCAAATATCCCTTATTGCATGGTATAACCATTTTCCACCAAGACCGTCTAGGATGACTCACCTAGAAAACAAGTATCACTCATTGGAATATAAGTAGCACATCTGGTGATCTTTTCCAAGGCATCCCATAAGGACCCGTGTATCACTCCAAATGTTCTTACAACCCCTGACATGTTTTAATCATATTGAATGATGAACCCATCCAAAGAATCCCTAATGGACCCATGTTTCACCCTCAATATGGATACGAGGTATGGATTATTTATAATGTTTTATACCATTTAAAATAGGATTATAATTATTACACATTAATAAAGTTATCCAGATCATTTATTTCATGTAAAGACATTAAAATTATAGCATAAGTAATTGGTCCTAAATTCATGGCCTATCATTTCCATAATTCAATTCAAAATTCAAAGGATTCATTTATTTAAAGACAACACACCTCAAAAGGTGGATTAAAATTTTATGTCTAAGGAGGTATTTAGGCCCTTAAAGAAAGACACTTATATAGGTGTGGACCATGTTAAGGATACACCCATCAATATTGTTTCATAGGTGTCTAGATTCATACTATTCATGGAACATACTTTAATTTAATTTAATTAAGAATTAAGGAGGAGACATCAGAATGTCTACTGTCCATCACAATGGTGAATATTATAAATGATACAATACATGAGGGAAAGTAACTAGACAACATTAATTAGGCTTAGGATGATACACTCATCCAATATAAAGGCTTGATTAAATCCAGAATGACAAAAATCTGAAGAATCCTAAAATTCCCTAAAAATAGGGAAAATAAACACACACCAAAATAGAGAATTAGATAAGAAGAGAAACCAAAAAAGAAGGAAAAATGATAAGAGAGATTACTGTTATAGATCTAATGAAATCGATGGAGATTTTAATAGAGTTGTGACGAGGAAGAGGCTTCAAAGCCTAGGTGAGGAGGAAGATATCTCTAGTGGATTCCCCACGTGTGCATAAAGGGGAAGAAAGAAAGAAAGAGATTGAAAGAAATAGAGGCAGAATGAATGTAATCATTTCATCCCATTTTTAATGAACCATACGGCTATGACACACAATTAGGCTATCTATGCACCAACCATGTGGTATTTATTTCCCAAAACAACACAACACATGATTATCTCATATGGATTAAAAACGTAAAATTTAACTATTAATAGGCACTATTTAACTATAACTAACCATGAGGGTTAGCCACAAGGTTTTAGAAAACCATGTGAAAACCATGCACCACCTCCACAAAAATTGTAGGCACCCTAAATTGACATGTACCTCAACTCACATGGTTAAATAAGACTACATTAAACCTCTTACTCCATTGGATAAATCAATATAGTTATTCCAGAAGGGGCACACAGTTTTAGACAAAGCATAAACCATTTCCAACCCTTCCCAAACATGAGTTATTAGGTCATGTTTCTCCAAAAACTCATTTTAATCCCTTTAAAACCCATGTAGAATTAAAAAAATAACATGTTAGTGATACAATGCTTCAATTTACATTCTGAGGATCATTTTAGGATTTAGATCATCCACTAAATGAAAGGTAAAAATACTCAAGGACTCTTTATCCCAGTCCAAAACATATAATGTAACGTCCTATGTGATAAGAATAATTCATGATCACATTCTTCTTACTACATTTTCCAAAAGGAAAAAAATTAAATAAATCTATAAAAAATATATTTGGAACAATGAATAGTTCAATTGTAACAATGGAAACCAAAATAAAAATCATGTAACCCTGATAACATATAGATTCAACCACAAAGGTGTTCGTTGAATGCCAGTTTAAGGTTCATCATAGGATATGATATGTACATATTCACTATACACCATATCCTAAATGTTAATATAAAAGAAAAGATTCTCTAATACCATTTTGGGATTCTAAGGCCCTAGACCACTCATTCTTATCTTGACTAGAGTTCGACATAATAGAAATCATGCTTCCATATATGCTAGAGGCTATCAAATAGAAGAGGGAGAATAAATCATATATTAGGGAGACTTTGACCTCAAAATTATAATCGAAAATAGAAATAAATAACTAAAAATCATTCAAGATAAAAAATCTAACTTTACAAAATCAATAAAACACATCTACTATATATCAAATGAATATTATAGTCATATACACATACATTAAATGAATCACCCACTAGGCCTATCATATAGAAAAAATACATGGAGTCTCCACTACCATCCTTTATTCTCACCTCTATCACCTTTCTAAATCCATGTCAAGCTGCAACACCTCGATACACCGCATATTATATGATTTTACATCTAACGTATTGAGAAGATATGAAAGAACACCATAGTTACCATTTATGATATGTCAAATTAATATCGATAGGTTCTCATAAAGTTCCCCATATATACCCCATCATATAAATTTGTATAAAATATGAAAATAAATATAGAATAAAATATAAAATATTGCATGATGATATATTGTATGCTAACTAGGATACCATGACACTTGACCATATGTTTTTCAGCTTATGCATGAAGTCATCCAAAACATGTGACAAACCTAAACAATACATATAGAAATAGGGTAGGGTTGAATACCACATATCACACAATACTCTCATCCTTCAGTTATGGTGAATACCAATACCAAAACTAGCCCCTCTTTAGAGAAACTGAAAATCAAGTCCCCATCCAATAAATTTAGGGGAGGCCACACTCAACCTAATGCCTTATAATGAAGTGAAATAATAAATTTCCCAAGATAAACCTCTTATGGTCACTCATCATGTATCCATCCCCTACTCATCAATTTAATGTTGGTATCCCATAATATACCCTACCACTACACACCAATGCATGGTAGGGTTCTCGTCAAGTACCCCCACCAACCCTTATCAATGGTGGGCTCGTGATTAATAACCATTAAAACCCATTTTAGAAGAATCCACTCATAATTACTTGAAAAATATCCTCCACCATAGTGGATTCCATCCACCAACATCCAAAATCAACATAACTAGTCACACATATGAAACTACAAACAGGGAGCACAACAAATCCTCAAAGCTTATTAACTCATCAGGGAGGGGGGTATTTCTTGGGACCTATACCCATTTCTCAAATATTGGATGATATTACATTTATCCCATCACTATAATAACATAAATTCCATCTTTATCTCATAAGTACAAGATGTTGAACCTCTCTACATCTTCATCCTTCCTATAAGGGCATCAACAAGGTTCCTCAGACCCATATAGTTATCTTTTCATTTGAACTAATCCATATACAACACCTTAAGTAATTTAATCAACCTATAGGCTCTATCCAACCTGAGAATAAAGTGTAAAATCCAAAATTCCATAAAAATATTTCATCACAACTTGGCCCCACAATCATTTACTATTGAAATGAAGTCTCGCTAAGGACTTTGTAAACCTATTTCCAAGTAGTTTGAAAAAATCACATAACCCATGATAAGGTTCCCAACTCACATATAAACTAAAATATTTAAAATAACAATTTCATTATGATTATTTTAATTTAAAATGAATTTTTATGTAATTTTATTGATAAATTTTCAAATATTTAATTTTTTTTAGATTTATTTCAGGCTACAATGATTTTTGAGAGATGAGCTAAAAGGAGATGAAATCAACATATAAACGATGGATTTTGGTAAATAACAAGTGAAAGGAAAATACTAGTGTCTATAAATTAAAAATAAATATTAAAAATAGATGAAAAACAAGAAAATTGTAATTTTCATTGTCAATCTACCATTCATAATGTTAAATTATTTGAAAATACAAGACAAGATAAAGGATTGATATAGAAATGTATTTCGGAAAATCCACATGTTGACACACCCAAAAATGACCATGATATTTTTTCCTATAATAGAAAAACCCATTAATTATTTTACTTTAATAAAACATTTCATTAAAACAAGAATCATGATGTGAACTGCTCAGATGTGACCCAAAAATGATGATTTCGATGGATTTAATTTAAGGATGTGACTTTGAATGAAACATTGTGACATTAGAAGACTATTACCCATTTATTAGAGCATTTATAGTGACCCATGAATAATTGAAAACTATAAATATATTGAAAAGGGGGATTGGAAGGAGAATTAATCAGTAAATCAATGATTATACAATTGTGCTATAGGGTTCTGCTACTTTAATTTTTTTTATTCAGATTTTATTTTCATTCCCATGTCATTAATTTTCATATTTTTAACTAATGTGTTTAATTATAATCTAATATAAACTTTCTTTATCGCTTTCATATTTCCGTTCTGACCGTATCTACTCACAACGAAAAGCAACTGACCTGAGTCTTGGCCTTGGGGTATGGTTTGTCCTGTTCCAAATTTTTTACACTTTAAATTATTAAATGATTTATTTGGGGTTGTTATGAATGAGGGATAATTTAATGGGTGTAGTTAATATCTACAAAAACATGAATACCAAATTTATTTATATTATTTCATTTAAAATATCCCTCCTTTTGTTTTTTGAAAAATCTCTTCATATGGTGAGTTGAGTTTATTCCATATATGAAATAACATCTAGTGTATCTAAGTCCAAGAAGATGTCACACTATAGATTAATGCGTATCATCCACCCCAAATATAGTAGGAGGTGGAATTTATTGTTCCAAATTACTCTCCTAGTCATGTAATACTTCACAGAAAATATATTAAGGAACAATAATTCATTATTGATGATTTATAAATGATTTATTAAATTGAATTTAAACAACACCAAATAATGAAGTAACCCACATAACTAAACACTAAAAAGAAATAACTTCATTACTAATAATATTTTGTTCATAAAATGTATTTTATTTTAATTTCATTAAATTCAATTTCCTCATCATTATGTTTTTACAAAATATTGAAATCACAAAAAAATATATAATAGTTGAATTATGAATAATGTTTCATTGACTATGAAGGTTATCATGTGAGATGAAAATGGTCATATACTATGCTAAATTAGAAAAATAAATTAGCTTTTTCATCACGCTACTATAGGCGTGTCAATACTACCAACCTTTCTGAGGATCTAAGCATTTTTCTTTCACTTTTTCTATTCACTCTTTCAAAATATATTTATTTTTCATTTAAAATAATTTTCAAAAATAATTTAACGATGATGTTCTAAAATTATTGTTTATATTCAATTTATAACTACCCAAAATGTTATAAAAAAATAAATTTACCTTACTAAGGAGGCCCTCCAAAAAATAGATGACAATATTGTCATACTATTTAAGAAAAAGTTAAATGAATAAGGTACATGTTTCTCACTTCACGAAATGAAGGAAATGGTTGATAAAATCTAAACATATATTCACAAAAAAGGGTAAGGATGAACTACCGTTGGATATATATAATTTTTCAATGAAATTAAATTGGTTGAGTCCATACTATAAAACTATTCACAACCTAACTATCTCGAGTTAGATATTCAAATATACCACAAAGATATAACAAGTGATGTTGAAGACTCACATGATGGTGTATATTTGAGAGAAAAATAAGGCCATTATCAATATTATAGTGATTTAAAAAATGAATAAATTAATCATGATCTACCAATATACAATAAATAAGTATCAACACCTTTGTACCTGTCCTACTATATGGAAGAAGAAACAACTCATGCAGTTGAATTTTATAAAACATTAGAAGAGACTAAGTACCTGCTTCCACGTATTATAAATACAATACAAGAAGAACTTTCTAAAGAAGAAAAAATTTAATCCAAACTATATCATGGTCATGATCCTATATTTAACTATATCAAATCTTATTTCATCTAACATGATTTGATATCATCCCCATGTAGTTTTGAATTTACAGATTTGGACAACTCATGTTATTCCTTATAGGATAAGGATGATCAATGAAACACACTTGTTGAGGAACACATGGGTCTCCACAAAGAAATTGAACATTTATTAGTGGAATCCCATGAAGAGATCAAAGTGACTATACCTGGAGAAAAATAGACACACACTGCCTAAAAATTAATAGAATAATTTTATATTAATTCTAATTGCATCAACTATTTTCAAATAAAATATAATTAATAATTTTATTTTTATTATTAAGTATAAGTATTACATCTCAAGATAGAGATTGAGAAACAATAATAGGTTTCAGAAGTAGAAACCAAGAAAAAGGGTGATCCATACATTGTATTACCCCTTATGAATTTTTTATATAACTATGAAGTGGATTGATAAATTGTAATCTATCCATGGAGTTATCCTCAATAAAGAAAAATAAGTGTTGGATAAAAGAAGAAAATTGTGGTGGTTCAAATCCAAAACACTACACCCACTATCCAAATTTGGATAATAGTTATTACGACCCTTTCTGAGGTGGTATAAACACAGGTCCCATATGATGGAATAATCAAATTCTTGTCCCTATTTAATTTCATTCTTGGAATTCAGATATAAATTATTTGTTTTAGGAAAAATTAATATGTTTACTATTTCCCTATATTTTTTATCATAATTTGACTTGATAATTTTGATTTAATAAGTAATTTTCTTTTTTAGGTCCATGATTATTATGACCCAAGTGGAAGGAAGTTAAATTAAAGTAATTGTAATGAATTCCTGACATGAGAATGGAATTTATGATGTGAAGATAAAATACATACCAAAAAATAAAAATGAATTCATGCTCAATAAATAATTCACATCATGAATAGGGATTAACATTGAAAAATTACTTTAGAGATGACCTAGATAAATATAACTTTTACAACCCAACTATAGAATCATCAAAATGTGAGTATGTGTTTCAATTTATTATTTTATTTTACTCTGAATTTTTTTAATTTGTTTATGACATTTAAGAGAAAAATGTCATGTCCCAATTGAACTCTTGAACTCTAGTAGTGATGTAGGATACATAAGTTACATAGATTAATCATTAAACCACGGGAAATATAATTTATACCAATTGTTTTGAAACCATTCGTATAGGCCTCAAAAACATTGGTATACTATATACAAATGGTTTTGAAAATCGTTGGCTTGTAAGCCATTGAAAAAGGTCTATACCAACAGTTTTCCTCTAACCATTAGTATATGGAACTCTAATATTCATTATGCCAATAGTTTGATTAAAATTGTTGGTATATGTATTACAAATGGTTCCATAAAACCATTGGGACAAATATTAAGGGAAAACACTATACCAATGGTTCAAAACCGTTGGTATAGTGTATTACCAACATTGTATTTAAACCGTTGGTAAAACTATTCTCCAAAAACACTTTACCAACAGTTTAAAACCATTGGTATAGTGTTTTTATAGAATACACCACAACAACCACCAGCAACCCATTCCCTCCACTACATACACCTACAAACACAAGTTTCACTGCATACACCTGCAAACACAACTACAAAGAACACTCACTTTGTACTTAAAATAGAACAAAAATACACAACACTTAAAATAAAACAATTTACACTTAAAATAGAACAAAAAATACCTTCAATATCACATTAAAAACCGTAGACTCTTGCAACCATTACATGTAGAATGACATAGTTTTCAACATTGTAATCTTCACAAGACAAACACTCGTCCAACTAACCCACTTCAATTTCTTTGGTAGAGAAATATCATAATGGTTAGAGAAAAATCACATTTCTAAGTCCCATCATAGTGAGAGTTACATACACCATTAACATAATTAACACTTAATTCATAAGGTAATTACATCAATTATACACATACAACAACTTTACATATACACCATTAACACATAATTTATAAGTTAATTAAATACATAAAGAATTAAATTAATAATTTAAGATGTTGGGGGTTGTTCAAGGGTTTGGGGTGGCTGTGCAAGGGGGTATGGGTTTACAGAGGGGTGGGGGTGTCCGGGGGGATTGGGGTGTCCAGGGGTGGGGTGGGGTGGGGGGGGGGGGCTATCCATGGGGTGTCCGGAGGGGAGGGGTGGTGTTTAGATGGGGGGGAGGGGGATGTTCGTGGGGGTGTTTGAGGGGTGGGTGGTGTTCAGGGGGTTGGGGTGGGGGGATTTCTAGGGGTGGGGTGTCCAGGTGGTGGGTGGGAAGTCCAAGGGGACTATCCAAGGGGGGGTGGGGTGGTGTCCATGGGGGTGACGGGCTATCTAAGGGGTGGGGGCTGTCCGGGGGGGGGGGGGTCTACGGGGGTGGAGGGACTATCTAGGGGGTTGGGGGTGTCCCAGGGTGGGCAGGGCTCTCCATGGGGATGGGGGGTGTCCAGGGGGTAGGGGTGTTCATAGAAGGTGGGAGGGGCTATCTAGGGGGTATGGGGTGTGAATGGGGGATGGGCAGGCTGTCCCCAAGGGTAGGGGTGTCTAGGGGGGTGGGTGGGCTATCATGGGGGTGGGAGACTGTCCACGGGGCAGGGGCTGTCCAGGGGGTGGTGGGGTTGTCCATGGGGGTGGGAGGGGCTATCCACAAGGGTGGGCAGGGCTGTCCACGGGGGTATGGGGTGTCCAGGGGGGTGGGTGTGGCTGTCCAAGGGGGGTACAGGCTTTCCAGGGGTTGGGGGCTATCCACAGGGGGTAGGGCTTTCTAGGGGGTGGGTGGGCTGTCCACTGGGGTGCGAGGTGTTGAGGGGGGATGTGTGTGTGTGGGGGTGGGGGTGTCCATGGGGGTGTCCAGGGGGGCTGTCCAGGATGGTGGGGGGGGATATCCATCGTGGTGGTGGTGGGGGTGGGGTGATGTCCAGGGGGTGGGTTGTCCACGTGGGTGGGTGGGGATTTCCAGTGGGGTACATGGTGTCCAGGGGGTGGGCGGGCTATCCATGGGGGTGGGGGGGCTGTCTAGGGGGTCGGGGGTGTCCGGGGGGGGGGGGATGTTCAAGGGGTGTGGGTGGGATGATCACGGGGGTAGGGGTGTCCAGGGGGTGGGCGGGTTGTCCACGGGGGTGGGGTGGGGGCTGTCCACGGGGAGAGGGGGTGTCCAGGGGGGTGTCGGGCTGTCCACGGGGGTGGACGAGCTGTCCAGGGGGTAGGAGGTGTACATGGGGTGGGCGGGCTGTCCACAGGGGTGGGCAGGGCTGTCTCAGGGGGGGGGGGGGGGGGTCCACAGGGGGAGGGTTTGTCCAGGGGGGGTGGTCGGCTATCCACGAGGGTGGCATGGCTGTCTAGGGGGTATGTCCAGGGGTGAGGGATAACTAGGGGAGGGGTGAATCAGTCACAAAAAATCATCAAGTCCATTTTTATTATTTACAGATAAAAAAATAAAGATAATGTGACCCACCTAGTTACACATATATTCAGGCACAAAAAATCAATAAACATCAAATGTTAGTAATATCAGTAAAAAATGTAACAGATTAATCTGTCCCTCATCACCATAACTATCATCCCCATCATCATCACCCTCACCCTCATCCACATTGTCACCCCCATCATCTTCATGCCCTCCTCCTCACCCTCATACTCAGCCTCGACCTCCTCATCACCCTCCTCCTACACCTCGGCCACCTCCTCGCCCTCCTCCTCCGCCCCAGACTCCTCCTCAGCCTCCTCCTCCTTTTGCCTCGACCTCCTCCTCTCCATCATCTAGACCACCACTAGAACTTCCACCACATTCACCATATATATAATGCATCGATAACATATATTCATCACAAACAGTGATGGCCTCTTGTGGAAGTATTGGACGTAAAACTGCCATCAGTTTCATAAATGCAGTCTTTTCACTAGCTGAATGTTTTTCCATCTCTCTGGCCTTTTTTCAGCTTGTTATTCCTGTTACTTAACCTAACACAACTCGGTGGAAGTATAACTCATACCTGAGGAGGTCCAATACCACTTCGGAACTGTACTCTTCCCAGGTCGGCAGCATACTCTACCAGGGTGCTCATCTACCAACTCCTGATGTAAGTGATCGTTTGGCCCAAAATTGTCAGGTTCCTAGAAATAAAGGGCCTCTGAAGCAACCTATAAATATATAAATAGATTATTAAGTTAAAAAAAATATTAAAATTTTATATCTACAAATTAAAACTTACAATCTTCTGCTGAGTCGGTTCATTAACCAAACTTCCATCTTTTCTCTTTCTACTCGAGAAAAATAGTTTTTCTCGAGGTACACATCCTTCTATATTCAATTTGTTCCTCTATAATGAAATTGAATGAAAGAAACCATAATTAAAAACAAGATACGAAAATAAAATTAATTTCATAACTATAATTATATAAAAACTTTAGCAATTGAATAAATTATGGAGGAATCAATAGAAAGTGCAAGTCGTAAAGAAAGATTTTAAATTGTCATACCTGCTACCTCTCATGATCTGGAATCATAGCACATCCCAATGTGTGGAATTATTTGGTCATACTTTTCTACTTCATTTCTCATTGGTCTGTTCATTCTTGTAGTAAGATCGGATAAATACACAGAGTAGAAATCCATACATTCTTGAGCCAAGTAACCGTTCACGATAGAACCATCGGATGATTCCTATTATGGACATAAGACTTTAATGTGTACATATTTCCTTCAGTTGAATATGTTAAATGAAAATAAATAGGTGCTCTGATAAGTATTTTAGTTGGAATATCGAAAGTGAGATGCAACATGAATGTGAAAAATGATGGAGAAATATTTTCTCTAACTCGCACAAAATTAATGGGGCATCTGCCAACATTTTTTTCAAGAAAAACTTCGAAAATTATTAGCACAAAGATCTCTAAAAGAATGTAACAATCGAATAACGGCCACCCTTATATTGTTGGAAAAAATATGGAAATTTCAATTGGAGTTAACTCATGTAGAAGTATGTGATAATCACAAGTCTTCGATGATTTTAGCTTCCACTCTCTTCGGTTGACCCATTTGGATATTTTGCTAGAATAGCCATCAGGAACATTAATAGTCTCTAGTACTTCCATAAATTGATTATTTTCTTTAGGTGTCATCACATAAGAAGCACATGGAAGTTTCCATTTAATTCCACTTATACACACATGATGAAATTCCGGTCTGATGCCCCAATCCACCAAGTGACGTCGATACCATAAATCATCTTTTGTCTTTCCCTTAACATTTAGATGAATCGAAAGAAACATTTCACATATATTTTTTTCAATGTTCATTGCGTCTAAGAATTGACGTAACAAATTGGTCTACCAATAAGGAAAATCAAAGAAGATACTTCTCTTCTTCCAATTGTGACAAGTTTCAGTGGAAATATACTTTAACTTTTTAGATTTTATTTGAACCTTCCCGAATGAAAAACTGAAATCTTTAAATTCATTAAGCACATCAGTTCTAGACATACCCTAAGGTGGATCATCGGTCTCCATGGTATTGTCAAATCCTCAATTATTATTTATATATGGATTTCTAGGGTGGGTGGATTTCCAGGGGTGAGGGGAAGTCCATGGAGGTACGGGGTGTCTAGGGGGGTTAGTGAGGTGTCCAGGGGTGGACGGGCTGTCCAGGGGAGTACGGGGTGTCCAAGCGGTGGGCGGGCTGTCCACGGGGGGTGGTCGGGCTGTCCACGGGGTGGAAGGGCTATCCAGTGGGGTCAGGGGTGTCACGGGGGGGGGGGGGATATCTAGGGGTGGGGTGTCCGAGGGGATGGGGGTGTACGGGGGGTGGTGGGAGGTGTCTCGGGGGGTTGGGCTGTCCACGGGGGTGTGGGGGGGGGGGCTGTCCAGTGGGGTACGAGCTGTCCATGGGGTGGGGTGGGTAGTCCACGAGGGTGGCGGGGTTGTCCAACGAGGTTGGGGTTGTCCATGGGGTGGGGGTGGGGGGATTTCTAAGGGGTAAAAGGTGTCTACGGTGTGGATGGGCTGTCCAGGGGTGGCGAGGGTAGTGGGGCTGTCCAGGTGTAACGACTTGTCCAAGGGTGGGCGGGCTATCCACAGGGGGTGGTCGGGTGGTCCACGGGGGTGGCGGGGCTGTCCAGTGTGGTTGGGGGTGTCTCAGGGGGGGCTTTCTAGGTATGGGGGGTGCTCGGGTGGATGGTGGGTGTCCGGGGGTGGTGGGCAGTTCACAGGGGTGGGGGCTGTCACAGGGGAGGGGGTGGGTGTTCTTTCCACGAGGGTGGCGGGGTTGTCCAGGGGGATTGAGGGGTTCAGGGGGTGGGGAAACTTTCCAGGGGGTCAAGGGGGGGGGGATGTCCAGGGGGTACAAGGTGTACAAGGGGGTGGGCGGCTATCCAGGGTTGGAGGGGTTGTCCAAGGGGTACGGGTGGGTGGGTGGGTTGTCCCAGGGTAGGGGGTGTCTAGGGGGTGGGCGGGCTATCCACATGGGTGGTGTGGCTGACCAGGGGTTTGAGATCCGAGGGGGGTGGGGTTCCAGTGGGTGGGTTTTCCAGGGAGAAAGAGG